>JAPQRN010000058.1:0-20899 GCA_037367275.1 Coranthus polyacanthus | reverse complement strand
CTTTTTATGGAGCTATTTGGGCATCCTGACAGTAATGAATTACAGTAGTCTATCCTTGAAGTAACGAACGCGTGGACTAGTTTTTCTGCATCTCAATATGACTTCATGTAACTGCACTGCACTGAGAAAAGTGTCACTCAGATAGATAGAGGTCCTGTGAGGTCCTTTTTGACCTTAATAGCTTTTTAAGGTTTTAAACTTGATTTTATTGCTCAGTGATGCCACCTTGTGTTCATGACTGTTTACTATAGCTTCCATTTCTGTGTTAAAAAGGCTCAGAGTGGCAATATGACCACAGTATGACACAGGTGGTGCACTTGAGCCACTTGTAAGAATATGGCGTTTTAAAGGAAGAACTCAGGCAAGACAGAAAAACAGTCCCAATATTTCATAATACATAAATACATTGCATAATAAAGGATTCTTCAGAAGTCAGTCATCTGGAAAACAGGTCGGGAAGGAAGTAGTGTCCTCAGGTAGCATTTCACGTCAAGCCCAATGACAAACCACACACCTTTATTTCCAAGCAAACCTAAAGGGACAGGAAGTGACTTGCACTTCTATGTGCATTACATGCTTTTAATATTCAAGATAGTATTGGAGTAATTTTATTTATTAACTAATACAGCATGTCACAAGTTTCACTTGTAGATTTCGTTCTCATATTAAATTGTCATGTCATGTCATGTGTTTTTCTATAAAAAAAACGCCCCTGCTTCTGACACAAACAGATGGATAACTTTGTACAAATTCCCCTAAATATAGATAATCTAATTAGACAAATCTTGAAAAATGTCCAGACCTTTTGAGACATTTAGTTGTTTCAAATTAATGTATTACATAATTTCAATCAATGTTATGGGACAACAAACCAGTGATATAAGTATGTGGCACATACCCAGCCTCTAAATTCAATAAGTGAAGACTGAACAATGATGAACAAACTGTACTCTCAAATTTCAATAAGCAACCACAACAATTTAGAGGATGTCTCTTTCTTAGGTCATGCTTTACCACTAGGGGGACCAGGTCCCAACAAGCCAAATGTGGGACAATGTGGGACAAGTTTCCTGTGAGAGGTCAACTTATATTCAGATAGAATGTGTCTAATATAGTTGATCAAAAAGACTAGTACATTTTGTCTCCTCAGATGTGCTTCATCACTCAGTATTTTCTCTTCCAATAAGTCTAAAAAGTTCAATAGGAATGAAGATTGAACTGTTTCGCAACATTCAAACATTAATATTTCAAAACATTTAGTCAAAATCAACAAAATCAACAAAAATCAAGCAACAAAGTAGGTTTAAAAATAAACAAAATAATCTCCTGATCTGTATCTTTTGGTAGATCGGTGTCTCATGTATTATATTCATTTCACTCTGATATAACTTGGAAACAAGCAGAAATTCACTTTTTTTGTTGCAGATTTTCTAAAAGATTTGCTAAAATATGTGACACATGTAGATGATAACCTCAGAGAATGCATGAGTAAAATGAACAAAAGACATGAGACACTGATCTACCAAAAGATTCAGAGCAGAACATTATTTTGTATACTTTTGTCTATTTCATTGCTCATTTTGTTCATTTTGTTGAGTATTTTTTCATTTTTGTTCATTTGGTTGATTAAGTGCTTATTTTGTTCATTTTGATTTAAGGTCGTGAAAGCCAGCATAAGCAATTACTTTCTTATTCTTTTCATTTTCAGCAGCAGTTGTGTTCTACATGTGTTGCACCGTTCCATATGTGCTGCTAGTCATGTGTCCTGGAACAGGGGGGGTTCTTAGTCATAGTGAGTTGTTTTTACAGACACTCAGCCTTTATCCCTAAAGAAACCAGTTACCTTTTACCTACCTACCTGAAAATATAAAGTAACCCTGCACTAAGTGTCCTGATGGCCCTGAGATTCCCATAAAACACTGTAATCCCCTCCCAGCCTGGTAATTAACAACATCATTTGCTCTGGAGCAGTGGATTAAGAGATGGAAGTACACCTACTATAAACAAATGGGAGATATTGCAGCCTGACAATTAAGCAGAAGGATGTATCTGATGGTCATGTCTGACTGAGTGAAGTTATAACTTTCACTATACCAAATGCATAATAATTTGCTCTACTGCTGGTCTTTTAACAGAATCTCCTTTACCAGTCCACAGTGCTAATATGATATTTAACTGGTGAGCACATGGCAAAGACCCGTGATTGAAGCTTACCCTACAAAAACACCATATGCATTTTCCTCTGAGCAAAGTTTGTCACTGTGGGTGGATGATCCATACGCTACAGGCTAATTTTGTGAGCACTTAATCACATGGAAATAACATGAGCTTGTATGTATAGTATGCTTTCACGCCTGTTTTCACTCACACTGTTCCTAAGGCTGCAAGCACATTCTGGTGAAAGTAAGGACACAAATGATAATATAAATAAATTATGAAAGAACTGACAACAGAAGGAAAGAGGATGAATAGAGGTGACGAACTACTGTTAATAAGACCATTTCACTGTCAATTATTCACTCATTCAAACATGCTTTACTACTTGTGTCTTTTCAAGTCTTCACTTTCAACTTTGTATTGTTTTCATGTATTGCATTTAAATCTCTGTATACTGAACATGTTACCTCATGCTGTGTTTTGTAAACTTGAATGCCTGAACTATTGAAACACTGATAAATAATCGGTAAATAACAAAACATTAATCACGAGTGATGATCAATTTCATACACAGGGCTTTCTTCCCATTATAAGATTTCGACACAGCCCCTCAGCTGAAGAAAGAGAAAAAGGGATTTTTGATGCTATATCAGCCTTTTAAAGGGGGTAGTCATCTATTATTCCCAAAACTGAAATTGTTGAGCTATTTTATAAATGTTGTAATAATCTATATCCAAAATCATGCAAAATGCACATTGTAAATCAAATAACAAGAGCAGCAAAAAATCCATCACAGTAAGTAAACCCTCTACAAACATAGAGCAAACTCTAATACACAACACATTATGGTTATTTAATTTTTAAAAATGAAAGAATAATTTGTGTTTTTTAGATTGTTGGCTATTAATCTGACACAACAAAAATGAGAAATAACTTTAGTCTAGGGTTTGGCAACTTATGACTCATACTGTAGTCTAGACCAGCCTTTTCCAAACTCAGGGTCAGGACCCAGAATGGGTTACCAAGCCTGTTTTTATTTAGAGTAAAATACATAACAATACAATGATTCAAATAATTCAAACAGATGATTCAGTAACATTTCATTGTCTATATTTCTAATGTGTTATAATATGTTATAATGTGCCTTGGAGCTGTATAATCATAGTCATAACAACTCATGAGCAGTCATAATGCTTAGAACAATAATTAGAACTTATTGTTTATGTGAATATGTCAGTGCTACTTTCACACTATAACATATTATAAGTATGTTCATAATGTGTTATAATACATTATAGACATGGGCTTCATAGAGGATTCGTTTTGTGACACTGCTCTGTTCTGCTGACACAGATAAATGAATGATTGTTATTGAGGTGTTTATTTTAGGCTTTAAATAGAACATAAATTACAGATAATCTATGGTGCTAAATTTGATTTATTTTAAACATTTCAAAATATCACACTAATCAATATCAGTACCAATCAATATGAATGTGATTGCTGAGTTCATTTTCAATCTGTTACAGGGAAAAGGACATTAGTGTTTTTACTTTCACCTTTAACTATGAGTTGACCTAAGCCACCTAAACCTGTCTGTTTCACTGGAGACAAAGACTTTTTAAAATAGGAAATAGGTGCAAGCACATGCACCCAACACCAACACACACACACACACATACTTGCATGTGTATGAATTGCAAGCTGTGTGTTTCTTGAGATGTAAGTTGTTGTACATTTTGTATAATATACTGTAGACACACAGACATCTTAGAGTGGGACAGCACACAACACAATGCAAATACACATTGAGGTATGCAGGGGTTTTGTTTTGGGACTGACATAAAGAGGAATCGTTTATTTTTGTCAAACCAAATAAAGACATCCAGATTCATGAGTCCAAATTCTAATCTTACCAACAGCATGGAGTGAAGTGAAATTAATCACAGCACATTTTCCATGGACAATATTTCACCTGCTCGCTGGTCAATTACATCATACATTACATCATGGAATAATGGCCTCAATAAAATGCCCCAAAATCCAAACATGTGTGTGTGTTTTTTATTTGGATCTTGTTATTGTTTTTCTCTGTTTCTTTTCTCTGTTTCGGGGCCGCAACCCGGCCCCGCATAAGCAGCAGAAGATGGATGGATGGATGGATGTTTCTTTTCACATCCCCGCAAAAATATACATACACTGTTATGGGTGTGTAATACAGTGCTGTTTTCATGCTCGGTAACACGTATCCTGACTCATGAGTCACTGTCTTTCTGTCTCAAACACACCTGACATGACCCAGTCTGTTGAAAGACAGATAATCCTTTAGACAAAGTGTTGAAAAGGTCTGTTTCCTTTGGGGTTGCTGTATTTGTACACAATGAAGTAAATCCTGTTACATTTAGGATTACAGCTCAACATTATGTCCTGTCTAGGAATTCTGTGTTGATATTTAAGTTTTTTAGGACCAACTTTTTAGTGTGATTAGCATTATTCTTTGTGTTGTAAAAGTTAAGACTCAGAGGCATTGAACTTTGAAGAATGAGACTAAATGAACCTGAAACACTTCATCACTGAAGATATTCACTCCATGAATATCTTAAATGTTGTGAAAAGAAATGGTAACATTACAAAGTGGCAAATGCTTTACTGTTCCAACTTTCAGCCTGAATGTGAGGAATGGATATATATTTACAAATGGATGAAGTTGACCAGTAGTCTTACATAGCCAGATCTATCTTCACATTCCATTAATACTGTACCAGTGCTGTAGATAGGTCTGACACCCTCAACTACTATTATATATATATATATATATATATATATATATATATACAAAACAAAACAGCACAAAACGTTATTGTTCTTTCATGTAGCGGAAGGAACGAGAATGACAATCCTGCCACCACTGCCACAGAAATATTGACCTTTATTCTGGCAGAGAACTTCCAGCAAGCCAAACTTGTTGACCAGATAAAACATGAAACATGTTGTGTTCATACTATCTACAATGAAATACAAGCATACTAAGTACATTTTAATATCACTGCTGTCTTTTTTAATTTGCATTTTTCATCTCTAGCCTTTTGATTTGGGGTTGTAATTCATGTGTTATGGCCTTTAAAGTGACCAGTGCAACTGAAAACCCATTGAAGATTTAGGACATTCAACTACAACACTACCAAATCACCAAATAACGGAATATATCTTGGAAATATAGTGTCCCTATCCTTGTGTGTAGTGTAACTCAAAAAGGTTTTAAGTTATTTAAAAAATCTGCCATCGACCTCCTTTTTCTAACATTTTTCTACCCATAGCGAGGCCAAGGGATTGGTCTCAATCTATTAACTTGACTGGACATTGGTAAATTAAATTAGACTTTCATAATATAATAGGCCTGTTTTGTTTACAATTTATAGGGCTCAATATCCAGTACACTGCTTTGTATCAGCTTCCAGTGTTCTACCAGAGGAAGAGCACCAAGCATGCAACAAATTGCTACTTGTCTAAGCCTTTTTGTGTTTGTCCATATTTTGAGCACCTTTCTTTATAACTCCTTCCCTGCTTCCTTCTTTTGCATTAGCTTGCAATAAGAAAATGACTCAAGTAAAATGATAAATGACATACCCATACAAGTCTTTCACTTTGTCAGATTTAGCAGGAATAGATGTTACACAAACAGGTACGTCTTTTTAACTTGACACCACAATCTCATCTGACTTCGGTTTCCTTGAACACTGTATTCGTCAGTTTGTTCAGTGTTAGTCTGAATTCCTGTGGCAAAAGGGTCAATGGAAAATCATAATTATTACTTTGATGGTGGTACATTCTTACCAGCATATACATGTGTTACATAACTGAAATACTCTGTGGACACAGAGTGTGAAAAGAAGTTGCTGAGCATCAAAATATTTGTGTCGGAACAGACTTTGAATTCCCCTTCCTACCTCCCCATTTTTGGATTAAACATAATGTGAACACAGGCAGTATTATATAATCTCTAGATGTTGTGCAATCACCAAACCATGCTTTCCCCAATAGGCTACCGGATTAGGAGGTACTGAAAAATATCAGGCTGAACATGCATACTTCAGCATTTAAGAGAAAAAAAGACCCAAAGAGCAACAGAAATACACCAACACTTTTACTCTTGGGCTCTGTGAATTGTGTATATTTGGAAATATAACAGGCAGCTTATGTGACCAAATACTCAACATGTGACAGAGTAAGGTAATTAAAGTTTATTTAACACATGCTTTTATTAGTTGTCAAGACACAGAGAAATAAATGGTTCACGTCAATGCTAACAAGCAAATGTGTATTTGCAGGAAAAAGAGCCCCATAAACTTGAAACCATGCTCAAGGTTCACGTGCATATTTCATTATTTCAGTTCCAGGCTGGTGAAATTGCCCTAAGACAACCCCTTGTACCCCTTTCCTCAGGTCCTATTTTGGCATGTGATGAGTGATGTTTGGTCAGTCTGTTTGTTGATTGTGGAGTTCTGGACCCATGGTGCTTTGCTAAAGGCCAGAGGTCTCCCAGGTCTGGCTGCTGAAAGTGACCACTGCCCAGGACTCTGGGCCCCAAAATACAAATGGCACAACGCCTGTGTTGTTAGCATGGTGGTATGCTGAAAGTGGATCCAGCACCTTAGACTGTGACGCGCCGCAGGCTAGCCTGGTAGTCTTTGCCCTCAGACCAGTGTAAATAAACCCAACCAGCTACACAAACACTTTGGCAGGAGCTGGGAAAACCCACGCACAGACTGCTACTAAAGGAGGGCGTCTAAGTATAGAGGGCTTATTGGAGCTGATGTTGCAACATTGTTTTTACAAGGTGTTGTTTCCAGGTCCATGTAATGAGGAGTCAGGAGTAATGTACAGCTCATACAAACATATCTGATCTTGAAACACTTAAAAGGCCACTACTAGAACCAAAATTGTGAACCAAGTGAGCTGTATGCCAAAGTTAATCAAATTACATATACTCTCATTACAGTCAAGCTTTTTTAAACTGCTGTTCTTCCTGAGTACATTTAACTATATTAATAAATATCTATGTGATTAAGCCAAATGGGCCATGTCCTGCATCATTTTACATATTTTTCCACACAAACAGTGCTTACATAAATAAAGTTACATGTCATAAATCTACTTGACATTTTATAAACTGTTGTACCCCTTATGAAATACACAAACAGGAATAAAAAAACCTCACGCTAATCGAGATGTTTAGTAAATAAGCACAATTAGCATGAGGCCAGAAAAGGCGCAGATGGGAGTGGCCAGTTCTGCAGCTGAACTACTAACAATGTGCAAATTTATGACCCCAGACACTGCCAGTTCATTTTAGTAATAAAATTGTAAATTGTAACAGTTTTTACTACCAAAAGGGGGTTTGCGCTGGCTCAAAGCATTAGTAAAACTGGCCCTAGCTGTGTATTTCATGAGTTCATGCACCGAGTCGTCTTCCTTCTCTTCAGCTTTATCTGAGGACTGCATGAAATTGTTTTTGTCAGACAGATCTTGAGAGTTGGCACCATTATGTAACTTTGTAATCCAATGATTTATCATGTCAGGAGTAATATGGCAAAATTATTTTGAACTAAACTGTTCATCAACCATGCAATACATTTAATGCTATCATTGTTATTTATTTTACCCTTCCTCACACATAATGTCTTGCAGGACTGAAGTGGCAATAAATACAAGACAGATAGAATGAGATTGAACCTCCTGGGTGAAGGGATGAAGTAGAGCAGGTATGATTGACGTCAATGGGCAAAAATTCCATATCTATCATCATCTATCTTTTTTATGTAGTCTTTGATTTGGACTGAGAGGAGAGAGCTGTAGAAGCAAGGTGTGCAATTTCTGCTGTTTTTTCCCCAGATTTTGCCTCCTGTAGCCCTCCACTTTCATAAAATCCAGGACTTCAAATTGTGTTGCCTTTAATAAGTTAAATAAAGCAAGTAAAGTAATAGTCCTGCGTTGTGCATTGTGACCATGAAAATTGAAGGCTATGTTCAGGGTCTAGGCAAAAGTGTCTCAGATCTGTTTTTGGTCCCTTTGTGGTCCTAAATCAGAAACATATCAGAATTTTTTGCAATGCAACCTCAGTCTGAACAATCATATTGGAATTCACACAACTTTTTGTCATGCTCTGCCTGCTTTCTCTCTCTCTAATCAGTCTCATTTCCCTCACCTGGCCGCTCTCCACTCTCCCAGCAATCACCTCATTCTACTCACCTGCATTACCCAGCTGCCTGTAATCAACTAGCCACGACTTAAGCTCCTCTGCCAGATTCATTCTTTGCCGCCTTTGACTCCATGCCACACCGCGGTCCCAGCCAGTCAGCCTCCTCGGCGGCTGCCTAGCTTCCCCACACCCTCCACGGCCCTCACCAAGCTACGCCTGGAGCCCAGCCGCAAGAGTTACCAGCTTCTCTGCACTATTGTCATGTGATCTTGCAATAAATACTCGTACAGTGAAATTGCCGGCTTCTGGTGTGTTGCATTTGGGTTCCTGCCTGATCCATGACAGAACAATCTGGCCATCAATGGACCCAGCACATACCACTTCCCCGGGGAATTGCTTCGAGTGAATCAAGAAGGCCCTCCGATGCCATGAGGAGCTCCTCGCCGCCGAGACCCGTCATTCCACTTCCGCCATGGAACATGCTGAGCCACACTGGCACAGCAGTCCACCGGCTCTCTCTCCATCTCCCCCCTGATCCAGGAACCGAGGATCGGGCTCCGGGACGTTATGCCGGAGACCCAGAAGGCTGCAACCCATTTCTGACCAACTGCTTGCCTTCGCAATTAACCACCTGACCTTACGAGCACGTCTGTGGGGAACGGCAGAGTGGGACAGACGCACCCCAGATAGTGCTTCATTCCATTCGTTTTCTGCAAGGTCTTCGGTCCAGTCCCCCTCGGCCGCGACTCCACCGGGGGCCTGATGAGCCTGAAGCAGGGAATCAGATCGGTGTTGGATTATGCCATTGAATTCCGGACCAAGGCCTGTCAGAATGAGTGAGTGGAATGCCACCGCCCAGTGTGATGCCTTCCTGAATGGACTAGTCGAGTACATGAAGGACGAGCTGGTTTCATTGGAGCTGTCCACCACTCTGGATGGGCTTATCGAGCTGTCGTCCAGGGTGGACCATCGCATCCAGGTCCGGTGTCGGGAGCGCTGCCAGGGAGACTCTAGCCATCGTCCCCACCATACAGCCCCGCTCCACCGGCCGAGTCCTGCATTGGGGAGTCAGAGCCCATGCAGATGGGGCATGAGCACCGGCAGCAGTATCACCTATGCCTATATTGTGGTCAGCCTTCCAGATGCCCAGGAAAAGGTCGGGCTCACCAGTAAAGGGAGGCATACTGCTGAGCCGAACGGGTGAGCCCGGTTGCTCCTGCCCAGCAGTACCCACACCATCGCGGCGCTCATCGACTGTAGGTTGGACGCCAGCCTGATAAATCAGGAACTCGCTCACCAGCTAGATCTTGACCGGGAAGCCCTGCCCAAGCCGGTTCCTGCCCGTACCCTGGATGGCCATGTATTGGGGACCGTGATCCACCGAACCCGACCCATGCAGATGATGCTGTCCGGCAACCATCAAGAAACCATCCAGTTTCACATCCTGAACTCCCCGCACCAGCCCCTCATCCTGGGCTTCCCCTGGCTCCTTCGCCACAACTGCCACATTGACTGGGTAGCAGGCACCATCCTGGAGTGGAGCCCGTCCTGTCACCAGATCTGTTTGAAACAGGCCTCCGCTCCGGCACCTCCAGAAAATACCTGCCCGCCACTGGACCTGACAGGGGTGCCCCCCAAGTACCACGACTTTTGAGAGGTCTTCAGCAAGTCCAAGGCCACCTCCCTGCCTCCACACCGGTGCTACGTCTGCACCATTGATCTACTCTCCGGAACCACCCCACCTAAGGGCCGGCTGTATTCATTGTCAGCCCCAGAGTGGGAGGCCATGAATACCTACATCAACGATGCACTGGCAGCCAGCATCATCTGTCCCCGGCTGGAGCCGGCTTCTTCTTCGTGGCAAAGAAAGACTCTACACTGCGACTGTGCATCGACTACCGCGGGCTGAATGACATCACGGTCAAGAACCGCTACCCCCTTCCCCTCATCTCAGATGCGTTCGAGCTGCTGGAAGGCGCCACAATCTTCACCAAGCTAGACCTGAGAAACGCCTATCATCTGGTGTGCATCTGGGAACGGGACGAATGGAAGATGGCCTTTAACACCCCCACTGGCCACTAAGAGTACCTGGTGATGCCGTTCGGCCTCACCTACGCCCCTGCCGTGTTCCAGTCCCTAGTCAATGACGTCCTTGGAGACATCTTCATATACCTATATGACATCCTCATCATCTCCAAGAACCAGGAGGAACACGTCCACCACATCCAGACCGTTCTCCAGCACCTGCTGGAGAACTTCCTTTTCGTGAAGGCTGAGAAATGTGAGTTCCACGCCCAGTCAGTGTCATTCCTGGGGAGCATTGTGGGAGAGGGGCATACCCAGATGGACCTGGCCAAGGTTTTGGCCGTCACCGATTGGCCCGCACCAGAGAACAGAAAGCAACTTCCGCGCTTCCTTGGATTCACCAATTTCTACTGTTGCTTCATCCGGGCAATGGCGCCACCAGGGGGTGGCCAGGGCCCCCCCTATAAATGTACTTTTTATTAATTTTTTTTTAATTAATTTGCTTTTATAAATGGAATCATGGTCAGTATAATATGTCTGTTTTTTACAAGAATTTACACAAAACTCTGTCAATTAATTAAAAATAGATAATGTAAAAAAAATGATTGCTTAAATATTCACCCCCTTTTAAAGTGACAGAGGTCCAGCCAACTGGTGCTAGTAGTCTCACAACTAGTGACATAGAGATCACCTCACTGCAGTGAATGTGTCTCAAGTGGTTTTATTATAGACACCTGTGTCTGGAAGGTCCAGTTAGTGTTCAGTATTCAGTTAGTCAGTATTCCTGGCTACAATTATACCATGAAGACAAAAGAACACTCCAAACAACTCTGAGAAAAGGTTATTGAAAAGTATAAGTCAGGGGATGGTTACAAAAAAATTCCAAGTCACCATCCTCTGGAGTTCAGTTAAATCCATAATTAAAAAATGGAAGGAATATGGCACATGAGTAAATCTGCCTAGAGTCAGACATCCTCACGAACCGAGTGACTGAGTGAGAGACTATTGAGGGAAGCCACCAAGACTCCTATGACTACTCTGAAGGAATTAAAAGCTTCAGCAGTGGAGATAGGAGAGACTCTCCATACAACAACTTTTGGCCGGGTTCTTCATCAGTCAGAGCTTTATGGGAGAGTGGCAAAGAGAAATTAAATCTGGACTAGAGTTCACCAAAAGGCATGTGGGAGAATCCAAGGTCAACTGGAAAAACACTCTTTGGTCTGATAACACCAAAACAGAGCTTTTTGGCTGTCCGACAAGACACTATGTTTGATAGACACCAAACACTGCACATCACCACAACCACCATGAAGCATGGTGATGGTAGAGTCCTGCTGTGGGGATGGTCCTCAGCACCAGGCCCTGGAAGGCTTCCAAAAGTAGAGGGTAAAATGAATGCCGCAAAATACAGGGAAATCCTGGACGACAATCTGATTCAGTCTGCAACAGAACTATGACTTGGGAGAAGATTTATTTTCCAGCAAGACAATGCCCCAAAGCTTACAGTGAAAGCTACACAGAAGTGGTATAAAGACAAGAAGGTGAATGTTCTGGAGTGGTCGAGTCAAAGCCCAGACTTCAATTCAATAGAGAATTTGTGGCTGGACTTGAAAAGGGCTGCTTGAACCTGATCCCTGAGCAATCTGACAGAGCTTGTGCAGTTTCACAAAGAAGAATAGAGTAAAATTGCAGTGTCCACATGTGCCTGATTGAGACCTGTCCACACAGACTCAGTGCTGTGATTGTGGCCAAAGGTGCATCTACTAAATACTGACTTGAAGGTTGCGAATATTTTGCACTCACTTGTTTTACATTATCTGCTTTTAATTAATTGATTAATTTACTTTGCAGAAATGTGTTTTCACTTTGACATTAAAGACTTAAATTCTTGTCAAAAAAGGACAAATTATATTGACTATGATTCCATTTATAAAAGCAAAAAAAGGGGAAAAACATCCAAGGGGGTGAATAGTTTTGCGAGGCACTGTAAATCTGAATTGAGCACTAAGGTTTGCAATTTGAATGTGGGCAAAGGCAAATGAAAATGCTCTTCCATGTGGACACTTTAGAGTATCCTTAATGTTCTCAGTAAAACTCATCCTTTTCTTGCTGTAATAATCCAAAATCCTCTATGAAAAACTACACTGGAAGCACATTTCTTCTACGACCTTTGCTCAAGGAGGTCTTGCATACCAGTCCAGTTAGAAAAAAAGGATAAAAAGCACTCCAAGTGTGGATACATTCACAAAAGAGTTAAGATAAAACTTTATCTTAAATCTAAATCTGTATCTGATTCAAATATACATGTTAGATAGAGATTCTATTAAAGGATAGGGCAGCAGATCTTGGGGTGGGGAAAGAAATGAACTAACAGGAAATGAAGACAGAGAAAGAAGTGTAACAGTTTAATTACACACTCAGGGTCAACACGGGAAATGTCAGGTCATCAGGAAGCCTCCATATAAAAATTCACAAAGCTTTTTTTTACATTTTAAAGAAATAGTGAAAATTGATTTTGGAAACACACAGTGGATCCAGATTGAAACCAAACATTAATGACTTGGTCTAAGGGCTACAAGTTTTTGAGACACACTATCTAACCTTCTTGCACAACTGATGTCATTCACACTTAAGACAACATGAATTACTTCTTTTTGTGTCATGTGTTGGTCTTGTGACAAAATGTCCTAAGAAAACCTGAGGGCCTTTTCTGTCGGTTCCCATTGCATTTAAACAAACTGAAATGATTTTGGTAGCCAAAGGTCAAGGTTGCTGTGACCTCATGTCTGTCCATTCTTATGAATGAGACCTCTTAGGAACATCTTCATGGATTTTATCCTAATTTGGCAAAAATGTTCACTTGGACTCAAGGATGAACTGTTTAGATTTTAGTGGCCAAATATAATATAATTTTATATCACAATAATTTTTGTAAATTGTTTGTGTTTATTACATTGTCAAAATAAAACACAAAATGTTTCAATGTTTTGTTGTTTTACTTAATTTTACTCGTGTATATTGTGATGTTGAACAAACAATTTATCATTATAATTGTTTTGAATGTTGGTGTTTGTCATGTTCTGACCATAAAAAAAGAGTTTGAAACCATAAATAACTCTTTTACGTGTTAAACAGGTACTCAGATTGCATTCATTTTCTTTATATAGATTTTTAGAAGTTTAGAAATGGCTAAAATTGCTTCAAAATCAAATACAAATTAACAAAATAAGCACTAAATCAAAAATTACAACTACAAATAACTGGTCTAGTTTCTTCAACTTTCACTCAGGACAAAAAATCAACCTTTAAACTGGAAAGAAATAATGATTTGACTTTTACCTTATCATGATAATTATTGATATCGACTGATATGGAAATTCTTATCATGAGAACATGTTTGGCCAGCTCTAGTGGGAATTATGAAATTACCTGGGCAGTCTAAGGTGTTTCACAGCCCCCACTACAAGTCCTTCACTTTTAAATCATCTCTCCCCTCTGTCCAAAATGTCAACATATCTGTCTTCACAGGAGTTAACCCTGTCCTTTAGATTTTGTTTTTCTTCAAGGCCCAAGCGTTGTTTGTGTGTGCTGCTGTTAATGTTACTATTTATTACTTCATGCAACAATAGAGTGCAATCAAATATATGAAATTTTTTGACACCCTTTCAAAATAAAACTCAAATATCAAAGGAACAGATTCAAGTGAACGAATTTAACTGAATGAATGTGCAGTTAGTGCATTACTACTTTAGCTTTTAGAGCAGATCTCAAACTAGTGATAGATGATTCACCAGTTTGGTTGTTTAATTGGCGAAACTTGGCTGAATTTGGCTCTAATTGTGACCGATGGATAATATAATGCTTTGCAACTGGAATGATTGACTTTGAGGGAAAATAATACCTAAAAAAAACCCAAATCATCCCTTCAATACCCTAGAAATACCCTAGATTTTTCACTCTTGGTTTGATGTTCAGCTCCAGATTTAGTGATTAAGTACTTGAGTTTGATGCTTAGTGATCCAGATGGATTTATTCATTGATTTATTCATTTAAGTATTTTGTTAAGCACAAACAAAGTAACACAGAAAGAAGGGAAACAGTGAAATCCACTCTAATTCTTATCTGACCCCTAATTGAAACTACCAATGAACAAATTTGTTAACAGGGACTTAATTTATTCTGAAAATAAGTGGTGGAGGATCTTTTATTTACATAAACATAATTCCATTTCTCTAAAGGTAAAACAACCTTACTGGCAGAAAATTACAAATGTACAAGAATAAAAATATAGCCGAAAGTAACAACCAACCAAAGTTCAGAATGGCTCATTTCAAGCACCTCAAAAATTGTGTTGAGGACGGTAGGTTGATGAGTAAATGTACTTAGTTACATTCTGCCACTGAAAATAATTTTATTTATTTTCACTAAACATTACTAAATATAGGCATGTGTACAAAATAATAACAAATGCATTATGAAACATCACAGTCTGGGTGTATGCCAGGTCACATAGATGTGTCTGAATCTGAAAGGACTCTGAGATTTCCCGGAGAGATAGCAAGTGATTCATCCAAAAACAACGCCTGATATGACTCAGGTGATTTGAGTCACTTGTGGTTTTTGGTTTGGACCTTTGTGAAATGAATGTTTGAGATTTTAATCCCGGATAGAAACCCAACTTCCACATCCATCCATCCATCCATCCACATGGCCAGTAAAAATAAGGTTTTAGATTCGGGCAACAAGTCCAAGTTTGTGTAAGTTTTGATGTAAGACGATGCCAGGCGTTATAGTGCAAGAAGGTGTGTATACAAAATTTAGAGATTTCAGCTATTACAGTTTACTAAAATAGCTGAAATCTCTAAATTTTGAGAAAAATATTATCCCCAAACTATCATTTACCACCATCTATCTTACTCTACCGACTGGGACGTGAACAGGAAGTGACGACATGGATAGTTTTTATTATACACGTATGACTATTTGTGCTATTTAAACATTTTATGAGAACTAAAACTGTAAAATCTGTAAGTAAAATGCATGCCTGTGCAGATAGTCATTTTGAGGATATATTTTTAAGATTTCAGAAAACAAGTTTTACCAACATACCCATGATGCACTGCGCTATTGCCATCTTGTCGAGTGGTTGGTTGCTGGTTGAGCTAGAAGAGCGGCAGGCTGGATTTAGCTGCCCGTTAGCTCACTGCCGCTGTGGTAAAGTGTTATATGTCAGCTAGCTGCTTTTAGCAGCTGCCAAAAGTGAGCTGTCCACACCGCGAGAGACGAAACTTCACTGAGTTTGAGACTTTTTCTCTGCGTACTGCTGGATTATATATTCTTTCTGGATATCCAAGGGATTTGTTTACATCATGAAGTCGCAAATGCTGATACCAAGGTAGGGAAACTGGCTAACATTAGCTACATAGCTACTCGTTGAGAAATACATATATAGCTGAGAGAGAAGAGTGGGTTGAGAGACCGGGGGCCGCCTCAGACTAAAGTACCGGTGGCAGCTGCTGAACAAGGACTTTTACAAGGGCCTGTTTAAAACTGCGCTAGCCGGACACAGGACAGGCCGACCGGGTGTTAAACAGGCCGGTGGAGGAGAGCAGTTTTCCTCTGTGATCTGAGACCACATCGCAGATCATTTCGAGAGTTTCGGAGGGTCTGGCCTTGGTTGTGACACTTTTCTCCACTAAGAAAGATGAAGAGGAACATTTTCAAAATGTCCTGTGACGGTACGTGTCTCTGTCATATCCCTCAGTTGTGAATTTCTTTGAAGACATTTGTGCCGCACTTAGTTTCACCTGGGAATAGACAGACTTGACGCACACAGTTAGTTAACATGTCGAAAATGCCAGCGAAGAAGAAAAGTTGTTTCCAGATCACGAGTGTAACCCAAGCTCAGGTGGCGGCCAGCAGCATCACAGACGACACCGAAAGCTTGGACGACCCGGACGAGTCCCGTACAGAGGACGTGTCGTCAGAAATATTTGACGTTTCCCGAGCCGACTTGGGGGTGTGTGACCGGAGTTCCTCCGAGGAAACTTTAAATAACGTAGGAGAGCAGCAGGAGGGCCAGCTGGTTACCACAGGTCCTGTCAATGGGGGGCCCTCTTATAAAAGTATAGGCACTGGTCGTGTCACCCCACATAATTTAGGAGGAAGTGTGCCTGTCCCAGCTCAACCTTTTGTTCCAAGCCCAACCACAGTCATCAGCACAACCCCTGTTGCCACTGTCTCTACCACTGTCTCTCACACAGCTCCAGTGAGCACCACTTGTAATTCCCGTTTCAGGGTCATTAAACTTGACCATGGCACTGGAGAGCCCTTCAGACGGGGCAGGTGGACATGCACTGAATTTTATGAGAGAGATTCAGATTCAAGTCGAACTGTGGATAGCATAAAACCGACTCATGATCACACTCTAGACCGGGACAGTGGGCTTGGGACCACCAGTAACTCTGTGGTTACTCCTAGTGCTTTTTCTGCACAGGCTGTGGAGAACACTGCAGATGGTGGATACTCGGTTGCACACCCCGCACACCCTCACCTTTCAGAGCCTCTGCAACAAGGCTACAGCTTGACCCCTCAGATAGGGAGCGTAGCAAGTGCCTTCCAGCCCACAGGGTATGCAACTACAGCATCGCAGCAACCACTAGTCAATATTATGCAGCCTGTTGCTCCACAAACCTTTATGTCTAACAGCCTCAATGGTGTCCACCAAGGTGCCATGCAGCAAAAGTCTCCTATTTTGCCTCCTGCCACGCAGGCTCAGCAGTTTGCCTATACTACTCATACCACTGGCTTGTCAGCCGGCCCGCCAGAGTATCGTCCACAGCATTTTGGTTCAAGCACTCAGAACTTTCCTCTGACATCTCTTTCTGCGGGGCCTCCAACCAACCAGGGACCCTCACCTATAATCACCCCTGCTGGTCCTGGAGCCCAAGGACTGGGCATTTTGGCTCAGGGTGGGGAGGCAGCCTTAGCCCCAGGCCTCCACCTGCAAGTGGCCAATGCCTCAGCCATGGCCCCCATCCTAACGGGAAGTGGCCAACAACAGCCTGTCAGCCAGACCCAGCCTTTAGGAGGGTTAGGCGTTGTCCCAGGACCTTCCGTCACCACCACCCACAGCGGTGTCCAGAATGTGCCTGCCACAGTGCCCAGTACCACCAACACCCCTCCAGGTATGCCAAGTCTGACACTTGGTACAGGAGGACTTCTCCAGGCCCAGGGAGCCCACAGTGGGGCCACAACAGGCCATCCCTCCAGCTTCACTAACCAGACAGAAGATAGTAGGCAGAAGTCTGATCCCCTACCTCAGTCCAGTGCTGGTGTGGTGCCAGGGAAAGATGGTGTAAAGCCTTTCATCACAGAGGGTCTTACTTTGCCTGCCCCTGGTGTCAACACCCTGTTTGGCATTCCCATTAACATGGATGGAGATGATGACAGGTAAGAGAACATATAATGTGAAAGGCCCATTAATATTAATGAAATATTTGTCACTACTTTTTGTTTAACTTTGGGCTGTTTGAATGCATTTGTTCAGGAGAAAAGCTGTGGTAGATTGTAGAATTTACTCAGTGTGTATCTGGGAGTTCACCCTCATATCAAACATTCTTGTTGCATTCTACAGCAGTGTGGTCATCACCACTGCCAAAATCTGCCACACTATAACTAGAAGATTAGTATTTAAGGAACAATAAAACAAATAATAGCTACATTTTTGGAGACCCGTTTGACCAAAGTTGTAGACTAAGATGTAGGAAGGATTAGTGGGGTAGGGAGCCAATGAAAAGTGTTTTCTTTTTTATTTCTTTGTCATAAATAAACAACACCCAAAACAGTGGATTATAATTAGCCTCTTCAGACATCTAAAGCCCTCTCTGTCAAGCCTCTGTTCAACCACAGAGGCTATTTGGTTTTGGGGGCGTTAACAAGCACTAGGATAAGTTACAAAAGCAGCAGTAGCTGTATTTTGCATTTGAGAGGGGGATAACTCCCCAAATGGAGGCGTCAGTTTTTATTCTGTCTAGCATGCTTGCCCTGGGCAGTGATCCCAGCCTACAATACTAACTCTAAACCTTGTAAATGCAGTCTACTCGACTACAGTAGCCTTGTAATGTACACACTTTAACTATTTTTAGAGTCTGTCAGATGGCCTTTGCACAGCTTGAGATGAAGTGCTGCCACTCTTTGCCATTACTGCTGATGGTGTCTGCCCAGAATGACCCAGATGAGAAGTTCACATACACATGCATGGTCCTGTATGTGCGTAGGCCTCACTGTTTATCAGTGTGCTCTTTACTCTTCTTCAGTTCTTATTAAGAGTGGTGCAGCCAGAGAGGGAGATGTGTATGTGTATTTTTTGAAGTTGTGGCCAGATTTTTATCAGAAGATATTCCTGGTGCTAATCACTATTTACCATTAGACTTTCTTCCCAACACCTTCTCACATGGAATGATAATATGCGGTGGGCAGAAACAGTGCATGTTGTCTCTGCTCTCAATTTAAAGAGGAGCAGCCTGTGTGTGTGTGAGGGAATAAAAGGGTACATTAGTGATATGTGACATCAGTGGCGTTCTGTGTAGCTATGGTGATTCTGGCAGCAGGAGAGGACAGGATGTGTCAGAGGTTAAGAGGTCAGATGAACAAGCAGACAGACACACACCTACAACACACACACACACCTGTGGCAATGATAGCAGCCATGTAAACTTCTGTGTCTGTGATATCAGTGACATGTTAGACCAAATCATCAGAACTATGGCTACCTTCTGCTACTTTCAGATGCAACGTGTCCATATCCATGTTGGCACTGCAGCTTAACTAAGTGTTGATGTGTTAGGGCTGTTGGGAAACTCCTCCCTCCTTGTTGTTAGCACAAGTGATATAATAATTTATATAAACTATAAACTGCCCAGCCATCAAAAGGTGATTTGAAATATGACCTAATTTGGCCCCTTGGTTGCTATATTTAAAGTATATAAAAGTGTACATATGATATCATAAACTATATATTTAAATTACATTTGATTTATCTTTAGTCATGCAGGGTAATCTGCCTATATGTTTTTGAGTTCAGTTGAATAACAATTTCCCCAAAAGTGCTATTTTGTCCATTTGTATTATGCTTCAGGTACTTTAGCAATAATTCTCTTTTGAAAAAATAAGAAAAACACTTTGGCTATTGCATTTTTACCTGCTCCTCACAAAACAATCCATATTGATATTAGCTGCATAAAGCCATGTATACACACTTGAATTGCACTGTATTTTTATAGGACTGCATAAAGTTGAGTTGTTACCATGTTGGATAACCTCAAAACTTGTGTAGTTCAGGGATCCAAGAGCTAATTGACAGTCATAGGCATAACTTTTATCAACTGTAATTAAAAAGCCTTGTTAACTCATAACTTTCTTATAAATCTCAGACAGGAGCCAAAAATATGTTTTTAGGAACACACCCCTCTATGACAGTACATGCATTTTCAAAAAAACTTACTGCTCTTGTCAGAGGTGCATTTTTCCATGTACAATCTGTTCCAACTATCATTGTTTGGTTCTTTTTGGAATTAGAGTGTATCGCAAAAGTGGAACAAAGCATTGTGGGGGTGGGGTTGCAAGATGAGAATGATTTCCTCTCAGCTTGGAATGGTTAGCATCTCCGCTCAGCATGCTGCATCTCTGCCAAAATACAGTGATGAGGCTGCCCCTGGGACAAATTGCTTTCTTTCAATAGAAGCATTTGGTCGTTAACTCAATTACTTCTCCCAGGACAGACCAACCTCCCCTTGCACTGTCGAGTCTTGATTCTGAACGTTAATTAATAATTAGCAATCAATACAACTTTCTCAAGCAGCAGTTGTGAACAGTTGTAGCTTAATTGTACAATCGATCAAAATACAACTGCCTAAACAAAAATGATTCAGATTAATATTATTCATTTGTGTGAATGTAAATGCATAATGTTAATATCCCATATCCCATAAGTCATATGAGGACAATGTTATGTATCCTGCTGTAAATGTTGAGTCATACTGCCCTTTTGATATGAGGACAGTGTTTGAATTTTAGTTATGACATTTAACAAAGATGTACTTATCAAGGAAGAGCTCTGTAAGTAAGGGGTTACGATGGTTGTACGGTGGTGGATGGATTGTATCCTGATGTATGATAATTATTTACCTTTGACCAAATTTATTTCTGTAGTAAACATACACTTTTAGTGAACTTACCACCACCTTTTACTCTTGTTTGTATTTGACTCCTGACATCATCTAAACTTCCTCTTACAAAAAAGTCCTGACACTTTTGTTTGCTATTTTTCTCCAGGCAGTTTCAGCTATGTGTTCTTACTGTAAAGCTGTTGACCTCTTTCCTGAGCTCAAAATAGCATTGATGACAGACTAATTACAGCTTTGTGATATTTGACACTGTCAGTAACATTGTGGTAAGGCATTATTGTACCATACAAATTAGTATTTTGGCACTTCAATACCCCCCCCCCCCAAAAAA
>JAPQRN010000057.1:0-20938 GCA_037367275.1 Coranthus polyacanthus | reverse complement strand
GTGTGTGTGTGTGTGTGTGTGTGTGTGTGTGTGTGTGTGTGTGTGTGTGTGTGTGTGTGTGTGTGTGTGCGTGTGCATGAAACAGCGCATACCTGCTGTGTTTTCATGCATGGATTATGTTGTGTTTATCCAAAACAGTGAAGAACCAGGGAGACGTCAAATACGCGAAGGCACATCAGTTTTATTATCTGAACATGTGAATCAAAAAGTTATAATTAAACAGTCAAATAGTCCTAAAAGAGGATGGCCCTGAGGTCGTACCAAAAATGAAAAAAAAAAAAATGGTGATGACCTCTCTCTGTTTTTTTATGCGTGTTTTTAAAGAATTCTAATGTTTTCTTGCGAAGGGATCGAGTGTATATGTGATGATTCTACACCGCAAGTTTTTACTTGATGTGAATACAAAGAAGTAGCAGGGACACACCAAGGATAAAAAAAAATTAAGTTGTAATATTTTGACGAAAAAATGTTATGAGAATTGAGTCTTAATATCACAAGAATGAAGTCATAATATATAGAGGAAGAAGGCATAATAAAATAAACTTGTAAATATATGGCAAAAACCTTTTTTTTGTAATTGCATAAAGGCTTATTATTAGTGTTATGTCAACGTTTCCATCTGGACCAAACTGGACTCGGTTGTTTGCTGAGTCGACAGGTTTACTGTTTCATTATGTTATTTGATGCTACTCGATTTCTTAATTTCTATTAAAAAAAGCTCCCATATAAAATTACAAGTTCAGTCTTTTAACATTATGTTTTTAAAAAAAATAAAACTCCTTCCTACATGAGTAACACTATGATGCTGAACCCTGCATTCATTTTTAATGTCATTTTATTCAGTCTTACTTTGGGTGAAAATGTGAAAAAGCTACAAAAGCACAATGATCCATATTTTTAGTGATTCTCTTTTCACTTTTGTATTACTTTTTTCACTATTATTTTTCAGTTCACCTTTTTCTTTCCCCCCTAGTATTCATTTGTTGAGCTTACCTGCCCTTTATTGCATTTTTATAAGAGCAAATAATGTGTGATGCATTGTCACGTTGTCATGCCTTCGTTGTGTGATCATCAAAACCGTCGAGACTGATAAACGTCTCAAACTGACTCAGAGGTTTTGAACTTTATAACTGAAAAAGGTGATAAGAAATCCAAACGAAGGTTGATTACATTTTGATTTAAGAGTTCAATTTGTAAAATAATAATATTAAAAGCCTTTTATAATCCAGCTGTACTGTATATATCTGATTTCTTAGTGATAAGTGAACGATCCTCGAGAGGCGAGTTTGTCTTTTCGTATTCCATCTTGTATGTTTACACAGCTGAGAATTTTGGAAATGAGTTCACCCCCGCTGTGAGTGTTTCTGTAATAAAGTAATACACTTAAAGTAGTGCGTTCACTGTCCATCTATTGTTTCATAAAGACCATCCATCCAGAGTTCGTTCAGTGCTTGCAGACTCGCGGAGCTTGTGTTGGATACCATATATGCTTATCACAAGTCTAAGCAGTTAAAAGGGAACATAACATCATTAGTAATATTTTTCTGGTCAAACAGGGAGGCTACCATCAGCTGGACCATAACTCTGTGGGTTGGATGAACTCCAGAAGCTCATTTCTGGTCACACAGGCAGAGCCAAAATGAAGGAATGCTCAGTGATTATAGGCTTCGGTTGAGGATTAATTATCACTCCATGGATAATTTTCATGAATGCACTAACAGCAGGCCAGAGATGAAGACTGGTGGTAACGGAGATTAGTCTTGATTTGTTTCATTAGGTTCTGTTTGGAAAATTCATTCAGTGTAAGATAAATCGGGATTTTTTTTTTTTTTTGACGAATTTATATTGACTTTTTTATAGTTAAAACACTTCAGGCGGTAAACAGTATCTCAAAACATATCATTTTTTTCGCAGCTGATAAATAAATCTGAACGTTATTTGGCGTGAGGTATTCCAGACATGAACGGAGAACATCTTCGGCCTCTTCCTGGGCCCTCAGGCTGGATTTCAAGTTATGCGGACCCCCTCTCTGTCTGGATTATGCAGCACATTCAAGGCCGGAGTCCAGCAATGTAAACCACGTGGGTCTGTTATTTTACAAGGAAGGCTGGGTTGAAAAAAAAAACCTGTGCATTGGATGGAGTCATACTGTACTACTCGTTGCATAAGTGTTGACTATAGGTCACAGAGGCCTTTGGCACATTTACAACGAACACAAACACAAAGAAACTCATAAACTGGGTGGATTGTTTCTGCAATGCCTCCTCCTCTGATCCATCTCTTCGCTCGGGCCTCTCGTAAGAAAACGATCCTGAATGCTCGCACTGATTCCCCACATGTTTTGCATTTTGGGAGGTTAACTCGTGAGTACTGCTGAATCACACAGATCCTGAGTTCCACTCTTATTGAATGTGATTCCTTTAACGCTGGTGGTTAGGTCACCCAGACAAACAACAGAACAACAATCTGAAAATTGGAAAATGGCGAGAGGATCAAGAGGACTGACTGGAATTTCAACTGCATGTTTACAGCCATGCAACAGACACGTTCAGTCTCACTTTTTCCTCTTCTTTTCTTTCTTTTTCTGACTCTTTCTCTCCCCGTGTCAGAGTATAAGAACCCAGAGTGCAGCTGCTACCGTGTCACGCCATAAACCAAATGTTCAGTACTTCAGACTCCACTTAATCTTTTCAAAAAAAAATAAAAAATTATGGGAAAAATACAACAACTGGAAAAACTGGTCAGTTTCAACGGAATATTCTAAAAAGCTATTTTAATCAGCACTGAATTCACATGCAGTGGTCTGGCTGCTGGTCTGGTTCCAGTCGGGGTTTTATTCAGGTTAAGTTGTTTACATGAACTTTTCACATCCCAGTCTTCATGACCGCTGCATTGAGTGAGCCGGTTAGTGAAGTGTTCCTGTCCTCC
Source organism: Coranthus polyacanthus (assembly GCA_037367275.1). Lineage (NCBI taxonomy): Eukaryota > Metazoa > Chordata > Actinopteri > Kurtiformes > Apogonidae > Coranthus > Coranthus polyacanthus. The sequence goes on along the minus strand of JAPQRN010000057.1, from coordinate 18,010 downwards.
TTATTCTCATCGTGCACGTACAAGAAAAGTTTAAAGCTGCAACAATTTTTTAAAACAAGTTCGCCAGTCCAATATTTGCTTCTTTAAAACAAGTACTTCAATTAGCTATTTGTAGTATTTCTATTTTAAAGGAGATTCATCAGCGTCAGGCACCAAGTTAGGCGCAGGACACAGGGATTCAAGTTTGAGCAAAAAAAAATGTATTTTCCCCAAAATATACTCAAAAGCATTCCGACAAAGAACATTTTAATTATAGAGTTACAGGGCCCTTAAAAGGAGGTCAACAAAACATAACTCTAACCAAAAAGATAACTTAACAAAACAGGTATCAACTCACATAACAGAACTAACCAAATGACGCTACACATGAAGACAGCAGTGTTATTCTGACACGCTGAGTTTTTGGTTGAAAGAGAAAAACTTAATTTACTAAAAACAATACGCTTTCAGACTGTTGTGAGTCTGTGAGCGATACATGTAATTCTGCAAGTAGCGGTGGTGAGGAGGTGACTCTTATGGAGGTACTTTCTGCTCCACACCCTGCTGGTGATTTTTTTTTTTATCTCAAAATTACAAATAATGTTGATAAATGCTTCTAAACGAACAAAATAAAGCAGGTGTTGAGCTGTAGATAATGCGGATTATGAGGCTGTGCTTTACAGAGAGGCTTGGCTTTGGAGGTTTATCGTTATATACAATGCCACATTCTCATATTAAGACTTAAATTGGTACATCATTAAGCTGTTTAAAGGCAGCAGAGGCCAGAATTCACATAATATAATTATTTCTTAGTTGGCAATATACTGTAAGACTTAAACCAGGCAGAGTGTAGGTCTGCTGACGTGTGGGTTTTATTGAACTTCGAGAAATTAACAAGAAAGTGAAACACCTTCCTGACAACTTTATTGTCAGGGCTGGACGTACATACAGCTTCACAGAGGGTTTTAAAATGATGAAATTAAAGACGGATCCTCTGAATAGTGTCTTTGTGTATTGATGGTTGCACTGGATTGGGTTCAACTTCGTTTTTGGATCCAGAGACCGAGTAGAGTCCCGTCCAATGCTGTGGTGTTCCGGGAACTTTTAGGAGACTACACCGAGCCAGTTAACCTAACCCCAGTCATTGGCACGTTGGCTTTTTTGACTCTAAATTACTGATGATTATTCCACTAAGCAACTTTAATGTGAGTCTTTTTTTCTTCTTCTTCTTTTCAGCAGTGGCTCTTTTAGCAGTTTTACTCGTTGTGAATTCATTATGGAGCACGTCGGTCTACCAAAAGAAACAAACGCTGATTCCTATGAGTAACACTGGCCCCTGGTTGTCGGAAGAACTAACTCACGCTGCTAGCACTGGAGAACATCCACACAAGCTATTGTTAAACTAGATTTATGACCTGTATTAGTGTTTAGCGTTTATTAAAACATAACTGCAATCAAATGACCTCCATGGCAACACAAACAATATTTTAGCTTTGCCACTCGGGAGGATGTGTAGACAAAGACACATTTTCCTCTCAAATCATCAGCTAATAAAAATCATATCCAAGCAAACTGTATTTTGGTGAGACTGTGAGAGTCAGGCACTTCAGCGGGGATAGGGCAATTTCCGAAGGCCTTGAATCTGTCGACTAACGAGCAATAATAAATTATTGTCACTTTTTGTTGCACAACAGCTGGCACACACATTCAGATAAAGGCTCAAGGCCACTTAGGAGCGCCACTGGCCAAGAGGCTGGAAATTACAGCTAAAAATACTCAAGAGGTCACACTTCACACTGTGTTTCAGTGTTTTTTTTTTCCCCCACATGCGTACAAAAGACAAAGAACATTGAGAATGATGATATTAGTTACTCCAAGATTGAAGTGTTTTTTTACCGTGGAAATTCATAGTCCACCGGGATGAACAAGGCTTCAGTTTTACAGAGAGAACCTGACATGTACCTCAGGTCAGCAGTAGTTTTACTGTTGTAATATAATGTTAGAATGCAATAGAGTTCATTGAATATTGTTTTCATCACGGCAGAAAGACAGTATTACACAATATTAGCTGACTCACTCGAGGAATTCAGGTTTGCCTGTCATTTTATGGATGCACAGCTAGTGTGTGACTTTCAATCCTTCAGTCATTCTGCATTGTTATCACATGCTGTCAACTACTGGTTAGCTGAGCACGTAACATCAGTCTGGGAACAAGTTGTAGAAGCCTAGTACAATATGCACTAAGAAGCCGGCTTTATTGTAATTATTTTTGCATTAAGTGTCAGAAAATTGAGTGTAACTGAACGAGGCCGAATGGGAGAGCAATTTGTTCATTATGTAAAGTAGGTATGCCACAATTCCAAGCCAGCAAGGCCCTCGTAAAGAAGGTTTGGCACCGATAGTGTGCAAGGCTTTGGCTCCTAATTTGTGTGATTTTTCTTCTGGACACAGATGCAGCAGAGAAGCAAATTCCTGCCTTTCAAAATGATGCTCAGATGAAATCCAGAGCATCCATTGGCATGAAGGGGGGGTTTTGCTGCATGCTGTCAGAAATGTGCCTTTTATATGTCACCCTCTTATGGATCAACAGACCTACTGTACGTGAAGCTGCATTTTCCCACATGGAGACCATAAAGGCCAAGTTCAGACCTACCATGATAGATCTGCCTGAGACTATGAGAAACTGGTACCTTTCTCCCAATCCCAAATATCTCATTATGGTAATCTATAGCTAATGAAAATGTGTATCCGCTTCTTTGTACAAGTTAGCACGGGGCAGAGTGAACACAGTCAGAAATCAGCAGCCTACAGTTTAAAAACAGCAGAGCGAAAAGCAATGTGACACACTAGTGCTAGTGCTAGCCAACTGTTGAATATGTAGTTAAATATAAAATAGGGTCTTTGTCTTATGAAATAAAATGGTCTCGTTTGAACTGAACTGAACTGTCCCACAGTTGCTGCCACTGGACCAGTTTCCCAGAAAACCTTTCCAAGAGGGAAAATGTTCCACATAATATTTGACATTAGCTTTCTTAAATCCAAGGTCAAGCGAATCCCTGGCGGCAAAATGAACTTTTTGTCTTCCTTATGTCTGCAGTGGTCAAATTAATCATTCACTGACAAAATAAGACACCGCACTTGAGATAATGTCCCCTTCTGTGGGGGTGGCTTTACTTCCTGTGAGTAAAAAGGAAGGGCATCCCAAAAATGACGAAGCTGATGTTATGACGACAATGCATCTCTGTGACGGAATTACCGATAAAAACTTGTTACTCTTTTAATGCAACATTTTTGAAGCATGTGTTGCGCATTCAATCACTCACTCGCTCAAACACACACCCCACTTACACACACTGGCTCTTAGTCTTTTGCGGACTAAACCAGACAAGCTGCATTCAGTAACACATGTGAGCACTGACGAGCCAGACAGAAGCAGCAGCTCAGACGTGACGCCAAGACCCTGCGTAACCATGTTTTCACTCGGGGGACTTTCTCCTCACGCTGCTTGCAGTATGAGGAGGCCAAGGCAGAGATTTTTACGTAAAGATGTTGCCAACTCAAATATAACTCACTGTCCAGGACATTGTCAGCAGAACGCAATGTTCACGGAAATGTTTGTGCCCTAAAAGTAAATGCTCAAAAGTGACGATACCGACTGTTCCAAGTTGCACCTAAGCTTTGGAGAGAAATCACAGTTCTCTCTTGGACTTGGAAGAAGTCACCTGAATGTCCTATATTTAACTCTTTAAGGCACAAACTACACCTGGTAGACTACAGGCAGCATTAATGTATCACTTTGGTGATATTTGTCAATTTGTGACTCATTTTCCACTGTATTGGGAGTGGAAGAGAGGCACTGAAGAACTTGGAAGCAGGCGTAAATGTCACCCTTTGGATTTTTACAGAGTCTGAGTCCTCGACATAGAAATCAGTCTACAGGTTGTTATATCATGGATGTAGGCAACTGAGACAGGCATTAGCTTAGAAAAGGAGTGAACTGATGTCGACAAATCACCAGCTCAGACTCCAACACAAACTTCATGTAAGCACATGAGAACCTTGTGCGCCCTCCGTCGCTATATAACTACATCACCCAGCTTGCTCCATTTTGTCGCTTGTCAAAATAAATGTTAAGATATGAAGAAAACTAGAAAGGACAACATACCATCCCTAGCAAATTAGCTCAAGATTTGATTTTACATTCTGGAAGACAATGGCCACAACATACCTCAGTTAACATTTGAAAGAAATCTGTGGACAAAATCTTGAGATATAGTGACTTTTTTTTAGATAAAGAGACCTTGACCTTTGACCTTTCAAGGTCAGATTTTTTTTTTGTGGCTCTACATCGTTGTCAGGCAGACAAGGAGCAGGCCGAGGAAAGGTCCACAGAGACCAAAATCGCCACAGAGCACAGGGAAACACAAGGAAGCGCAGAAAGGCTGGAGTTCATGTCAGGAAACAGCATATCTGACAGAAGATGTGTGGAAGTGGGCGGCTTTATAAGAGACAGGTGTGGAGGTCAGGTCGTCAGTACTGGCAGGCGACTGGGAGAGTGGAAAAGTACTGGCAGTGAGTGAAAAAGAGCAGCTCTGTAACAGTCTGTGACAGTATTTAACAAAAACATCATGGGCTTTCCCAGATTTTCATGATGCAGATCCAGTTGGTATAGAGGAGAGTCCACAATGATATCTGGTATCAAGTGTTCAGTATTATTCAAGTATTTTCATAATTACCATGAGACCATGACACTCTATGACTCTTGCATACAGTTACTGTATTAATCACAAAACGTCACAGTAACCACAAATATCCCTGAAAATGTTTACTGTGATGTCAGAATTAGATTTAGCAACATTTCTGGAGCAAACGAGTCACCAACAGTGACACTGCAGTTTCCTTTTATTCTATAATGTTTCAAGTAAGACGTTTTCATTTTTTCGTCTGCATAACTGATTTTAAGTGTTTGAAGTGGAGAAGTAATCCCACAAATACTTTCTTTGTTATTATTCTGTTCTTGGCATGAAAACACGGTACGTTCTCAGTTGGTTGATTCTCTTGTTGGCCTTATTGCAGGAATGGGAAAAGGTACTATGTTGTAAGTGCATGTATTTTAGTTTCAATTTTGAAACCAGGACTTTCACTAATTTTACAGAGAGGTATTAAGTCAACGATACATCACTGGATCATCACATGCAGCATCACTGAAGCGAAGCGGAGCAGCCGCATTTTTTTTGTCTGCGGTCGACTGACTCCTCCGCCTCGTTCAGGACTACAGACAGCACACTGAGTCACACAAAAGACTTACAGCACAGTCACCTAATAAGACAAGCTTTTGCGTCACTGAATTTTACTCACAAATTTCCTACTAACCATGTCTATCACCTTCACAGTCCCCCTGAGAAGTACTTGTTGTTGAAATAGCTGTACACTCATATACAGACTGGGTGACAAATCAATGGAAAAACCAACATGAAGTCTCTTAGTGTGTGACAACCGCGTCAGTGGTCAGTTGGCATTGATTCTGTCTCTGAATTCTACCGCAATTCTTCAGAAAGATATTCCGTCATTCTTGATGATAGTGGTGGAGAACGCTCTCTAGCACGTCGGTCCAAAATCCTTCCAACCTTCCTGTTTTTTTTGCGGCCACTGCGGTGGAGGGTGAGGAGGGTATTCAGTTGGACTGCAATCTGCAACTTCACCACTAGGTGTCACTAAATCACACACTGAACCTTTAAGACAGAAAAGTGAGGACTGTGAAGGTCTACTAAGGTTAAAAGAACAGCTCCAAGTGACTTAAAGCCTAATGCATCAAATTTCAATATAAATATAATAATAAATATATGAGCATGTGTATCTATTTTTGTATATGTGTTGCAACTTTATTATTTTGCACTTCATCACTTCCATTCTGCTATTCGGAGAAGGAGACATCAGGTCTCCAAAGCATTATGTTTGAGGAACTAAAACCAACAGCTTTGTTTTTACTTCCATCTTCTGTTTGTTTTCATTTTAACGTACTTCTAGTAAATGTCCTTAAGATTTGCAGTCCTCCTTTGTCAGTCTGATGACTTGTAAAACACTTGTTTGACATGTTTTTAAATATTTTGCATTCACTTCCATTCTGCTATTCAAAGAAGGAGACATCAGGTCTCCAAAGCATTATGTTTGAGGAACTAAAACCAGCAGCTTTGTTTTTACTTCCATCTTCTGTTTGTTTGTAATTTTAACATATTTCTAGTAAATGTCCTAAGGTTTTCCAGTCCATTGTCAGACTGATGACTTGTGAAAAAGGTTTTGACGTGTTTTTAAATAGAGTCAGTGCATTCAGCTGCATCATTACCGGCTCATCTCTATGTAAACAAAACGTCATTTACAATTGTGTTTCAAATAGAATAGTTCTACAATTGGTTGAATTATCATCCAGACCCTTTTCTTGATGTGAGGTTTGGATCTGTCACATTTGTTCTAGTGTTTATGTTTCAGCAGATGACTGGCTACTTCAGTCTGACGTACATCTAAGATCAATTAAGTATTTCTTTCCACTGGGATTCGAGTTTAACATTCTCAAATACCCCAAAAACATCTTTAAAATACACTCCCTCCATTACACTGTGCTCTGTTTTGCATCTTTAACAATATTGTTTATATTCAGAGGGTGTTTGGCCATTTTTTCATGTCAGTCATACAAAGGAACATTCACTGATCTTGTATTATTGTTTCCAGGCTTTTTGAAACGTGCGCTGCACTTATCAAAAACATTTGGACTAGATAACCCCCCCTTCCTTCTACAGTTCTTAAAGTTAAAATAGAAGATCAGGACTAACACTGATTTATATGTGTGTGCTTGTTTGGCACATCCTATTAATACTTCCAGGCAGCCACTGGTTACTGAGGCAGCCGACTGTCGGATGGCTGCAGCCTCTCAGTGTACTGTTCCTCGCAGATAGACATGAGAACATAAACAGAAGGAAACACGACCAGGGACAAGTGTGTTTACCAGGCAAAAGACCTGGCCAAGACAAAGGAGCACACGCTCAAAGAAAGGACAGGCATTTAGAGAGGAGTTCGCTTCTGTAGTGGCTCAAATGTTGGCAAGCAGTGAAGGAAGTGGAAATTCAATAATGATTTATTAGTCAAATATAATTCAATTTAATTTGATCTGTCATTTCACTCAGTTTAAAACTCTCCAATCATCAAAAAAAAAGCCTGAAATGCAAAGTAAATAATACATTTCGTACAAAAGTTTTCAGTTTTCAGATGGAAAATTAATCACGGAGAACCTCTACAGTGCTACGGCAACGATGTTGTTGTCTATTGCATTCAGTTTTGCCAAGAAATAAGATCAAGTGACAACCTCCAGACAAATGAAGGCGAAGCAAAAACCTGCAGCTTCCCCAAATGGCTCCAAAAGCCATATATAGCAGGAATAACAAGAGCTTCAGAGGATTCGGTCACTAAGTTTACCAGTACCAATTACAACACCTGGCCTGCTAGTGAAACCTAGCTACATTAGCTAATGTTAGCATTAGTGTGTATTGGATTATATGGTCTGTCAGCTAGCCTGCTAATTATAGCAGCTCACATTAATTAGTGTGTTTATACAGTACGCAAAGTTGTCCTTACTGATATCAAACAACTGCATACGTTAACATTTATAAAGCAGCTGAAATGACATGGTGCCGTATTAGCAGTGTTAGCAGTGTGGTCGGTGTTATCAGTAAGCTAGCGGTAGCATTAGCTTGGTGAGCCTCAAAAATGGTCATTATGGCTCTAAAAAGCTAAGATGGCAACAACCTAAATACCAAACACAATGGGTGACAGCTATATGTATAACCACTTTATATTTGTTATACTTTATAGTTTTTTGTTGTTTTTTTTCTCATATGAACACAATCAGAACGGGAAGCCTGAGTAAACAGAGAATCACTATATTATCATTATATTATCATATAATAACATCACTCATATTGTCAGCAGGCATGACATACACATAAATTCATTAACAGGGTATCTGCCTTAACATAGCTAGCTCATATATCTATCATATAGCTTGTATGCCTAAATCTATGTTGCTGAATAATGTCTAATAAATGACAATCTGCTGCACATCTCTGATTGAATATCCACTATTAATGCTCTTTCAGCAGATCTGGCAAACGTTGGTAATGGTTATCTCAGTTGTTTTTTTTTTTTTTATTGTTTTTTTTTTGTCTCAACCTCTTCTCACCAAGTATCACACTAAGCTGCTTCCAACATGAAGTCACTGTTCTCCTCTGATATCAGTCTATTATGGGTGTTTTAGACCAACATGGATTCTGCTTTCAATCACTTTGTGTATCGCAGCCAAAGCTGTTGCACAAGATTTCCATTTCATTATACCCGCTGAATGTTGCTGCTGCCACCCTCAGTGTTCAACCTGGTACAATGTTTTTGTAAGAACACTCCCATTTTATCAGTTTTTAAGACAAACTCTGCCTGAGTTAAGAGAGCTAACAAGCATTGTTCATTTTTAAACCGTAGATACTGTTCATATTTTGGCATATACACAATTTTGTACAGTGTTCCACATTTCCTTACAATTTGTTTCGTTTCATTCGAACAAATTTACATTTCATGTTCTTTACTTATTCGTTTATTGTCATTCACTTCATTGTCCCCGTAGAGACATTCAACCTCTGCATCCGACCCGTCCTCGTCCACTCGGAGCAGTGGGCTGCCACTGAGCGGTGCCTGGGGACCAACTCCAGATCTAAGCCAGTACTTTGCTGGCAAACTGCACAAAGAAAGGTCCTGCTCCAACTGGGAATTGAACCTATTACATTGATTACGTTGATATTGTTACAACTTTAACACAAACATGATGAACCAAGTATCTTTAAATGCAATCCCAAAGAAATCCATTGTATTTATTACATAAAGTCCTCTGTCAGATGCAATGACAACTACAGTTCAAAAAGTGTTATGAGTTAGTATACAATACATTACATTTTAAGCAGCCCATTTCACTCACACTGTATTCAGATTTCAGCCACTTTATATAGTAAAGATTCTGTAGAAAGTCCAAGACGTTTGTACAGTTATATACTACAGTAAACCCAAAATGTACCAGTATGTACCGGTTCCAATACTAAAGCAGTACAATAGTAAAGTAATAAGTTTTTGTATCATTTCAATGATACTTACAGCAACCACATGCATTTTCTTTTGAAAATCTACTTCAATAAGGAACATGACCATGAAGAATTATTGCATTGCATTATGTTATCATATGTTCCCTGGTTACTGATGTCCGTCATTATAGAAATAGTCAAACATCGGCGTGTCACAACAGTTTTTGTGCCTGTTCTTCTAAATGTTGTTTTCACCAGGGAGTAGGAGTAAGAAATGCTTTAGGAGATGGAACGGGCAGAGCCCCGGAGATTTCTGAATGGTTATTTTTCATACTTGACTGGAATTTGACCCAAGCTGCCTGTTCTTACATAATCTATACATACACCATATTCTGCTGTGCATTTCCTTAAAATGCACATTCAGTTTGTATTCAGTTTCAGTAATGGTTTTTAATTTTTAAAAATGGCTTTGGTGCAGTAAGAACAGCTTTTGCAGTAGTTACAGGCTCAGTAACCAACCTCAGGATCTATAATCCTAACATTTACTTATGTTCGCAAACTGACGGCAGCTTCTTCGCCCGATGTCAGCTGAGATCGGCTTCAGCCCCCCTGTAACCCCACAAAGGATTAAGCAGTTACGGAAAATGAATGAATGAATGACGGCAACTTCATTTCTTCACTTCTAACTCAACGGGACTGCATAACCTTCTAGTAAGCGTTTATCACTCTTCACCACCAAAAGCAACAGTTTCTTTCCAGTAAAAGGAGGAACGTTGTTTAAGGGGGAATAGCAGTCTCTGTGCTGCAGGTTATTTCCTGCTGCTCATATTTGTTTGAATATTATGCTGCGAACCAATGATGTTAAAAAAACAGACTAATAACCTTCCAGCTATTCTCTGTTACCACAGAGAATAGTTGGAGCGTAGGGGACAAGCTTGTTTCACAGAGAACTCAGAGGGAGTCCTGCTGTGTGGGAAAACATAGTAGATCTAGATTGATGGGAGTAATGAATTTATTACTAATAAGGAAAAACCTTTAGAGGATCTGAGACATTGTTCTCCCTCTGTGACCACAGGGAGCCGTTTGTGAGAGAAATCCAAACAGATGGGTCATTTCCCATTAAGAAGCATATATTTAGATATCATCCCTTACTGTCAACTGCACAAGACTTTATGTAAACTTAATAGACCAAAGCCCTTGAAACAAGAGCATAGGACATGTGGGGATAACTGCCCTGCAGCCAGACATGACCTGATGCATCACATGAACTCCAGAAACTTTGTACAGGTCATGGAAAATACATGAATTCCTTGGTAGATTAGCTCAAGACCTTCAACCCCACCCTTCTCCACCACACACACACACCTCTGGACTCTAACAGCTCATCCACATGGAGACAAACCTTTTTCAATGTAGTCCCTTGTTGGGACTAGGTGCTTTCTGGAAATTGAACTGTCCTTGGATTTCTTTGCACAAGCCTTCATATTGTGTTACAAAAGTCAACTTTAAAACATTCCCGGAGGTAAGGGTCTTTTTTATGAAGGAGGATTAGGGCCACACTGAAGATTAAGTCATCATTTTTCGACCATCTGAACACCGGACGTTTGAATCAGTGAATAACTTCACCTAAGCCAAAAGATTAAGTATTTCTTTATTTGTACCTATGCTAAAGTATAATTTAAGGAGATGCAATACATTCCTCATTTTAACACGAGCGACTGACTGCTCCTCTGATATTTCCCCCTCTTCGTGAGCCTATTCTCATAAAATGACAACTTTTTTCTCGAAATATTATAACTTTATTCTTAAAATATCATATATTTTTTCATCTTCGGAATGGCTCTTATCCTCCTACATACTTTTTAAATCATGAAGCTCAGTACTGTAAAACAATTAAGTATTTACTTTTGGGTTCTTTAGAGAAAAATATATGGTGGCCAGGTGAGATCATATGTTCTGAGTTTGTCAACCACCCATTTTTAACTACCCATCTGAATTTGAATGACAAAAAAACTGCCAAATATATAAAATTAGGTTTCAAAATAATTAAAAAGTAAGCATTATTCTCTGCTCTGAAACACTGAAGGAGAAGCAGACAGGAGTACAAGCACCAGTGATTTTTTTTAGGTGGCTAAAATACCTTTTTGTTTAATTCATAGCAGTAGGCTATCGCTTAGCATCTGTGTCAGTACTCCTGTCTACGTACAGGTGCAGAAACAATAATGTCCACAATCTCTGTAAGTCACAAATGACTTCCATTGTTTACTTGGAGGCTCGTAGTTTAAAATAAGTCATTTTTTTCCTACAGCACGTCCACTGGAGTTGCTAGTTAAGGTAGCATTAGCATTAGCAGGCCGGTCACGGTGATGAGAAAACTCAGGGGAAGCTTCCTCACTAATTCGGTAAAAACTTGAACACGTAAACACATAGGTACCTCCAGCACTTTTTGTCTCTGCCAATGTAAAGAATCACCACGTAGCATTTAGGAAACAACCAAATACAGAAAACACACCATACAAAAAGGTAAGTATTTTTGGTTCTATTCGCATCGGTTCATACTGTGCGTGTTGACCCATTTTAAGCCTTTCTTGTATGGCTAGATGAGACACCTTTATTGTCTTGTACATCTCTATAACCAAAGTTATGTAGCAGCTGTTGACACCCATAGGATCATCCACTCAAATTGAGATGAATTATTTTCATACAAGCTAAACCTCCATCTACAATCATGTAACATTAAGCACACTTTAATTTATTAGTGGATGTCTATAATGCTCAATTTCCACTTTGACAGATAGTCAAGTTCAGTAACTTCATGAGTCATAACCATGGATGTGCAACCCATGGCAACAACATGTAAACCTATGTCCATAAGCTTTAGTGTCCTTGATTGACACAGGCACTGCGTACTTGAAGTTTGGAGTGTTGGAGTCCATTTTGTACTGGAAGCGGTTAAAAATGGAGTTAGGTAATGTCAACAAATGAGCAGCTCCCAGCACAACATAGACTCCGGGCAAGCAAGCGCAAAACTTACATATTGAACCTTTAAGAAGGCATTTGGTATAGAACTCACTCGGCAGCGCCAACTGGTACTATGACTCAAGTAGACTCTAAAGTGAAGCACAAATCAAGGCAATAATTGCATAAAATAGGAATATTATTACTTATCTGTGTAAGCTGTCAGTCAGTAATCTTATTCGCACACAGTCCAACTTTTATCCTGGTGCTGCTCCAGCCAGTCGCATAAAAACAACAATCAACTGGTCCAGTGTTATTGTAGGTCCGTGTTGACTTCTGTGCCCCTGCGTCGAGGACAAAAGGTGTGTAAAGAGCCAAAAAATATTGTGCATGTGAATGCATGTGCGCACCGTTGCGAGAAGACTATGAAAACATAACAAAATGTGGAAAAAGGAAAGGCAGGCAACAGAGTATAAAGTAAAATGAAGAATTGTGCGAGTGTGTTTCTGTATGTCGGTGTGAGATGACCACTTTTTACGATCTTTCAAAGGTCCAGATTGTTTTTGTTGTTTTTTCAGGGTCACAGAAAGTTCAGAGTATTTTTGTCAACGTGCCAATATGGCCTCCTCAAGGGGGGAAAGTCTTACTTGCTGCAAAACTAAATAGCAGAATAGGGTTTTCCTGTCTGTTCTGTCGGTCCAGGTGGGACTGGGAACGGTGAGGAGGAAGGCTGAAGGGAAATACTGGTGTGCTTTGGAATGATACACAAAGGAGGCTTGCGTTTGGTTTGTGTTTGTGTGTTTGGCGCTGAAAACAATATAATGTACCGAAATTTCTGGGTAATTAATACGTCAAGCTTAGCATTTTGGAGAGCAGACGGAGAGGAAGCAACCATGGCTTGAAAATGAAGCCAACATCTTAATGTAATAAACATGACGGCTACTAGATGCTGGCTCCGACAAAATTTGGCTTCAGTTGACTTTCATTGAACTCCCTCAGTCCCCAAATACAAAGCTGTTCTTTTTTTCCAGGCGTCGGTCCGGTCTGAATCGCTTTATTTTGACCTTCAGTGTGTGTATTCTGTCAGTCATTCTGTAAAATTTAGATTTTGATTATTTTTAGGGCTAATAGATGTGATCGACAGCTCGCTTGAGTCTGCAAAAAGCCAAGATGGCGAGTGTCAAAATCCCAAACTCGAAGAAGAAGAGTCACCAAATGGGTGACGTCAAGGTGACTACGTCCACTTCTTTTATGTGATTATATATACAGAATTAAAAGAGGAGTTTTGTTTCAAATGTGGTGGAAAAAAAAGCTAACATAAACTTGTATGACTTTGACCACAGTAAAAAGACTAAAATCATGACAAAAATTGTTCTAAAACTGTCCAGCACCACTTTGTACTATTTAAATTGAGTTGTGCTTAAATTATACAAAGTCAATTGTTTCATTTTGTAATGTAATAATAATCGGACCGGAATGCCAAACATTTGCTCGTGGCAGCTAAAACAAAGCACAAATAATAGCGGCGAGGTAGCACAAGTAGAGCGATAAAGTCGCCACACAGTAAGTACCTCTTAAATATATTCTAATATTAGCTGAACTAAGACTGAAAACAGGAAATACTACTATTGAAATAAAGGTCAAGTCTTTCTGTAGTGCCTGGTGTTTCTACAAACAAATGCTTTCAAGGTGAGCAGATTCAAACTGTACCAATAAGTTTCAATGTGGAGAAAATCCTCTACACCATGTTGTCTGTAGCTCTGATAGCCGTTATCTACAGTACTGTTGTGCATCTGTCATCACGTATGGATTTATAGTGTGTGCAAAGTGTTTCCTCATGTTGCACAGAACGCGTTAGACAGTGTCTTCAATTACCTGCTTACCTTCTGACAAGAACACAATGGAAGGAAACAGTGTTACAGTGCCAGTATATCCACACTGAGTCTGAACACACCCCTTCAAAGTTTCTTTAAGCAGCAACTGAAAGCAGGCAATAAACTGCGCTGTCTCACATGGATTTCCAGTATGAAGGAGGTAACGTTGAGACCAGGTCATGAGCTTCACTTATCCTGGAAGAACGCATTTCTCCATTTGGCTTTTCTTCAGTTTTTGACTAGTCTGGGTTTCTGCGAGGCGAGGCCTTGTGATTCCAGCAGATTAACTGTGTCATGAGGAGAGCGGCTGCAAGACTGCATTGAACTGTACACGATGTAATGTACCTTAAAAAATGAGCAGACATCCAGCTACATCCATGATAACAGCCTGGACACTGATTTCTATGTAAAGATCTCCGCTGGAATTTCTGCAGTCCCATGTTCTGCGGTTAACAGTGTGCAATACTAGCTAACGTTAGCTTTGAAATGGAGATGGATGACGTGGACAAATGAGCAGCTCCCAGCACAAAGTTCACATAAGCACACAAGCTAATGTTACACAGTGCAAAAGGATAGTATTATTATAAAATGTCATTTTATCATTTGACATAAATATGAAATGATTACTGTATTGGAGCTAGGTGTGTTAGCTAGCCTAGAGAAACCTCATAGAATGTTTCTGCTACTTGAGCCTTGTTTTAAATTAGTCTTTAATAGTTGGTGTTAAACTGGTCTATGTCGAAGAGAAAAAACACACTTTTCACAACACTTTTCCTTTGGTTTCTTTTCGGTATGGTGCCGTGGATGTGGATGTATAATAAGAAGTTGATACCAGACCAGCGCTCAGACTCGACACCAGTTCCAACAATGCTCATTTGCAGTACAGTAACTGAGGTCAGAAAAGGTCGGAAAGTTCTCTTTTTATTGTCAGTTTTTATAACATCTTCTCATCATCATCATCAGGAGCATATAAAAATGGCTTCATGAACTTGGCTCTGCCTTTCTTTGCCTTCTCAGAGCCCATCGCTGCTCCCAGGCACAAGTACTATGAAACTGTGGCCGGGGGCAGTGGGGGAGGCACTGGTCCGCATGTGTAAGTCAGAAACTTTTTTGGCTTAAGTGCCAATGAGCAGCCTTCCATTGAAAACAATCCAGTTCGTATTAGGTGACCTTCTTTGGACCAGAATGCAGCGGGGGAGAAACGAGGGGTGAAACTCACCAAGCTAAGGCTAATGCTGGCGACGCTAAAGCCTCGTTTGCTCTAAACTCTTCTAAATAATGGAGCAATAATAAAATAAAAAAGTGGAAATTGGTATCTCCACTCTGATGTAAGTGACATTATGAGATCTCTAACAGATGAGATCCACAACTCTGCACCACACTGCAGCCTACTTTCTGTTTAATGTCCTCTATTATTATTATTAATTTAAAGTGATATGAAAGGAAATATTTTTCATTGGGAAAAATGCTAACATGAAATAAAGACAAAAGTTTGTATCTCCTACCATCAGTCAGCGTTATTTATTTGAACCATTATCTGAATTTCTTCCTAACCTTAGAATACACTTTCACAGATTACATGAAGCAGATGTAAATTCCCCTTTAGGTAAGTGAAACCGCCACGATCCTCACAACCCGTTGGAGGAACACGATGTTAACATAGTAATGTTTTCAGAATTTCTATTAAAAACATTTTGGCGTTCCTTCAAACCGCTCTATCCTGGACAGTCATGGTTTTGAAATTCTGGCAGGGACCCCTCTTGCTTTCCTTCTCTGACACCCACTGACCTGTGAAGAACTTGCTGTGAGGATATTGTGTTTCGCCATGTGAGACGCACAGATAAATATTCTCTGTGTAAATCATGTCCGCCGTTGAGGCACATGGGGGGGCGGGAGGTAGAACCACTGCCTCAATAGCAGGAAACGACCCCCTGGGAAACCTCGACGATATCGCACACTTTTAGGTTAAACAAGCATAATTTATTACAACATTGTTGTCTTTTAAGTCTGTTTTCACCCATGTCGGCGCTGTCTGAGACAGGAACGACAATGAACCTGTGCATGACGTTTTCAGATAAGACAAAGACAGAGGAAAGTATGAACCAAAACTAATTTAGAATTGACCAAAATAATTATTATATTACATTAATGAAGCATAGCGTTAATTCAGGCGGTAAAGTTTGGCTACAGTTTGGTTGCGTTGTGTTCAGACGTTGTAATCTCTTTTGCTTCCGTCGCTTCCGGTGCCGTTTGCTGCTGCAGTTCGTTCTCTTAATGTGGCATTTCAATTTTATGTCCACCTGAAAAATGTTTTTTATCATAAAGGATTCGCTCACAGCTGCATCCTGAAAGTCACTACTTTGATTTAGTGAGAGCTCCTGTAAGCAGCAGAACCTCAATAAATACCAAACGTAACTGTATAACCCTTTACTCTAAACGGTCAGTTCTTTGACATAAGTGTCTTTGACTCAAACGGTCACAATTAAAGATTAATATTCCACTGACAGACGGGGTGATGTTTGAAGAACAAACGTTCAGGGTGAGTGCTGCACTGGGTCAAAGAGCAAAAACAGTGCATAAAGTATGTGCAGAAAAACCTCCATGACGTAATAAAGGATTTTTATTTTTATAATCAGAGTGCCTCAGACTGCCGTTCTCTACATTGGATTTTTTTTTGGGGGGATACCTTGTGACCATCTTTCAGATTTTTTTACTTACATGTTAATGTTTTTTTTTTTCTTTTTAATTTGGGGTCTTTTGTTTTGTTTGTTTATTTATTTAGTTTTGCTTTGTTTAGTTTTTTTGTATTGCTTCACCGACACAGCTAAGCTCGCACGATTTCAGAGGAAAAGCTCGAGGTTATGAAAGAGATTTTGAGCTGAACACAGGAAATGGTTGCATCAAACCAGCGCTTCCCAAACTTTTTTTTTTTCTAATAAAAATGACAAAGCATCACGACCCAGTTCGCAGTAGTTCTTCTCTATAAATCACGAGGAGAGCGCATTTGTGCATTAATAAACATTCGCAAACATTTTTACTTTCATTTCCACGTGCTCATATAATATTATCTTGAGACACTTCGAAGAGACGTACATTTGATAAATCACAACTACTTTGTTATTGAAAACACACAAGGCTTTCAAACTAGATTCAGTATTTTAAGTACAATTATCAAAACAATATGAACTTACACTATCAAAAACATACGTCTTGAAAGTATTCTGAAGTGCTTGAAATGCAAATTTACCGATTTTATTTTTAATTTTTTCCCTGGTTTTGTGTTGTATTTAATAGACTGTAAAGGGTCAGCACATAGTATTAAATACACATAGTGTCATAATACTATCATATTACTTTATACTTAGAATAACACCATGGTGTATCCAACGACAGATGGTGTATCCAGCACAATATTATGATGGCTTATGATTCATATTAAACACACTTTCAGTATTTTTTGAACAAAAACGACAGCGAGACGCCGTCGTAGAATTTACATATTTAAATGTGACCTGACGGTAAAATGTTCATCCGGTTACTGTGATTCTGAATAAAAACTGTAACAATAATGCAACAAGTCAGCAGTGGTTTGTTACTGGAGACACTAACCTTTTTTGCATGAGACAATTTGAATACAGTGTTTTGACTTGTTTCACGTGGGGCTCGTTGCGCAGTAAATCGTATCGTACCATATCACGCCACAAGTTTCTCTGCAATGTCTGACTCATTTGTAAATCTCTGATTATGTTTTTAGTGTATGTGTCAGTGTTTACATAAAGACCAACCTGTCCCCGTGGTGATGTGTGAAACAGAAAACGTCATCTGTGTGCTCTCGTTTCCTATGTGTGTGTGTGTGTGTGTGTGTGTGTGTGTGTGTGTGTGTGTGTGATGACACCCACAGCTTCGTCAATTCCTCGGGACGTGGGCGGCAAATGGAGAGTGATAAATGAAAGCAGTAGTCAGTGGTTTGTGTGTGTTTGAGGTCTGTATGAGCTGATAGGCTTCTGTGCATGTACGTGTGTGTGTGTGTGTGTGTGTGTGTGTGTGTGTGTGTGTGTGTGTGTGTGTGTGTGTGTGTGTGTGTGT
>JAPQRN010000056.1:0-20942 GCA_037367275.1 Coranthus polyacanthus | reverse complement strand
GCGGTCTCTTCTCCAGCCCTGCCAGAGCCAATCCGCGACTGGGTGTAAGTAGGGCAAGCCGCTTCCTGGTTCTCAGAAAGGAGGAGCTGCCTGGGAGTCGGAGTGGGCCAGCGGAGGCAAGCAGGCAGGCAGGCAAGAGGGGGGGGGTCAAAACAGCCCAGAGAGCCGGCGGTCTGCAGAGAGAGGACCGAGAAGAAAAAGCAGCCGACGCACGATTGACGAAGAATTTCCCCCGGTGTTGAGCTGTCGGACGCGGACGGCAGGAGCTGTGAAGTGAAGCCCCCCCCACCCCACCCCCACCCCCATTGTGTGGAAGAAGAGACAAGGCAGTGGAGGATAAAACAAAAAAGAAAAGAAAAGAAGTAGAAGAAGTAGTCAGGGTGGGACGGAATAATCCAGGAAGTGTGGAGGCCGGTGAGGTGGGAGGCGACGAAGCAGGACAGGTGACACACCGGCGCTCAGGTAACTGCTCCACCGCACCGCAGCAGATAAAACACCGCTTTAATGTAATTGTGATTTAGGTTGCATGTCTGTTTGCCTTGACAGCACCGGCGAACCTTAGTCTCTCCCCCCTCCTTCCCCCTCCTCCACCTCCTCCTCCTCCCTCCTTCCCGGTTCTGATCGGGGTCACGGGAGGACTATCCACGTCACGGGTATTCAGTAACTCCCGTGTGGCGCTTCGACATTTATTTCCCCTCATGATAATACCCTCGAAGCGGCTCAGCTTCTTTTTTTTTCCAAGTGCGCACAGTTCAAAAGTAAGCAGTGCGGTTGTGTTTTCTGAGCAGGTGCTGCTGCTGTTTCATACGGCGGCCAGGTGAGAGACAGAGCCGGGTCGGCGGGTACATTTCTAGAGACTGTGCGGCTAATTATAGCCGAGAACACCGGCTGACATCCAAAACCTAACCTGCTCTCACGCACATCACCTGCCCGTCCGCTGCTCATGGGCACAAAGCGCGCTGGATCTATTGGATTTGGCCTGTGCATTTCTTAAGTAAACCCCTTCCGTGGTCTGATATCCATCATCATTATCATCATCATCATCATCATCATCCCTATGGCGCACCCAGTGTTTTAATTTAATCCCGTCCCCATCATGTGTTCCAATAGGATGTACTCGGGCTGTAATGTTAGGTTAAGTTTTGCCTGCAGGGTGGGGACGGCTGTCATGTTAGTGGGCTTTTAATGCGAGTGTTTGTGTGTCATTACAGAGATGTGTTGCTGACTCGCCCCTCTGACAGACCGGCTTAACAAGCTCAACTGGCTTGGGTTTGGTTTCCCTGTCTTAGGCACAGCTTGTTTGGTTAAATCTTCAGCCGGCCATGAATGTATTTAGTGTTAATGCCTCCATGCCTTCTTGGTGTCTAGGTGTTGTCCGTTTTTGGTTTTTTAGCTCACCTCTGAGGCCGGACACACCGTCTACGGCCTCTTGTTTGTGGTCGAGCTTGTGACTCTGCCAAGAAAAAGTTTGGAGAAGACACAGCCAGAGCCTATTTTTTTGTTGTTGTTGTTGTTGTTGTTTGTTTGCTCTCAGTCCTTCTGTTTTGTTCTTTTTGTGCCATTGTTTCCCATTATGTGTGAGTTTTCACTGGGATGGTTCCCAACATATGGAAGAGCCATCAGGGTTTTGAAATAAATTCTTGATGCCAGCTTTGTTTGACCTAACTTTGTCTGCAAAATAATTAGACATCTGTGCTTCATCCTGCCGTCCTGACATGACCTCCATCCTGCTCTCCTCTCCCCAGGCCTGCTTCTTGTAGCTGATATACTTCCCTCAGCTGTGTCTTAAGTCTAAATCTGCTGTTTTATGCACACACACACACGCGCTCTGTATATATCATCACCTCTGAATGCTGGTGATCATTTTCATCTCAAAGAGGTGTGTGCATGTGGTTGTATTTTTGTGCGTGCTTTCCCACACACTCCCACTGACTGTCGGACAACTTCTTTTCCGTTGAAGCCAAAAAGAAGGAAGCGGTCGGTTTCTATCTCATCTTTTTTTTTTTTCTGTTCTTTTACAAGAACCCCCTACTCCACCTCAAATTACATATGATGCATCACATGATTGCTCGTGGGTGTGTGTTTATCCACATGCACTCTGGCCAACCGTAACCTGTTTTACAAAAGACGAGAAAACTCCAGCCTCAGTTAGTCAGCACTTTGTATTTTTATTTTTTTTTAATTTATTTATTTTTAGTTTTACTTCATCGTTCAGACATTGCGTACATTCTTCTCCCCTCGTCTTTTAACACACTTGTTAAGTGTCAGGGGTGAATAACGCGTAAAGTGAAGTAACTATTTTTAAATCCTTGCTTCTTCCTTCAGGTGTATGACCTCTGCTGACCTTTGAACAAAGACAGAGGAGCGAGACAGAGACAGTAGGCGCCCATCTCCAGGGTTTATGGACTGGAGGTAGGAATCAAACACTACCAATTAAATATTACACCCTGAATCTCAGTATGTCCAACACGGGATCTTCATTCCAGTAGAAAGCGTGACGCTGTTTTCCAAAAAGATCTTAGCTCATAGATGTATAAAGAGTCATAGATTATTTATAAATGTTGTCCAAACACATGCCTGCCTCATCGACACTAGGCCATGAGCTCTTTTATTCGGCTAACTTAAAGGATACTTGAGGTGATGTTGTGCTGTGGGTGTCTGTATTCACGTCTCATGAACTGTGGCTCACACTTTAAGACAGTTGTTCCTGGAAGGTATTGTTGCCGTTGCACCTGTTTGCACTTACCACAGAAGGAAAAAACATTTTAATTATGTAAACGCTCTCAGCTCCACAAACCAGGCCGATCGGTGTGTAAAATGTGTTTGTTTGTCGGATTCTTGTTGGTTACAGAAAGTTTAAGAAGTTCTTGACACAGACTCAGGGGACACAGCTTTTTTTGAATCATAAAAACATCCTCAAGGTGCTTTTAAGGGAATACGGTCCAGTTATTATTTAATTATTTACATTCTATAATCTATAATTATTTACCATTTACTAGTATTTACTAAATGGATGCAATAAAAATATATGACAGACATTCCAAGAAACTTAAATCATGAATAAAGATCAATCTATAACAGTTAATTAATCTAATTAATCTAATCTTTAAATAATCACATTTTTGACCATTTACTGTGGTCTGTCTTTCAAACTATTGTAACGTTAGTCATGCGTGCCAGCTCCTGACCAAGGGCCAAGGACCTCGGCTCCAAAATGAAGCCAATGGGAGCGAAAGTAACGTAAAGTTGTAATACCACTGACTGCCACTGGGGGGTGGCTCCAAAAAGCCCTGGTTCTCATAGACTTACATTCAACTTCTCTCTGAAAATACTAAGTCAGTCATTTTTTGCCAGGACTCATTCTGGTGTAATCCGTTGTATTTGGACCGTCTGATGACTGATCTGACGGTCCATCTTAAAATTTTTGCTCCGTTAATCAGATCTCAAAAAAACCAACATGGCGACGGCAAAATCGGAAACTACTGGCTTCAAAATGGCAGAACGTCCACTAATTATATACAGTCTATGCTCCTGACCTACATAAACGGGTCCTGGCAGATCGCGTCATATGGTCCTTACAAACATGCGTCCGTGATTAGGAACTGATAAGCAGAAACAAGATTACATTTTTTTTACAGGCCACTTTGTTATTGGTTCTTATTTGGAGCTGAGTTTCATTTCCCAACCCTAGTTGTGACAGACCAGACTTAAAAAGAAATATGATGCAATTCTGATAAAAATTTATGTCGAAGCTTGTTTTCCATGGGAAGCTTGGTTTCTATTAGAGCTGCAACAATTAATCAACTTGTCAAGTACAAAACTAATCAACAACTATTTTGATAATAGATAATCAGTTTGATTCTTTTTTTTTATTTTGGAAAAATCTTCAGATTCCATCTTCTTAAATGTGAATATCTTCTGATTTCTTTCCTCCTCTGTGACCGTAAACTTAATACCTTTTTGTTGTGACCAAACAAGAAACACCTTTTCACCATTTTGTGACATTTTATAGATCAAACAATTATTTGATTCATAGAAAACTTAATCGGCAGATTAATCGACACTGAAAATAGTTGTAGAGTTGCAGCCCTAGTTTGTAACTTGTCTCTTTTTTTTCCTGCAGGTAGGAAGATGGAATTAAAACGTTATGTTAATGTGGTGTTTGGGATGTTTTACCCTGTTGTTGCTGTAATGCAGCAAAAAGTCAAGAACATAATATTCACTAAAGTGACACTGGTGTATAAGACCCAACAAGACTGATGATCATTTCTAAATAGTATTAAGACAGTTTGACTAAACGCGTCAGTCATGTTTTAAAAAAAACAAAACAAACAAATCTGTTTTTATCCCTTTCATTCAAAGCAAGATACAGTGAAATTGATTCTTAAATAATATAAAATGAGCTTCATGTTATTCAGTCTGGTTTTGTCAGCCTCAGTCTACGCTTGTTCTGAGTAAAAGAAATGACACAGTAGACGCACCTCGAAAAAGCGCTGACTGACGTATTTGAGTCCAAATCTATATCTGTTTCATTCAGCCTGTCCCCTGTGGTTTTTCCTTCTTTGACAAAGTTTACATTAGAAACACGTTGTTGTCATCAAACCTCATTAAGCATCAGCTTCTATGGCGGACGGGAGGAGCTTCACGTAGGGTGGGCTTCTCAAAAACATCCTTGTCGGTGGAAAAAATATGAGCCGAATAAAGTGGTCAAGCAGTTAAATATTTTATAGGCAAACTGGAAGTTAACTCCTCTGTGGTTTGTTGACAGCAGACACTGTATAACTGCAATCGGCTTTTAAAGATGTCTCTGTATTGGTGCCAAATATAAAACAGTGTGATATTTATAGGTTATGTTATGTGAGATAATCATCGCGAGGCATCACTGCTTTTGAGAAGTTCAGAGTCTTATTGATGATCGTATAATAGATCAAAGTTTAATTTACAACAGAGGAGTCACTCAGCACTTCAGAAGATCTTCAGCTTCAGGATAATATCGTTCTAGATAATAATAAAAAAAACGACCTGGGAAAATATGAAATATGACTTTTTAATGCACAATGGATATTATTACATTTTAAAAATGGGGCTTTTGGAAAGTTCACTGTTCAATTTACATAATAATGCGCTTTATTAGAGCAAATTAGAACCTCAGAAAGCACACGAATTGTTCTTTACCTCACAAAATACTACACAATTTACACAGCTTTTAATGATTTAAAAAAAAAATAAAAAATGTTTGTATTTGTTTTGGGCGTAGTTGCATTTATTGGTTAGAGGACATTTAAGAAGTGACATGAAACAAGATCAGAGGTTTGGGTCTTTAATCTCTCAACTGTAAACTATAACTTTAATGCTTTTTTTCTTTTCTTTTTATTTAAAATATATATAGAGTCCCTCATTGTGCATCTTTGTTTTCAAACCAATGCAAGACAAACAAGTGAGCATCACCAGTACAGTACAAAACGAACGCTTAAATCCATTCTAATTGAAAGTACTGCTCCTCAAACGGCCCCACATAAAGGAGACGACAACAGCTGAAGACGTACGTGTCCGTCTGTCAAAACGCTGAGAAATATTTGAAGTAAAGCTCTGACACAGATGCTTTAAACCTCAACAAGAGGACTTTAAGTTCATGACTGATACTGACGATTACAAGAACTAAAAGAAAAATGTATTTCCAGCTAAAGTGAATATTCAAATACATAAAATATATCAAATCGCGGCTCAAATGTCTTTCTCAAATTTGTTCATAGTTATCCATACAACTGAGAGTTATTGGTTTTTTCATTTTGAGTTGTTTGTTTGTGGCGTGTGTGTGTGTGTGTGTGTTTTAGGAGCGTGTGTGTGTGTGTGTGTGTGTGTGTGTGTGTGTGGTGGGCAATGGTGTGACATATCATATGATCCTGGCTTTGTACGGCTGGTGACTACCATGTGTCTGTCCGTGAACTGGTGGGTTTGGGGAAGTGACATTGAGTGGTCTGTTAGACAAGGAACACACACACACACACACACACACGCCCACATACACACACACACTCCTAAACATACATGCATGCACACACATACACATGCTTGCACAGTTCCAGTAAATGCTTTAATCAGGGCATGTGAGCCCATATAAATTCCCCCATTTCTGACACGGGTCTTTCAGTTTCATGCAAACCGACCGAGTGGGAGGAAGGTGGGGAGAGAGAGAGAGAACGGGGGAGGGAGAATGGGAGTTTAAAGAAGTGAAGCTTTACTTTTTTGCTTCCAATATCTGAGGGTTTCGTCACCGTATTTTTTTCTCTTTTGTCTGTCGTCGAAATCACAGCGAACGCCACATTGTTTATTCCAAGAAAATCTCTCTGTTGGCGTTTTTTTTTCCCTTGGTTTCTCCTCACTAGTTCATTCAAACCAGTCAGACTTTTGTGTCATCCTACATAAGACATAGGACTTAACTCGCAAAGAACGTGTTTATTGATTTTTTTTTTTTTTTTTAACGACGCCACAGCTTTTTCATGGTTGGACGACGCGTGCATTATCTGGTCAAATGGCGCGTTTTCAACATATATGCCGCTTGTTTCTTCACATTAAGGCAGAGGGGTGACTACACAGTGGCTGTAATCCATTCTGCTGCTACCACAGTTGTGTCTTGCCCCCACTTGATCTGTGTCAATAGAGGAAGTTATGTATCTGCCATTTCCTCTTTTCAGTCATGAGTTTCTGTAGCATTTGACAGCCCTCCCGCGCTCTCGACCACCAGCCTCGCAGCCCACGCCAGTCAGTGTTAACCAACAGGCAGGTCGCCGTGACTCCTCTTCTTGTAAAGAGTCAAAAAAAAAAAAAAAAAAGGGCTTGAGAAAAAAGCATCGGGCTGAAGGAGTGATCGTGATTCAGCTCTTCTAGTAATGGTGCAATTGTTTCTGTGCACATTGAGCAGGCGGTTATAATAAATAGGTACAGTGAAACAACACTTCAGGGAAAGTGAGAATAAACACTCAAACATGAGCAGTCAGGGGAGTCATCGGTGCTGAAACTGACCCCTTTCATGTGTGATGATCAATGGGGAACCCCGGCAGCAAATGGAGACTTTTATTCCAGATGGCTGCGTATCATCCCCATTGGAAACATATGATCACTTTTGTTTTCTCAATATTTAAAAAAACAAAGCTTATCGTCAAGGCAAAAAGCGCATATGACTAATGAGATTCGTATTATGGAATCTTTCTTTCGGACCAAACGCAAAGAAGAAAGAAAAAAAAAAAAAAATTACTCTGAGATCTCCGTCAGGAAATGAATGGCTTCATTCAACTTCACCTCTGTTATCAGTTTTGCGTTTGCACTGTTGACTGGTTCCTGACTTTTTTTGGCATCCGCAGCCGTGGGCTGATGCAGTTTTGCATCATTCAGCGAGACCTGAAGCCCCTCCCTGCTGAAGTTCTGAAATCGTACATGGATTTACAGTAAGAACAATCCATGTCCTCCCTTCTTTGCGCTAAGCTCATTTGTCAGGAAGGTGACACATCTTTCACTCATGTCTTCTAATTGTCTTTTCCTTCTCTCTGCCTCTTCAGACCTGTGCTGTTTTTTTTTGTTGTTGTTGTTGTTGTTTTTGGGGAATATGTGTTTATTGCTTTTTTTTATGGAAAATACAAAAATTCAATGAACTGTCTGGTGTGAACACAAGCCGCAGTCATAGTTAAATTAAGTACAAAAAAAGTAAAAAAAAGAAAAAGAGAATATACACAACAAATTATCATCGTAGACACGTCACATTAGTCCAAAACACTTTCAGTCCAGTGTCCCAGATCTTCTCTATCTTCAGACCTGTGCGTTTATGTTGTCGGCTCTGACGGTGTTTTTTGCTCATTTTCTTTGTGTCAGTTCTTCTATTAATCTGCAGATCTGTACTAGTGGTCGACTATCTTTCAAGAGCACAGGAAGAGGAAACTGATCAGGATCAGTTAGTTTTGCAACATTTCTGTGTTAAGTGTGTGTGTGTGGCAGTACTTCTGCAATGTTTCCCTGTAAAATGGGAGATCACTTTGTTGAGACCCTCCCAATGATGTGGCAACTAAAACTTTGAATGCAGCGGTAACACACACACACACACACACACACACACACACACACACACACACACACACACACACACACACACACACACACACAGAAACATGCCGAATGTATAAAGTGTAGGATTTTATCAACATCCTTATCAGCTGTTTTGTGCACATTATAAAGCTCTTCAATTTCCTCTGTTTCCTGCCGACTCCATTATATTTAATTCGGTTGAAGACGCGCAGTTAAGCACCTGAATTCGTGACCGTTTACAACTTACTGCGAATAGACACGTCTTTTATTTCATACCCACACCACCCCACTCGAACCCCATGTCACCCATTCACATCCACCGAGAGAGAACATAATGTACAGATGACTTTAACCTACTTTCACACACACACACACAGACCTACACACAGACTGTAGGGAGTGCACCCACAGTAATCGTCACATTAACACACATGCAGAAATTTACACTGTGACACCAGAACAACCTGTTTATCATTTCAAATTGTGGTTTAGTTCATTCAGTTTTGTGGTTATTTCTGCAGCCACAGTCTGTGATTAGTGTGTTTTACTCATTTGGATGAACGTAATACTGTGATTTAAAAAACAAAAAAATCATATTAATACATCAGTAGCTTCCTGAAATGTAACTTCGTAAAGTTTTAACTTATTAAATGCGGAGCTGAATTAGATTGTGGAACACTGCATATAAAGTGCGCTGTGTACGTGTACATAGTATAACCTTGTGTATCCACAATGTCATTTAAATAGACACAAATGTGCTTCAAAGTTTTGTCATATGACATAAAAAATGCAATGTTTCAGATTGATGGGTTCATTAAGTTTGCAATCTGTTTCTCAAAAGGCTATTTGAAAATGTAAATGATATTATTTTAGTGATTCTTAAGCACAGCTGCCTGGATGTGAACTCAACAAAAAAGTCACATTCAACTTTTTAATATGTTTGTACACGATGCTTTATGGTTACGGAAATAAATATACATCTACACTGTAAATAAAATTCATGTTTTTTACGCCCTTGTAAATATTCAATAGAACATTTGTTAAAAAGGCCAGGGACAATTTATATTCAGGAGTTTAAAACAACATTTGTGAGTTAAAGCACAAGGTGGATTATTTCTGACTTGATTTATTGAGGTTGATGCTGTTGTACCACGGGTCAACATGTTAAAATATCCCCGCTGACTAAGTTAATGTGTTTGACTGTAATGACACTTTATCACTGTTTCATTTTTCATTTTTTCTTATTCAGTGTCACTCTCAGAGGAAACGTTCCTGAACCTCAACATCTCAAATGTTGCCCGTCATTCAATTCACACGTACAGTACGAAAATTAAGCGTCTCTCAGATTCCTGCATATTAAATGACGATTCTGACGCAGAATATGAGTCGCCCACGCACCTTGACGCTCCATCGTTCGCACACACGCACACTCACACACACACATAGATGTGGATTGCTGGGGGTAGAAACTGCTGACCAGATAAGGAGCTGAAGGAGAGGGAGAGTAAGGTGTGAAACCACTCCGTCAGCAATGCCTTTTCTCTCACATCTGTGTGTGTTCTCCATCTTAGGGTGAAACTCCCTTTTGGTGATGCTAATGATAGCGCTGGCTGCTACCACATCTCTCCCTCAGACATCTGCGCTCACGCACCCACCCACACACACACAGACACACACACACATAGACAAGCATACATACACCTGCAAGGACTCATGCTACTTCCTGTCGCTGGGTGCATGTGTTCACCTCTTGCTCGATCTCTCTGTTTATCTCCCAGTCGTCATGTCACTGCTCCTCTCCCTTCTCTTTTTCTGTCTCCCCCTTCCTCTCCCCTTGTAACTTAACTCTCTCTACTCTTGTTTCATGTCTCCTCGCTAACACAGATTGTTCGAGGCCGGGACTAGATTTTCCTGTCTTAACCTCCCCTCTTCTGTGCTTTATCTTTCAGAGTATCTCGACACCCACTCCCAATTCACTCACTCATTCTCATGTGTTTCTCCTCCCCCAGAGCCGCCTTTTTCTAGTGAGATTTCTAAGAACATGTGTGTTTTTAGAAAACATACCTCCCTCATGTTCCTTTTGTTGTCTCTTCTCAAATCTCAGACCGTTTTCCTCTTTCCAACCTCAGATTGATTTCTTTTCCTGCTGCATCTCACCTCTTCCTTTCACTGTGGCAGAGAACTTGTGAATTACACTCACAAAACAACAAATAAAACTAAAATGTGTACGTTTCCTTTAAACTGGGAAACATTCACATCTGCTCAGGGTAAAAAAAAGAAAATGCTTTAAATTTGCAAAATGAATACAAATACATGAATAATAATAATCTCTTAATATAATAATCTCTTAACACTTTGCATGTGTTTTAACTTTAAACATGGAGCTAATGTGCAAAATGTACTTATTACTGCTCAGTGGTGAGTTTTTTGGGGGTTTTTTTAAGATTAAACAAAATATAGGGATGCATCGATTATGAAATTCTGGGCCGACGCTGATATTTTTTTTATTTATTTATTTTTTTTTCTTTTTATTCCCCCTTTTGTGCTACAGAAACAAAGAAATTGTCGCTACATTAAAAACAACCGAACCGTTTATCAGCCTGTCATCACAATGTTTTTCAGTGAGCACAAATTCAATCGGAAAAATGTATGAAGCGACCACGAATGCAACTCAACAGATAAACATCGTCATCTTATTTGCAGACGGTCATCTTACGTTCAGTCGACAACGCTTTGGCCGATATATGTCAGTTGAGGCATCCCCTAAAAAAAAAAAAAAAACAAGCAGAAGAAATGTACACGAAAAATCTGATTTTATAGGTGGTTGGGTTCTACACACATTTTAATTTAATACCAAAATAATCCAAATCTGGAGGGCAAAACTTGCGTCTGTTTCATTTTGTAAAAAAAATTAGGTAAAACTTGATTTTATATCTTGTAAAAAGCCCAAATATGAATCTACAAAATGTTGTTATATTATGAATTTAAGGTATTTATGTAAAATATTTGGATGTTGTCATTTTTGCGTAGGCCTTACGGGGAGATTTTAAATGTTAACACACAGTTTTATTTAAAGCGATGACAAAAATGAGTGGATATTGTGGGGAAGAGTGTATATACTGTATGTGCACCCAAATGTGTGCGTTGATAAGCTGATAATCACACTAGTGTTCAGGTCTGGCATGCAAACTGGCTGCTGTTGTAGCTCACAGTGGAGTGTTGTGGTGTGGGAGGGCGAGGGGATAAGGGCCTCCGCTCTGCCAGCCAAATGAATAATGTAATGTGTTCTTGGAACTAAGACCACAATGTGCGCATGCGTGCACACACACAAACACACACACCATAATGCCCCAGTTACAGTAAGGACAGAGGAGGGCTTGGTGCAGGGGCTTTCTGTAATAATACCCAGAACAAAGTTTTTATCCACCGACTTCTGCTGAGTTACATCAGCTCAGTGGACTTCCCTTTTTTTTTTTTTTTTTTCTCATCCTCAAGCCGGAGTGCGGCCGTTCGACTCGTCACGATAACGTCTCAAGTCTTGTCTTTGACAAATTCAAATCCGAATTCAAATTTGATCCGGCTCTGTCTGTTTTTATATCTCCTGGTACGATGCAAATGTCCCATCCAAGGGGGAACTGTTTGAGTGGGTGGGGCTTTTTGTTTTGTCTCCCAGCAGAGATGTAGTATTATCAGAAGACCTGGATGTGCCTGTTTGTGCGCAGTCACTGTTCATGTGTTACTTTGGTTGTACTCGTCTCTTAAATGTAGTGGTTTTTTCAGTGCTGCGAGAGACGCTCTGCTGGGCTGACTGCAGCTCCTGACGTGGTTGCTCTCATCTGCTCTCATCCCCCCCGTTTCCTCCTCCCCTACTCTTCCTCAGCACCACACTCCGTTCACTACCCCCAAAAAGTGAGGTGTAAAGAGGGTGAATAAGAGTGACTTTCTTAACCCTTAAACCTTTCTGTCACACAGAGAAGAAAAGGGGTGAGAGGAGGACGAGTGTGTGGAGGAGAAACGGTATGAGCTTGAATCTTACTTTCCATCTGTTTGGCCGCTGTGATGCTTCTTTTTTTTTTTTTTTTTTTTGGTGTAGTGTTTGTTGTGCATTGTGATTTGTGATGTTGCAGTTATGAATTGCTTCTCAAGTATGGGTTTTACTTGAGTGAAAACACTTACAGATGTGCGGGAATATCAGTGTTTGTGCATTTAGCAGAGTGCATCATACCTACAAAGACCACAGGCGGCTTCTTCTCTGGTATTGAAAAGCAAAATACACTGCAATTTTGTTTTCCTTTTTACCACATTTACAATTTTATTCACATATAGGTATTGTATAATAAAGATTTCAAACGTGAAGTTGCTGCACATGTTTTGAAGTGCTTTTTACAATTCACTGTTTTACATTTCAGGTTTAATTTTCAATTTTGCAGCACTTTCACACACTGAGAAAACTTCACAACACTTGCAACCATAGTGCTCACATTAACCAAAACGCACGCACACAAGTCACAAACACACACATGTACAGGCACTTTGGAAAACATCTGACATCAGAATTCATAAAAGCCTTTCTCCTTCTCCCTCCTTCTCAGCCACAGTTTTCTGTGAATAGTATAAAGTCATATTTTCCCCCTTAGCACTGGAGCCTGATATAATTGAGGTGGACTGGGAAAACTTACAGACTGTAACGGAAAATAAGAGCCATAAAAATAATACTAACAGCTCTAGTTCCAGTCATCGCACGCTCTGAACATGTGCAGTGGGATTTAATGATATATGGCGATAGATACTATAACCTTCCACTGTGAAGAATAAATCTTTGTGTGCAGGTTTGGTCAATCCTGCAGCTGTCATTTTCCTGGCCTCCCCGCAAGTTTGTCTCTTTTTTTTTTCTTCTTCTTCTTCTTCTTCATTCAAGAGTTGCACTCAGTCGTGGTAGTGGCATTGGACAGTGTTGGTGCGTTTAAGTTTCCATTTCCTCTTCAGTAAAAAAACGAATCCGCGGTGGATTCTCTCCTATAAATATCTCATTTAATTTGTGTTTATTCTGTGATCTCCTTCCACAACTCAGTCCGAAAGTTGTTTTTTTTTTTTGTTGTTTCTAAAAAAAAAAAAAAAAAGTAGAAACAAAACAAATGTTATAAACGTTATCTGTGCTTTTTGAAGTCATGACTAAATCCTCATCGTTAAGAGAGAGGAAGAGTGTGCAAATAATGAAAGCGAGGGATGAGGAAACCGTAGAGTTGCAGAGGAGGTTAATTCCTCCATCGTCGACAGAAAGAGTGGGAGGTGTGAAAAAAAAAAAGAGAAAGAGATTACAAACAATAGTTGGAAGTGTCTAACATCTAAACATCAGCAGTTTTAAAGGCATAAAAGTGAAAAGACAGAAGATTTTACCAACACTTTTCAGAAAGCATTCTCTGTGGTTGTGTGTTTTGGCAGTTTTACAAACGACATGAAATGACACACCCAAAGGCAAACTCTGATATCTTAGTTATTTGATTCTAAAGTTCTGAACCCTAATTAACACGAATAACCTTAGAATAACATATGGCAAACAGTCATTTTGTTTTAAGATCACGGCCAAATGTATGTGCGTGAAATAACATTATTGTTTTGCGTTTGGAGAAAGTGCGTTTGTGGTATCTGCCTCTGGGCTGTTTTAACATTTGTTACAATGTGTTGCAAGATTCAGCAACTTATGCAGACATGTCCTTGGGTTAGCAACGAAAAACAGAAACAAGGTGACGGGGAAGAGAAGGGGGGACATGAACAATGTGCAGTTTGTGTGTGTGTGTGTACGTGTACATGTCATAATGTGTCATTATTAGGTGACTCAGAGACAGACCGCCAAATTGATGGGAATCATTTCAGCTTCTTATTATTTTCCGAATACGTCTGCGTTCTAAGGAATATGCCCAAAATAACAAGCTCGAAACACCAACCACCCATGATGCTTTTTTTTTTTTTTTTTTTTTTTTTTTTCTTTCTTTCTTTCTTGTGCGCCGGAAATTTAATGTGCGTTGTCGTGTGCTCCTCCTAAAACCCCTTTGTGTCTCGTTTGTATGCACTGCTTCGCCAAAGATTTGTTGGGGTTCTTTTGTGTTTTTGCTGCTTTTTGTTTAGACGTTTCAGAGCCGAGCGTAAAATGATGTCATGTGCATTTGTGCTGATTTTAAAAACACCACAAAGGAATTTTCTGTGGATGCATTTAAATAGTGATATCATGATCCCGATCACACCTGCAGAGACTTTCCACTGGGGTGTTTCCTCCCTCTCTACTGACCCCTGGTATATTTTATAATTCTTATGCATAAGATGTAAATAAAAAAAAGAGACAACGGACGAAAGAAATGGGCCCGTCTCTGTCAGCATTTGCGCAAACACATGCCGTCCTTGCTGCTTCAAGTTAAAGAGACACAATAAAAATAAAAGCTACAGTACATTGTACATATCTGTTGTAGAGGCCATGGTTTTATTTTATCACAGTGACATTCTACGTGTCTACAAATCAAAGGAAGAGCTGTCCACACCATTTCCGTCTGTGTGGTACAACTTAATATGGTTTAACTCTCATATTGCACCTACCTGAATGTTTGTTCCTGGTTGTAATATGACTCATAATGGCAATATGATTTTGGTTCTTACATGAGTGTTTGATTTTGACGGTTTTTGAGTTGACTTAAAAAGTAGTCGAGTATTGGTATTTCTGATGTGTTGGTTGCATGTGCAGGTTTCCTTCCTGTCAGTCTTACGTGTATGGTCTGATATTACACACAATGAAGCTAAAGGTTATGTACCTTAAAACCGCTGTCCTGCCACGACTCTACACACACTAATACCCATACACCTGCTGGCCTCCATTTGAACGAGGGAGAGGTCGACAAGGAGATCATGTTTATCGGAAAGTGTTCGGAAAATGGGCCGTTGGGTTTTGGAGAGAGGGGGGCGCGTAGGCGACCGGGGGGGGAGGGGTATCTCTGAACCTGTAATCGTCAAGCGTGCACCCTCTTTTTGATACAACAGGAAGACAGTGAGTGAAAGAATGTGCGAACGAGGCAGACATCCCCAAGGATGAACGCTTAACCCCGACTTCTGACAAAGAGATCAGACGTTTGGGCGAGACACCCAAGTGTGGAAGGAAATAGGAAAGAAAAGCGGTGTTCAAAGAGAGAAGGAAAGCGAGGGAGAAGACTTGTTAAGAGTAAAGATGGATGCCAAGAGACACACACTGCCTCGCCTCCAGCTGACTGTGCCAATGCCAATTAAAACGGGGAAGGTAGGGTCACATTTTAGACCTTAGGGATCTTTAACACATGCTATAATTGGTAGAAAAGTAGAAAATTTTGTTATTTTTTATACTAAGCGAGAGGAATCAAAAGGTTTACTTGGCTAAAAGTGTTTGCAAGTTTTTTTTAAACGTGTTATTTATTCGTCTTCAACTTTTGCTTTTTTCCGCAGTATGGGTGGAGTACATTTATCGGTGTTTTAAATGGGCTGGCGTTAAGATCATCATCACATAACAGGTTAAATCTAACAATAGTGGGTGGGGGGAGCCACAGACTGGCACGCAATGTATGTCTACGCTCCTGCCGCTGTGTGTGTGTGTGTTTAACAGGGTGTGTTTTGAAGCAGGTTATGCAGGTGGATGTACCGTCGTTGTGCAGAGCCCTCTGGGCACGGTGTGAAAACTGCTGGATGGCCAGGGGGCTGCCAGTTGCTATGGGAGGGAGATGAAGGGCAGGGAGGGGGGGAATCTGGAGGGTGAGTTGTTTGTGGAAAATCTGGTCTGCTCAGGTGTGTGAGCAATATTGTTGAGCAGGTATAGTGTGGACAGGGTGAGGTGCGCGCTCAGGGAGCCAAAGAAGGGTGTTGTTGGGTCTTATTACCAGCAGGCCTTGTTACATCTCACAAAAGGAAATTAAAAAAAAAAAGTTAGTGTCTTCATTGACGACGTTACGACAGATTATGTTTAACCCACCACAAAGAACTTTCTGATAAGGGCCTTTGGTACTACCAGAGACCGAGAGTGAGTTGAAAAAAAAATGATATCTAATAACTGTACTGTATATGCTGACAAAAACAGGTTTTTAAGCATTTCTGTGTGACACGCGTTTATTCCAGTCCTCATAAAGGTTACAATTTTTTTGCTGTTTTTTCCTTCCTCATTCTTTCTCTGGTACTCCCCCCCCCTTTCACCCACTCTAGCCTGTCACTTCCTCCATGTCTCGCTTGTCTTTCTTCTCTTTCTTGCCCATGAGTCTATCTCTTTCTTCTCCAGGTATTTTAATCAAACGGCTAATGCTATAAAGGGTTCACACAGGAATTAACCTACTGCCCTTCAGTTACAACGCCTACATTGCATAACCTTGCTGCATCCTTTCTGCACAGCCGTTATTGATTATTCTCTCTTCTTCTTGCTTTTATATTTTGCCTCTCCCGCTGTCACCCCCGTCACATTCTTTGTCTGATTCCCCAATCCCCCCCATCTCGCTGGCCAAAATCACTACCTCCTGCTTCAGTAATCTGGAGAGAAAGTCGAGGGAGGATAAGAGGGGAGGGTTGTTGCTAAGCCTGGTTTAAATTGTCCCTCATGTGAAAGGGAAGTCCTTGTGTAAGTCACGCTAGAGAAGACTTGCTATTAGATACTTTTAAGTGTATAAATGGCTAAAGGGTTGGTCTCTCACTCTTAAAAAGTGAAAATATATATTCTAATTATTGATTTTACGAAGGTAGATGATGTACATACCTCTGCCCTCCACTTATCTGATCTTTCCTTTCTTTTATTCAGGTGGCAATGTCTCCAGGAGAGGACGGTCTGATTGGGATCCCCTTCCCGGAGCACAGCAACGAGCTCTTGTCCCATCTTAATGACCAGAGAAGGACAGGGCTTTTGTGTGACCTCACACTAACCTCCCGTGGGGCACGCTACCCGACTCACCGCTCCGTCATGGCTGCTGTCAGTCTCTACTTCCGGCGGCTGTTTGGGGCAGAGGAGGGGGGAGGCGAGGGCGGAGGAGGTTTCAGCGTGTGCCAGCTGGACTGCGTGGCACCGGATGCCCTGGATGCTCTGCTGGAGTTCGCCTACACCGCCACGCTGACCATCCCCAGCTCGGGAATGAGAGACGTGCTGCGAGGTGCTCAGCTGCTGGGCATCCAGTGTGTGGCCGACGCCTGCAGAGACATCCTGGGTGAGACGGCGGAGGCGGAGGGGGAAACGGCAGAGGAGCACAGAGCCCAGCACACTGCCACAGAGAAGAGGGTGGAGACGAGTACAGAGAAGGGGTCTCGGAGAAAAACAGACAAAAAGAAGGTGAAAAAAATTGGGCCACATCACAACAGTACCTCAGTTTTAAACCCACCACCACCCGCTTCTCCCTTCTCGCACCCTTCACCTGCCTCTGACAGTCTCCGCTCCCTGCCGTCTACTCAGCCTCCCAGCCCCGAACCGGAGGAGCATCACCTCAAATCTGGGCAGAACGGTGACCCCAGAGCAATCAGAGAGCCAGGAAGGGGTGCCACAATAAACGGAGGGCTGCTCCACTGGCTGCAGGAGCGCCCACGTATAGCCCACCCTCCACCTGTCCCACGCTCTAATGACAAGCTGTCAGAAGATGACGAAATAGAGAGCTTTGGCGATGACGGTATGCTGATAGGAAGCACATCCATTCCTGCTTCTGTAGTTGATCGAGGAGCAGTGGCGTCAGGTGTGGGCGGGGGGAGGAAGCGGAAGTCTCAGACGCCCCAGCAGTGCCCGGTCTGCCAGAAGATCATCCATGGAGCCGGAAAACTGCCGCGACACATGAGAACACACACTGGAGAAAAGCCCTTTCAGTGCTCTGCCTGTGGAGTCCGCTTCACTCGGTACAGAAACCTCTTAAAATATACGTACTTTTAAAAATGTAAGCTTTTAAAGGTTCAGTATGTAAGATTTGAGCGTGTCCCTGTGCTTACGTGAAGTTTTTGTTAGCCTATTTTGTATTGGGAGCCAGTCGTTTGTTGAAGTTGGCTAATTCTATTTCTAAGATAAAGTCTGCCCACTTCAATGATAACAGCCTTGACTGATTTACTGATTCTTTTCCAGAAAATGAATTTCTCGCTCACTCCGAGTTCTTCAGTGCCTCTTTTCTGTAGCAGCATGCAGTGCTAGCTACGGTTAACTTAGAAATGAAGTTAGCTAACGTCAACAACCGGCTCCAAGTACAACACAGACTCCAACACAAACTTCATATAAGCACACAACCACAGTCTTACCTAATGCACCTTTAATAATCGCATGCTGTCCTCATCTCTTGACTTTGTCTTCTTTTGTTTCTTCACTCTCTCTTTTTAATAGGAATGATAAATTGAAGATCCACATGAGGAAACACACAGGCGAGCGCCCCTACCCCTGCCCCCACTGCCCCGCCCGGTTTCTCCACTCATACGACCTCAAAAACCACCTGTCCCTCCACAGTGGGGCGCGGCCCTTCGAATGCCCGCTCTGCCACAAGGCCTTTGCCCGGGAAGACCACCTGCAACGTCACCGCAAGGGGCACAGCTGCCTGGAGCTGCGCACACGCCGGCCCAGACGCGGGCCCGAGCTGGGTGAGGAGGGGAGAGGAGATGGAGGCGGAGGTGGGAGGGAGCAGTCCAACTCTCTGGAGTCACTGTCCTTACAGGCGCACTCCTCGGCATTCCTCCCCCACACTGTGCTGGATGGTGGAAATGGATCCGGAGCCGGCCCTCAGCTGATGTTTGCAGGGGAAGCTGAGAGGGAGCGGTCTCTTACCCTTCAGGCTCTGGCCCAGCTCGGGCCCCACAGGCTCGCAGGTTACCCGGGGGTCTTCCTGCGAGGTCTGGATCTGCGAGGGGGCAGAGAGGCGGAGGATCCAGGAGGAACCCACTCGCTGGCTGCACAGCGTGACAGATGGGCAGACGAAATGGAAGAAGAAAACGGAGATGAGGAAGCTGAGGAAGAGGAATAGTGAAGAGAGAGAGTGTGTGTATGTGTGTGTGTCTGTGTGGTAAAGTATCCACAGTAAAAAAAAATCTCACTCAGGTGGCTGGACTAATGACCTGCTGCTCCAATATAGAGAGCGCTTAAAAAAAAAAAAAAAAAGATATTAAAAGAAAAAATGGAAAACGGGTTTTCTGAAATATTTTAAATGTTTGTCTTTTGGCTCTTGGCATTTGATTTATTTGACATTTATTTCTTGTTTGCTGTTTTAATTTTATGTATTTTAGGTTTGAGCTGTTTCTCTTGATTTTATTTTTCTAGCTGGACATGTGTGTGTTGAGTGTGTGGTTTCTGGGATGATTTTCATTTTCACTATGCAATCTAAAATCCAGAGCTGCAAAATGGGGGACTATTTGAAGATGTATATTTTAGTTACAACAAAATATATTGATTCAGGTGCAATTCAGTCATATCACCTAGAAGTTTGTGTACCCACTGTCCTCTGGTGGTGATCAGTGGAAATGCAGTCTAATTAATCAAACTGGTTCTGTGCATTGTAAGCAATAATGTTCTTTGTGTCTTTCTTGTTAGGGACAAATGATCTTCGCTTTGATTTGGTGCTTATACCAAAGATTTTAGGTTTTAGTTTACTTTTAATCTCAAATCTCTTACGTTAACAGGAGAGGAGAGAGGTGACTTGTAGCCAATGTTGGGTTTGAAGAACTTAAAGCTCTTCCCAACTGTTTTGATAGCCATGAGAAAGAATCTGCTTCCATATTTGAGTGTTTCAGAGCCGTAGCGCTCTGTGACAAATGCCTGACCAGAAAAGACAAAGTCTAGGTCAATGAGGTGATTATGTTGAAGACTATTCTTCTTTTCCCAAAGGCTGTGGATTTCAGTCTTTCAATGCACTCATTTGGTTTCCTTGTTTTTGGGGGAAAAAAAAGAGAAAGGGGCAAAAAAGGGGTGAATGAGCTGGCCTGCCCCTTTTTTCTGTATTTATTTATTTATTGTTATTTATTATGGCTCTTCTGCTGACATTTTGTGAGACTTAAACCAGGGTTGGACACAGTGGCCCACATGTCACTGTCTTATCTGGTCCTCATAAGTCTTACAAGAAGCTGCATTGCGCTAAAGATTTTGGCCCAACATCTCCATGTACCTAAACGCCTTTCATGTGCTGCGTGTCTTCTTTTGGCGATTCTTCCTCGAATGCATTCTTTGCACATTTAACCCCGTCAGGTTACTGCAATAACACATTCCATCCTCCGGGGAATAGAGAGAAGGGAACAGAGCAAAGAAGAAGAAAAAGAAATCAGGGGGTTAAAACCTTCGATGTAACGGGAACACACAGGATGACTTTGCTTTTTGACTTTTTCAGCACGCTTCCCTGTTGTTAAGTCAACATGTATAGTACTGTATCACATGTAATTGCATGGCAGTTCTTATTGATCGGCCACCGCTGTGTCTAAAGGGGCCATTACCTTTTTTGAGTCTTCCTTCTTCGACCAAAAACCTTTTTAGTTTCATCAGATTTTCCGTGGATAGCCAGGAGGCCAGTACATTAAGGCCTATCGCAGGCTGTAATGCTTTGATGGCTCTAAATGACAGCAGTTTGCTTTTTACTTAAAATTCTCTTGAAACCCATGTAGTCAGAACCTGCTGTAGCAGTCGTGCTGGTTTGGCCTTGTGTGCACAATCCGCTCCTTGTTGTGTAGTAAACCAATTTATTTTCCAGTTTATTTGCACTATGAGATTTGAGAGCTTTACGCCTTTTGTCTGATCTTTGAATATCTAGTCCATTAACTCACTTGGTACCATTTAAGATTGTGATTTAAATAGATAATACTTCTTTAAAACCCAAATACATTGAATACTCGTCCTTCTGCATATTAGTACAGAGTAATAGTAAAATAATATATATATA
>JAPQRN010000055.1:0-20945 GCA_037367275.1 Coranthus polyacanthus | reverse complement strand
GAAGGAGGAAGGAGGAGGTGGAGGGAGGAGGAGGAGGACAGTTATTGAATTAACGCTCGCTTACAGTGTGTGTGTTTGTGTCTGGGATTAAAGAAAAGTGTTTCCATTTTCCATTCTATGCATTAATTCTTTTTCGAAAAAAAGGCAAAAGCCACAGAAAAAAAGGCATAAAATGCCAAAAGGTTTTCTTGAATTGCGCCATTTCCATCAACATTTTCTAATGTGACGCCTCAAAATGCACATTAAATATGTTAATAGAAATTATTGCAATTCAGAGAAATCTTAAAAATTACATGCCTTGAATATACATTACTGTGATAACATGTGATTAAAACTGTATGTATTTTATTGAGTTACCTCTCAGTGAAATGCCCTGAGTGACCTAGAGGCCTTCATTAAATATAGTAGATGTGTGTTAAATCTGTGTTTCTTCTTTGTGTTTATTCAGGTGTGAAAGCCAAAGTGGGAAGTTCCCCGTTCCTGAAGTGTGCCACCCAGTTCCCTCTGATCCTCTGGCATCCGTACGCTCGTCACTACTACTTCTGTGTGGTGACGGAGAAGGAGCAGCAGAAGTGGCACGCTGTCCTCCAGGACTGTGTCAGACACGCCAACGACGGTGAGCAGCGTCCGCAAACACGCCCTGACTTCCCACTGTAACGCCAAAGAGCCCTTGACTTCCTATTGATATACTTTTTAACTCTCCCTTTTCACTCCTTGCCTCACCCTCCCCTCGTTACAGCCGGTGTTTGTTTGTCCGTTCTGGGCTTTTTATTTAAGGAGGTAATAACTCTGGTCCACGCTCAAGCATAGTAGGTGACGGTAATGCACCTTAACGCACATGTACATAACTGGTGTATTAAAGTGCATGATTAAACTGAGCGCTGCACTGATGCTCCTGGGTAGATTTGTGGGATAAATATGTCTTTTGACTTTGCCTGTGGCTAACCAGAGCTACGAGCTGAAGGGAGTGGCTCAGATTCTCCTCACAAGTGGCTTCTTAAACCGCCCGGGAGACCGAATATCTGTGGCTTAAACATATTGGACTATACGCTGGCTGTTCACTGCCTCAGAGGCACTCAGTGGAAAAAGAGAAAGCAGATCTTTTGCCACGAGTAGGTGTAAGAATAATCTGCTTTTTCCATGTGTAGAACTTCAGACGGGGCAGGTTCAGTTATATACATTAGTGTGTTTCAGTGTTTTTTTTTTGGGGAGGTTGTTGCTGCCTTAAAATCTAACTTCATGGCAGCTGTCCTAAAAACATTACACACGGTGCAATGTTTTAGGTGTTTTGGGGGTTTTTTGCAGTGAAATTGTGGGATTAAGTGGAAATTGCAAAAATAGTTGCAAAAACAAGTTGTTCAAGTGGGAACAAAAACATTCTGTTCTTAGTTTTTTTTTGTTTTTTTTACCAAAAAGACTAAAGAGTATAAACAGTCTATCAAAACATGCTTTATTTGTAAATGAAGACGTGCACTTCAGGGGGATTTTATTCACAAAGCAGCCAAAATTTCTTGGAGTCAAAGCAACAAGCAATAACAATGTTTGTTTCAGCGCCCATGACAAAATAAAAACACCAAAGTATAATGAATATAAAAGAGGTGAGTTTAGTTTTGCGCAGAGGACTGGTTCTATGACTGCACTCTGGACTGATTGAATTTGCGTTAATTGCTGTGATTGCAACATTGCAGCTTCCTGGAGGGACTTGCATTGCAACCAAACCACAGAGTGAAGAGGGAGATAACTGAACACAGAGCTGCATTGTCTTGTTTTAAATATTTTGATTCGAAGTCAAACTAAAACTCACACTAAGTTTCTTTTAGACGTGCATCTAATACCATAACTAACCTCAGAATGGAAAATGAATACTTGATTTTTAACCCCATTTCTCAGAGGAACTGGGCTTCTTGATGTAACTCGAGAGTTGGCAGAGAACAGTCCACTGGTTCAGGGGGATTCTGATGCCATGGCTTCTCAAAAGAAACTGATATTGGCAAGATGTAGCCATGGATGATAAAATGATAGTATTGGTGACAGACACAAGAAAATAGTTCGATAGAATGTTCAACCTTTATTTAATCTCAAAATATATTGAGATAAAGGCCTCATTTGCAATATAAGAGAAAAACACAGGAAACGGTGAAGAACTCCGTAAACACTAGTAACTGCAAGCAGTTAGAGACGGGCCCTCGCACCCCCACGCGAGTCGGGACGGGCCGCGGTCGAGGGTTTTACCACCGCAGGCACGTAGACGTCGTCAGGTCCCACATCGTCAAGGATGTAAATGTCACTTCAAGTGTCCACTATGTGGCGCTAGAGAACACCCGCCAAATAAATGCCACATCACTGTGCATCATGTGCAGAACACATTGTGGACATTTCACGTCAATCGGACGACGTTTGTGCCGTAAGGCTGTCTTCCTGTTGCCACTAGGTGGCGCTATGACTCAGATCAAATGCGGTTGTGCACATGTCTTCAGAACTGGACTCTTATCAAACATGTAAAATTTGAGAAAGATCCGTTGCTTTAGACACAGGGGTTGAATTTTTTTAATTTCACAGGGGGCGCTATGGAGCCATTTTAACAACAGGTGGATCTGATGAACCTAGAACGAGCAGTTAATAAAAGTATAGGGCGTATTTCTTCCTTTTGCCAGTAGGTGGCGCTTTTCAGAGTCAATATTGTTCTGTCATTATTTTCAGGGCGGGACTCTCGTCATACATGTGAAGTTTTATGCAGGTTGGATGAAAAACTCTTGAGTTATAACCATTTCGTGTTTCATGGCGAAACATCAAAACTCGCTGCGTCCCTGGACGTATAGAGTCACGAAAACTCACCAACTTCACAACGTTGTATCATCAACTTTATGATATAACGGTGTGATGATGTGGAGTCTACAATGAGGCTACAATGCTCAGATTTGAACAGTGTGACCCTCTCAACCTAAGTATTAAACGCTGTCAACGTGAAGGCGACTGAAGCAGTTTTCATTGTGGCCAGTTGTCACTCGGCGCAAAGTGATAAATTTGACATTGGGTATAAGTTTATACCCAAGATTATAATTAACGCTTCAGTGCATGATACATATTGGCGCCACTGGTAAAATATTCCATAATTACCATTCAGCAGATTGATTTCAACTCCTGCAGCTTTAAGGCAATGAAAATATGAAACAATTGAATCAGCTAGAAGTAAAATATGGTGACATCAAAAACTTGATTTGCCCTAAGGATTCAACTCTACAAACGGCTGTGAAAGCCTTCACTGACTCATACGCAGATCATCGTGTCCTGTGATAATGGAGCGTGATGCAAGTGACACGCAATCATTTAACAGGTGTGTCGTTGGGTTGCACCATCGTTATGCTGAAATACGAGTGGCAAGCGGTCTAAAAGTGACACGCAGTCGATCCCCAGGGGGTATTCATGCTCTGTGTGAGAATGGGAAATCTCAGACTGAGCATACTGTACTTTTATTTATCTACCTGTGTGCGTGGAGGACTAATATGTTAAATTCAAAGTAATGTGGTAAACGCAGCCTTTTTCCTCCTCGTCTTGATTAAATATAGGCTGATATGAATCATAATTATGGCATTTTTCTCCAGCCCTAATGGCCAGTCAGCAGATTGTATCCACTACTTCCATGTGAGGACTTCACCTTCTGAGAAAATCCGCAACATCCGAGAAATATTTGATATTATTGTGCGGGTTTCAAAAATGCAAAATTACGGAGAGCACAGGAATTCCAGTAAATCTGGCTGTAAACGTGCAAGTTTGATCAACAACTACAACAGTACTCGCATTGTTTTGCTCATGCCGCTGTTACGCAGTGAAATATGCCACATGTTATTACTCAACAGGCTCCTGAAAACTGAAGCTGCTCCGACGGCAAAGGAAACGCTGACAGAAAAAGGAAAACAAACTGACATGTTTGTTTGACATCCTCTATTCTGGCCTTTCCCTCATTTGCATTAAGTCACACTGTGACCAGATAAAAAGTCAGTGATATTAACAGTTACCTCTGACAGCTTTACTTTACATTGTAGAAGTTACAGTTATTGATCAAAATGTTGGTAGTTACATCTACATATATTCTTTTTGGTAAAGGATATAACGGCCGAGTGTTAAGTATTTATTTTTACTTTTACTCTCACATTTTTAACACACATCTGTACGTTCTACTCACATTTTCAAATCAGGCTCATTACTTTAGGTTTGTTTTTATATATTTCTTTGCATCATTGTTCACCTTCACAACATCAACACTGATTTCAACCTTTCAACGACAGACGTAACAAGATGAAGCACAGTTAATAAATAAAGACTGGATCGGGGGAGGAGAGGCGTCATAATGTTTCAAGTTCTGTTGCTGACACTGAAAACTGATTTGCACACTGGAGCGAAGTTAATGTTGGTTAAATAGTCTCCACGTTGCATTAGCTTTGCACAGGAACAGCCAATAGAAATGTCCTTCAAAGGCTGACTTTTTACTCTCATGCTTTGTGAGCTTTGAGTTTCAGAGGCTGCACTTTTTCACTTGCAGTTTAAAAAAAAAAAGAAAAAAAAAGGCAAATCAATACCTCCTTCTATCAGAGTTTTGTATCTGTACTTCTACTGGAGTAAAGAATGTGTGGACTTTTGCCACCTCTGGTAATCCGTTAACTATTACACTTCAAAAGTAACCTTCCTAAACTTATTAGTTTAGGTTGGCTACTAATGATGGCATCGTTGCAGAACACCGACAATCCTGAGTTCATCAGGCCTTTTGTTTTCAGCTGTCACAATCACAGGTGAATATTAAACTGACAGAGCGCCGGAGTAAGTGTAAGCACACGATGGAGTGACGGCACGACATATTTACCTGGTTGCCATGGCGATCTGCTCAGATTAGAGTTGCGCAAGAGGCAGCACCCGAGAGGAAGCCGTCGCTCGTAACTGGAGGCTTTGTTCTAACTTCGCCTCTGCAGTTTACTTTAGCAGAGCGTTCATTAACTGACAGGTGCTCCAGTTTGTTGTTGTTGTTGGGAAGGGCGGAAACAGACGCGCACAAATAGGTGTTTGTGTGCGCGCAGCATGGGTTTAGAAA
This sequence comes from Coranthus polyacanthus, assembly GCA_037367275.1. Taxonomy (NCBI): domain Eukaryota; kingdom Metazoa; phylum Chordata; class Actinopteri; order Kurtiformes; family Apogonidae; genus Coranthus; species Coranthus polyacanthus. Next base: position 15,862 of record JAPQRN010000055.1, on the reverse strand, counting down.
TGAGCACTGAGCGTACATTGCCAGTTGCAGACTGTCATCTGAAGCACGGAGAGACAAAGCCAGTCCAACTGCATTGTGACACTCGTTTCTTCACAACACCTATCAGAATTCTCGGTTGCGTTTGTGAAGTGACGTTACGCATCCTTTCCGAATGACACACTGGGGTGCAGGAATTTCTGCAACATTCAAGGTGCTTGTATGCAGTCATTTTTAAGATTTTTACAAGCAGTTAAAGGTGCAGTGCGTAGTATTTAGGAGGATCTACTGGTAGGATTAGAATATGGTATTCATACTTGTTTTTTCATGAATGTATTCTTTAGCTTAGAATGAGCCCTTTTATATCTGCAGAGGGAGACGGTCCTACAGAAGCTTAAAAACAGACAAACCTATGGCCGCTGTTGGTTATAATCCCCGTTTGTAAGGGGAGGGCGGGGCGAGGGGTGTTAAATTGGTTGCAGTCTGCAAAATCACAGATCATAAAATGCACATTTTATATTACTATTCTGAGCAAACTAAACTGCGTCTTGAGGACGTGGACATTTGTATCGTGGATTCAGTCTCGTTTTCATACACGTACACAAAATTTAAATTTAAAACCCTTCAGTGCTTCTGGTTCTGTTTCTCTCACCGTTTATCTTCTCTTCAGTTCAGTTCTATAGTCACTGTATTGTAGGAACAGAAAACCTAAACATTTTTTTTTGTTAAAAGTGGAAGCTGTGCAGTTCTGTGACTCAAACGAATCAAAACGCGTGGCTTTCCAGGTTTTCATTCGCGGCTCTATGTTTCTGCAGTGCCGAGTGCTGACTGGAAACCTGTGTGAGTTTTCAGGGCAGGGGGCTGTGAGGAACCCGAAAGAGGAAACAGCTCCAATAGTTAACATACCTCAGCCGTAACACAGGCCAGCTGCATGACGTATGACGAATGAGTCCATATGTTCTCTGTGTGCCTCACGGAGCAGCTCCTCAGAGAGCCGCATTCACCGCTTCGTAACGACTCTGTTAAACAAGGTGTGGGGGCACGCATCCCACCGCGGGTCAGCAGGTCATTCTTTAAACACCGGGTTCTGTCCATGTATAATGATGTGACGCATGGCTGGAGCACCGAGTACACCACCCTTCCTCTTTGTGCACTGTGTGTCTCTGAATAAACAAATGCACCGTTTTTCTAGGATGTTGTAGTTCTCTGCCATTAATACCTTAACCCTTAAATCTGGGCTGGGGCTGCATTTTAAAATGTACTTTAAAAATGGTAACACACTGTAGCAGAAGGAAGGAGAATGACAATCCAGGGTTTTCTTCTTGGTAAAAAGAAAAAAGTATCCATATATTTTTATTTATGGCAGAAGCATCGGCCAAACGAGTCAAATAATAATAATAATAACGTGATGGATCATCGCGTCTCTATTTAAAGATGAAGATGTAACAACCTGGTCTAGACTTCTTGAACAGTGTGTGACAGTAGCAGGATGTCTTAATTTACTGCTACAAAAATAAAGTCTTCAGAGAAGCCTTGGCTAAATGTGGACAAAGTCAATGATCCCTTGTGATGGTGTGTAATGAGGGGCAATTGTGTTTTTAAGGGAAGAAAAAACTGCAAATCCCAGTTTTGGGATTGTTTGAAATCCCCTCATACCAACTAAGTCATAATAATCACCCCTCTCAGAGAGAGTCTTGGGACTTCCTGCCTTTTGGTCCAAGTAGAAACCCCCCACCACCAACACCACCACCACTGCACACACACTTCCTGGCTTTGTCGCAGATGGGAGTTCTCACACATTATCCAATGAAGCTTTTCAGAATTGGCACGATTTCTTTTCACGGCACTATCACATACTTTTCTGGTTTTGATCTGATTTTTCATTTTCTTTGGAAGCCAGACAACTTAAGGAATGTAGCGAAGTTTAACTTTTGAGTCTTAGGTCTCCTCTTTCTCATGCACCATTTGACTCCAGTGTCGACTGCTACAACAGCACACATCCACACGCTCGCTTTATGTGGTCGAATGCAACATTATGTATGAAATTATGTCACTTAAAACTCTCTGTCGGGTGTATGTCAAACAACCAGCACTGGCGTGTAATCAAGGAAATCTATGATGCTCATTACTGCATGGCTTTAACGTGTTAAATGTACAAATCTGCTCATCCTTTCATTCTTAAAACTTGTACGAATTCTTGCTTGTATTCGTGCAGTGAAGGTGTACGTCCTCCCTGAAAAGCATAATTTATTCAGGCTGTGAATGGCAAGTCTTGAACAGTAAATTAACTTCAAATCTTTTTGAAATCTGTTTAAAAGTAGTTTAATTACAGTAGTAACCAGCTGCAGGATGAAAACACATGTCCGCTACATGTCATGTCCGCTACAGCAGCAGCGATGATGAGGCGGTATTACTTATAGCCGACTATATTTAGCTACTTATACATACAAAACATAGAACTGTATTAATCGCACTAGGGGCCATTTGTTTGGAGCAGCTCGTTCTACACAAAAGCAGATAAACATTCAGTACACGTGGTTGTTGATGAAACTAACCATATTGGGTCAACTAGCTATTGTTCCTAGCTAGCGTTAGCTGACTGTTTTCATTGAAGCTACTCCCATTAGCATTAGCTGTTTTTTTCAAACTATTAGCATAGTCAACGTGCAAAATGTTCACAATTGCAAATGAATTTTGAAACCTTTGTGCAACACCGCCATCCATATGTGTGATTTTTCTTTCTAATCTTTTAAGTTTCTCTCAAAGTGTTTAGCTAATCATTAGCATGCTTATTTGCTAGCCGCTGGCTAACAGCTGCTGATGTTCTCGTTCCAGGTTTGTCAGAGGAGAATAAAGTCCAAACACCAGCATTCACCGACGCAGTACGACTCTACCGCCAAGCCAAAGGGCACTACGGCACCTGGGAGATGATGTGTGGTGCACCGTCGCAAGTAAGTGTGTCTCCCTTTAGGGGACAATTAATATCAGGTATTTTAATGAAACGGTGTTCCGGGTTTGCGCCTCACAAACAGTAAAAGGTTATTTCCGTGTCTGTAAAATTCCTGCCTCACCTTTCTGTGTGTGCTTGTTATCTTCGTAAGACTATTTACAGTCTAGGTATTTCCACTTAAGCCCTGTTCATGCTTTGTGTGCCCTGGAGGGTGATTAAAAGACTGTGTGTATACATCTGGCACCAAACAGGTTTTTCTGAAGGCTTCAAAGACTTTACAGAATATTTCATGATTAGATATATGACAGATATATTAACTTGTACGACTGGTGCATCCTAAAATTAACCGGGTATTGTTTTTAGCAGCAACAAAACTTAGTCATCAGTCACACTAAAACAATTATTAGTTATTGGCTGGTGTTAATTTCCCACCCCCATACATTCCTCTCACATTGGTTGGCTAAGTGAATTGACTTTTGGACAAAGCCCATTTGTTGTTGCTCTGTGCCATAAAGTCAACACAAAGCTTTCAGAGATCTTTCAAGAGCAAATATTGCTGAACTCTCCTATCTTGCCTCTGGTGAGTAAGGCAAATATTCCTGTGGAGCTTTGAGTTGTATTTTTTATTTTTCTTTGGTCTTCTTGTCAGATCCTGTCTAACCTGGTGATGGAGGGTCTCCTCCCCGAGCTGAGGGAGCTCATCTCCCCCCGACTCAAAGGCAAGCTGTACGAGAGGCAGAGGAACTGGATGCTGGTGAGAGACTGCTCCACACACATCCCTCTTGAGGCCCTTGTATACGTATTTTTAAGTCAAATCCTTTGCAGCTTTGTATCTTCAGTATGTTCCTCAAGTTTCCTTTTAGTACTAACAGAAGAACTCAAAACGAACCAGAAACGGCATTCAGAACGCAGGCATTTCCAACCAGCTGTATGTGCAAACGTACAAATGAAACGCCTGAATAGAAACGCTTAACATGAAAAGCAAAAAAGTTGTTTCAATTGGGAGAGGTGGAAAAGTTCAAAGTGTAACAGAAACACATTTAGTAAATCATTATGTGTGTTTGCCAATAAGGAGACTGTAACTAATACAACAAACAGAAATGCCATATTAGATGGAAACGGCAATGAAGAGCTGCAGAAACAAATGTTAGGACGATTTGAAAACCTCATCATATGATCCAGACCAGGGGTTCGGTTCAGGAGGCAAAAGCTAAAGCTTCTGGTTTTTTGACAAATACGTTTTAATGTCTGCCAGCTCCTCAATTAACAGCTCAGGTCATATTATTTTATGAAACACTATATGGTAGTGTTGTAGTTCTTGAGACCGCCCTCAAGACCACTTTTTGATGGTCTTGGTCTCAGACAAAGAGGACTTAGTTGTAAATATCATTGTTAAGTTTAAACCATGATGATGAACTAACTCTGTTTGTTTCCATCCACTACTGTTATGCAAATATTCAAACAGAAATTCACATTTTCTTTTGATAATTTGGTTAAAATTTGTGATTCATTTGGATGGAAGCCCAACTATAGATATTCGGTTTAACCCACCAGTGGTAAATCCACTTATTTAACCCCACGACGGTGTTGTTAGTCAGACACTGGAGTTGTAGCTGTGGTTCGCTTGGTGCTCACGCGTCCTCTCTGTGCCTGCAGATCAGTGATGCGGTTTACAGCCTGGTGCAGGGGCAGTGCCAGGCCCAGTATGAGGCCGTGGTGCAGAAGTGCGAGGCGAGCCGGCCCTCGCTGGAGGCCTCCATACGAACTGACATGGACCAGATCATCACCTCCAAGGAGCACGTCACCAACAAGATCCGAGGTGACGAACTGAACATTTTTAATTTGATGCTTGTTTTCTGATTTCTGTAGAATAGTGGTTTGCTCTGATTGGCTTTTATTTGTTTACAGGAGGTTTAGAGATAAGAGATAAATTAACATTCTGATTAACTTTATTGATCCCTGGGGGAATTTCATTACATGTTTTATGGTTATATGTTGTCATTCAGGTTCAGTATTATGAGACTAAATAAGGACATACAGTTGATGAACAACTGTCAAAGATAAACAGGTCTAATAAATAATAATAAAAAACAATTCAGAAAAATAATGAAACCATGACAACGAATCGGCTACAACAAAAACTGTTTGAAGTAAATGAACATTTTAAATTTGCCTTAAGGATAAAGATGAAGCAAGTTTAAGATTGTTGTGCATGTTGTTTCGAGTTGCAGGTAAAACTGGATTTTCCAAGCTGAGTAAAAACAGCGGGTAACTGCACAAGAATCTGTACTTATATGTTCAGTTTCAAGTTCAAGTCACAGTAATCTGTGCCAAAACTACTGAGTCAGAAAGTATTGGCAAGTCATTTTTAGTGATGACTGTGGGATTTCTGTCTAGTGGAAGGTTCAGCTGTGCATGGATGAACATTTACACAGTGATCAGCCTGTAGTTCATTCACACTTAAAGGAGCAAAACATGTTTAAGTCAAATAATTAGTCCACTTCCGCCATCTGTTAGTCATTTGTCTGTCCTTTCCTAAAACATACAGGCACATTCTAGCTTTTCAGTTATTCAGCAGGATTCTCTAGAGCTTCCAAACGAAATTGTTTTGCTGTAAAACAATCTTTTAAGCTGGGACTTATTTCCACGGTGGAGGGAGACACATTAAACCGTCAGTAGGAAATGGCTGTCGGTGATGGGAGGTGGAAACTCGCAGGATGTACTGGGCTGCAAAACTGCTTTGCAAAACAATCCATTTAACACCATTCTTTGCATTTATAGTATGTTTACCTGCAGTCTGACAACTTCTCGTCTGTGACACAAAACGGAAACCAGACAGACCAGCGGCGTTCTTCACACTGTTTGTAATGGCTGTCTGCTCTAATGACACCATAGAAAACTCCATAATGTAATAAAGACACTGTCAAGTAGTGTTTACTGCCCTCTCTGGTCGAAAGTCGCACCAACTCTGACGTCACAGTCGCCACTTCTCTGACTATGTTTGCACGCACAAAATGTTATTTGAACGGTTCCTATTGTTGCCAGCGTCTTCAAACTGAGTCAGCGTTGAAGAGGTTCATCTGAAAGCCCTACAGCGTTGCATGTTAATATCCACCTCCATTCTCTTGCGTCCCTCTCGTCACTACAGCTGTGGTTGTCCCGAAGGCTGAGAAGCTGCTGAAGGTGAGCATCGAGCCCTACATCAGCTCCATCCTGGACGCTCTGATGGAGCCGACGAGCCGTGGCTTCTCCGAGGTCCGTGACGTATTCTTCAGGGAGCTGGTGGACATGAGCAAGAACACGCTCAACGAGGGCACCAAAGAGACTGTGGCACAGGTGAGGAATACCTTCTGAATTCTCAGGTCATTTGACCACACTTAAACTGAGACGACCTGTCATATGATAAACAGTTCTGACATTTAATCACTGGACTGGATATGTATAGCAGATATCTGTAATTCAATTCTTCTTAGTCTATTGCACATATCAAAAATGTCATTGTGGATATTGGAAACGTTCAATTTGAAGAATTGAATTACAGATAATATATATCCGGCCTAGTGGTCAGATGTTAAAATGGCCACCTCAGCTTTTTAAGGGTTTCTCTGTATCTTAAATTTAGTTGTGACTTGTGCAATCAAAGTGCTATTGTTAAAACGTCTTGCCTTATCGACCTGTTGTGCAGCAGCTATCGACAAACTGCTACCAAGTAATAATCTGAAATTTCACACAGTTCTTGCACTTGTGAATCTTTTCCCCCTCAGCACATGGAGAAGATCTCCATGCTGGCCTTCCATCCGGTGAAGATGCAGAGCTGCTATGAGAAGGTGGAGCAGCTGAGTCTGGAGGGTCTGCAGCAGAGGTTCGATGTCTCCAGCCCCTCGGTGTTCGTGCAGAGAGCCCAGATCCTCATGAGAGAGGTGACGCTCTAACACACTACTGCTTTCACTTTTAATGGATAGTTTTTTTTAAGCCTCAAAATGTCTAGAAATTGATAATATTTTGTGTTTGGGTTAGCTGCGTGGGAAGTCGCTATTGTCGATATTATCGTCAATATTGTTCAGGATTCACATCAGGCACATCACCAACATCCGGCCTACAACAAGGTCTTTAAAAGGTCTTACAAAGTCTTAAACTTTTCCTGCTGAAACACAGAGAAACCTTGTTTAATACAAGATATTTCTAGGAATTTACTGAAGCTATTGATTTAGATTGAGCATTTCCTTTAGATTAAACATTAGACGGTATACGAGCCTTATCAGCTGCAACAGTCTGAACAGAACGGCTCTGAGTCGATCATGGATGGATGTTAGAAGCTGCCCTCAGGCTGTCGCTGTGGTGTGCATCTCCACTGTTTTGACTGAAGCCCTCCAAACTCTGGGAGTTCTCGTCAGTTGTGGCTGGAAGTCTAAACACACTGTGGTTTGTAGTAAAACAGCAACAGCCATTGTTCACTACAAGACATGTCTATTCATGTAACCTTTCATTTCCTTAGACATTGCACTTTGTTATTCGTCTATGTATCCCTAAGTGTGTGCATTTCCTAGTGGAGTAGGATCACCTTACTCCACTGCAGACTTGACGTGCGCGTTCCACCCACTGCAAAGCATCTAATCTTTTCCCAATTGTTTTTGATTTCGTCAGTGGTTCAGTGAATTCTGGCTTGGTTCTTCATTTCAAAAACTTGTTTGAGCAACTTGTTTTGAGTCTTTCAACCACTGAGGTGTCAACAATCCTTAATTTTTTTTTAGGCCTCCAACAAAAAAGTTGTATCAGACACAGACCAGTTTTGTTTTGATACCTCCATGTTTTTGCTTCTGTTCTGTTACCTTGGGTAGGGTTAGGGTTAGTTGAAGTAGTCTTTTCTGACTGAGGTGGTTAATATGAGGTATTTTTATTCTGATCTAAAACCTCATCACTTTGTAGCGGTCACTGGGTAGCATGTCAGTTGCGTAACATATAAGTGGACAGACAAATTAAAAACTTCAAGAGTCACATTTATTAAATAGTATTTAGGATTCTTCATCTAGTTAAATCTAGGGGATCAATATGAGCTATAAAACTAGCCTAACTTCCTGCCTGCGAATCACTATAAGACATTTTGATCAGAGAATTATTCAGCAATGATTTTACTAACTAAGTGTAACCTTGCAGAAACCACAAACTGCTGCGCAGACGTTCATGGATCTAGTGCCACCATGAGGTTCACATTTGTGGTTTTAAGTGAAATGCCTCAAGAATCGGGATGAATTGCCATGAAACATGATCCTCTGATCCTCACATTCATGTCCCCTCCCTCAGGATGAACTGTAATAATTTTGGTGCTTTTGGTGCTTCCACAAATGCAGTCATTTGTATGCATATCCTACAACAGCAACAGTTTCTTCTGTGCATAATTCTTGTGATAAAAAAGGCCCGGGCCATGGAAATTGCATTAATCTTCCATGTGTCTGGACTTGCACAGGAACTCGGTCTCAGGGAAAAGATCCAAGAGCCAGGCATTCAGGCACACAACCCCCATGGAGAAATCACTTGTCCTGACCTCCTCAGTGGGGCCCGGGGCCTGTGGGGGTGTGGGAGGGATGTAGGGGGGGGGGGTCTATGCAGTAACTCAAGGTTATTCAGAGTTCAGGTTCAGTTTAGAATCTGTATACTTGAGGTGTAAACGCTGTCGTGAAGTCTTGCGTTTAAGACAAAGCCAGGAGACGGCTTGTTGATAAACTCGTCTCACCACAGCGTCCATTTACTTTTTTAACACAGCCTTGATGTTTTAATCACATGGTCTCCAGATCAACAGAAGCAGTATCAAGTTGTCATAGAATTCAATTCAGTTTTATTTCATTTATGTAGCCCAATACAGTCTGTACAAATGCAACACCCTCAGGTCGAGTGAGGATAAACTCCCCCAAAAAAAAGTTATTAAAGGAGTCGGGGGGAATGGAAGAAACCACAGGAAGAGGCACAGAGGAGGGATCCCTCAGACGACAGACAATAGGTGTCATGTGTACAGAAATGTGGACAAACAATGTATATATAAAGTTTAAGCATAAGTTATGGACAGAAAAATTCATATTTAGATTATAGGCGGAGTGATGATCTGTTGAAATTCTGTTCACGTTTCCTTTTTTCTGAACAGAGACGATGACTGTGTCAACGTCAAACCCAATCTAGTCAAGAATAAACTTTAAATTTGTTTTACACTTTTACTCAAGTACTGTGCATGAAATCTGAGGTACTTGTACTTGAGTATTTGCATTTTATGCCACTTTATACTTGCATTGCACACATGAATGCAGCAATAAAATGAATCAAAAACATCTGCAACAACAACAACTGCACAGTGACTGGCTTAAGTATATTTTGCTGATAATACTTAACTGATGTTTTGAACACAGAACTTTTACTTGTCGTGGAGTATTTTCACAGTGCGGCATAAGTACTTTCAAAGGATCTGAATACTTCAGCCACCACTGGTCGTATAAGAAATAAAAATACAAAATTATTACCCCCAACCTCACCTTCAATTAGAAGGTTTTTTGCAAAAGTAATACAAAGTAAATAGTGAGTGATTGTCCATATGCTGGAGAGATTTGACCTTCAGTTACTGTCATAAATATTGTGATCATAAATTATATAAATGCAAGTGTTGGAGTCAGTTTTACAAATTGCCTGAAGTCCTCAAAAACTTACTAAGCTCTCAGGTTCCAGTATGAACAGTGTTACATTACAGGATACATGATACGCTCTATTTCAGGCTTGAAATCAGAATCTTTAAAAGACCGCAAGAATAACTGTAGGCTGAGATAATGAGGTCAATGTTTGAGGTGTTTTGTTGTTTGCAAAGTCTTAATAATGATGCTGAAAAAGCAAAATGCGTCTTTTTGAACATGTGATGCAGAGTTTTTCTTGTGTTTTAAGACGACAAAGTTGTCAGCATTAGAGTTGCAACAGTATGAAACTTTCACAGTATTGCAACTGTCTCAGGATATACGACATTTTCACAGTTTCACGTTATCATAATATACGGTATTACACAATTAAGCTGTACATCTTCCATTTGAACAAAAGAAACTAGGAGGGAAAAAAGGAGTCTCTCAAATAAATCAAACTGTACTTCATTTTGAACACCATCATTTGGAGCGAAGAACATTAATCTCTGACAACCATCAATTTTTATACCATGATATACCTTGAAGTGATAGATAGAAGCTGTATTTGTTTGTTTTGTTTTGTGTTTCGAGTGTGTGGAAGGATTGGACGTGATTCCTTCTTGTGCAAAGAGGCTGCAGCCTCTGCAGAACTGTAGGAAAGACAGCGCCCTCTAGTGCTAATTCAGTTAAATAGGAGGAAAGGGGGCCGTTTGAAATGGTGATACTAATGTGGACATTTAAACATGCATTGTTCTACATGCCACAGGTAGTTATTTACCTTTTACTTATGTCATATAAACCTTTTTAAAATATATTATTGAGTAAGTAATGATTTTGAGTAAACAGCAGAAATGTCATGTAACCCTCTCTGTGCTGTACATTGTATGTTATGTGTTTGTCTGCAGCAAATGGACGACGCAGTGTATACGTTTGAGCAGATCCTTCACCAGAGTCTGGAGTCTCAAGGCACAGAGGAGCTCTGCAAGACCATCCAGCGCTGCCAGGACAGAGTCATTAAGGTAACGTCATTTACAGAGGAGGTTTAGAACATTTGAGCAGCAGCTTCACGCTCTTAAACAGGTCTCCGTATCAAACTCAGACAGAAGGATGTAATAGCTTAATATCTCCATGACTGTCATGTGCTCATAATCAACTTATATCTAATGCTTTGCTTAAAACAGGCTGTTTTTGGCAGAACCACCTGGAGGGGCCCGAAGAGAGGGACAAAATGTGTTTTCATTTTTATTTTTGGGCTCCTAATCTACTTTATCATGTCCATCTCTAATGCTAACTAGAGACCAAAGTGTATCGAGACCAAGAGCAAATAAACCGCAAGGACATTATGTCCTGTCTCGTCATTGTTTATCACAAGCAAAAATATAACTTGGGATCAAAAATGTGTCACCACATGCCCCGTCTCAGTCTCAACATTGCATTAGCTACGTCCCTCGATATGTGATCTCTAAATTGGGTAGTTTGTGCACCTGATTAGGTGGAAAATCACTAAAGCAGTGCATTGAAACATACAGCTTATACATAGGTGGATAATATGTACAGCTAAATATTCACTAAATCTCTTTAGGTGAAGTGATTTCTAAAGGGTTTTGGTTTAGAGGCAGATTGTTAAAGTTACCTTTCTATATGATATAAGTGCAGATAAATGTCTACCATGGCCACAACTGTCTCACTAAGTTTACAATATGTACAGATGAACTCTTTGTGGTTTAGGTTGACAAATTTAAAGAAGATTCGGCTGATGTATCTCCAGACAGACACAGCTTCTTCTAAAACATTTCAAGTTAGAAATGAGTCAACCTGCTGGCTGTATTTCAAGCAGGAAGTTTGACATTAAATCACAGTAATGATGCTACAAATAAATCAGGCAATTTAGTGATATCCCTGCATATGTGGTGTCGACCGTTGTCCAAAACTGGTGTGGAATGAGCTACTGACTTGCTGTGTTGGTGTATGAAAGCACATTATTTCATAAAGACTTTTAAAATTATAGCAAAGTCAAATAGTACAAAATAGACATACTTCAGTAAAAGTAAGAATAGTACTTGTTACTTCCATCCTGGGCAAAGCCACAGGGAGCCACTGGAGGGAGCTAAAGAGCCACATGTGGTCCGGGAGCCACGGGTTGACTACCCCTGCACTAATGTACACCGGTCACCAAGAGATCAAAACCATCTAAACCGGTACAGAATTACAACTGCAACTAAGTAATTGATTCAGTGCATCAGCTCTCATACTTGTACTTTTACAGGAGTTTTACCAGAGTGTTTTTATACACAAATATCTGTACTTCTACTTCAGTAAAGAATGTGCGTACTGTAGGCACCTCTGCTTGGTTGTGTTGTAAACAAACTAATCCTCACAAAGCAGGAGCAGAGTTAGATTTTGACTATTTTCTCCAATGTTTTGCTCATTGTCAGAAATTCGACTACGACAGCAGCACAGTGAGGAAGCGTTTCTTCCGGGAGGCTCTCCTCCAGATCTTCATCCCCTACATGCTGAAGCAGCTCAGCCCTTCCTGTGCATCAGTGAGTCCACCTGCTGCCGTCACTTTGTGCTGATCTTATAGTTTTTCATCGACTTCGGAAACCATTTTGAATGTTAACGTTGTGACTTCCAGGAGCTGCCACACTTCCAGGAGCTGATCTTTGAGGACTTTTCCCGCTTCATCCTGGTAGAAAACATCTTTGAGGAGGTGGTTCTGCACTCGGTCATGAAGGACATCATGATGGGTCAGTGCTTTTTTGGCTTAAACTCACCAACCTTAGATAGAAATTTCACGTATGTGTACTTTACTTATTTATTTCAACTTTCTACATTTACTCCCCACATTTTTACTCCTTGTGCTCCTCATCAAAACAGGCTCGTACCTTTTTACTTTTAATACATTTGAGGGACAATTTCCCTCAAATTATTTTCAGATGCATCTCTGTCAGAAGGTTGGTCCACAGGCCCCGTTATTTTTAGAACGGAATGTTCACTTAGACTCAAGGATGGTGTGATTAGATTTCGGTGGCTAAAGGTCAAGGCTGTTGTGACCTCACAAAACACCTTTTGTGCCATAACTCAAGATTTCAGATTATGATCCGAGGATAGTGGAGGCATCTGGTTGAACTCATGGTTCTTGTTATTTTTGCATCATTGTGCACCTTTCCAACATGAAGACCTCAACCTAAATGGATGGAACAATAACACCGATGCTTACATCCCTAAGTGTATCATCTGCATATCACACACGACAAACATAAGATGAAAACAACGTAAAAGACCTGCTTCAAAAACCTACTTTTTACTTTTATACTTGGACTGCATTTCAAAGCCTGTACTTTTTAACTTTTACTGTAGTAAAGAAGTTGAATCAGTACTATTACTTTCTGTAGCCTTTTTTTTTTTTTTACTGTACTAGTACTAGTTAAAAGGACAAATAGCTGAAAATGCGTAGAAGTGATGACTGAGAAGGATTATTATTGTATGTATTGTATTTGTATGTATTGAGTCTATTTATCACTAAGAAGCTCTTTACGTTTAATTTAGGATCTGTATTTTTATCTCATCTTTACATTAAGAAGCTCTCCTTTTTTCTTTAGGATTTTTTTTCTTTATTACTCATCTGTTCAAACATATTTCCTCCTCTGTCCGTCTTTAGCTGTGAAGGAGGCGGCGGTCCAAAGGAGACACAACCTCTACCGGGACAGCATCGTCCTCAGCAATAGTGACCCCAGTTTGCACCTGCTGGGAGAAAACCCCTCCATCGACTGGGCCGGGGAGTACAGTGGAGCCCAGGAGGAGACCGACGGCCTGGGGGAGGACGCCGAGGCTGACGGTGAAGGCGAGTCCCAGAAGAGGAGGAGGATGAAGCAGGTTGTGTCCATGATCCAAGTGGAAGGTGGCCCAACACTGCCCCATGAGTCGTGTATCGAAGTGCCCGGTGTCGACGATATTCCTGAGGAGCGAGGAGAGGAGGAGGACGATGACGACGAAGAAGAGGAGGTGGAAAAGGAGAAGGAGAAGGATGGACTGGAGAACTCAGATTCTCCTAAGGAGCAGGACCAGAACGGATCTGCAAAGAACACTCCGGACTTGTCACATGGTTCAGCGTTAAAGGATGGGGAGGCCAAGCCACAGGAGAAGGATAAAGACAAGCTGGAGGTTGCTGCAGAAAGTTCGGAGAAGGTGGAGCAGAAGCCACCTTCAAACCAGCAGGTGCCGGAAACGTCTCAAAAGGAGGAGCAGCAGCCACCTTCAAACCAGGAGGTGTTGGAAAGTTCGGAGAAGGAGGAGGAGCTGCAGCCACCCTCAAACCAGGAGCTGTCGGAAAGTTCAGAGAAGGGGAAGGAGAAGGAGGAGCAGCAGCCACCCTCAATTCAGGAGCTGTCGGAAAGTTCAGAAAAAGGGAAGGAGGAGCAGCAGCCACCATCAAACCAGGAGGCCTCGGAAAGTTCAGAGAAAGAGGAGCAGCAGCCACCATCAAACCAGGAGGCCTCAGAAAGTTCAGAGAAAGAGGAGCAGCAGCCACCATCAAACCAGGAGGCCTCAGAAAGTTCAGAGAAAGAGGAGCCGCAGCCACCATCAAACCAGGAGGCCTCAGAAAGTTCAGAGAAAGAGGAGCCGCAGCCACCATCAAACCAGGAGGCGTCCAAGGAGGAGGAGTTACCACCACTGCCACCACCTCCTGAGGAAACCCCGTCTGGAGCTACAGAAACCGTTCCGGAGAGCCCCCCAGAGGTGCCGTCCGACTTCCCCCCGCCTCCGCATGACGACAGCGGCTTCCAGTCTCCCACCAGCGAGGGGGCGGAGGTGGACAACGCTGCTGCCCTCGGCGCAGAGGATGGAGGAGAGCCGAGCGTTTCCGCCGACACCAAAAGCAGTGACTCTGAGGCCAGAGACCAGTGATGACATGACGCCCTTTGAGTTGGACCTAAACTGTCTCCTGCCCTGTTTTTGACAAACATTTAATGACACTCCAGTTTTCCGTTTCAGCATAATAATCACTCTGCATGTTTCCAACCACACCTTTAGACAGGTTTCACCGAGCAGGGCTCAGGTGCTATTGTCATCTTTTTGGTTTTTTTTTCTGTGTGTGTTTGTATGTAATTTTCACTATTTTGCATGAACCCTCAGCGATCTCTGAGCTTTCGATCCACATACATTCCACACTTTATTTTCTTCCTTCACATAGTTTATAGGTTTGAGATGGGAGATTTGTACGTGATTGTGTGTTTGTGTGAAATTTGCGTCTGCTTCGTGCCGCGTCAGTCGCCTACGTCCGTGATAACGGCCACAATACACTGATTTCTGTGTAAGGGGGTCAGTTTTTCACGAAAATCCTTATCCTCGCACCTGCTCTCTTTCTTCTGCAGCCGCGGCAGTGCAACCCTAGTTACCGTTAACTTAGAAATGAAGTCGGGTAACATCACAAAACAACCAGCTTCCGACACAACGCCGACTCCAACACAAACGTTCACCTAAGCACGCGCAAATCTTCCATACTGAGCCTTTAAACGTGAGCACAGTGGACGGTCTTTTGTCTGTAAATGATGCGTTGAAAATATGCAACAAAGTCAATCATGTTTAACTGCTGGCCTTAAATAACCTTCAGCAAATCCTGTTCCGTGACATTTGTTTGTACGTAGTTTGTGCTGTTCGATCCCCGGTAACGTGAGCCAAGTGTGACGACCAGATCCAGAATCAAAGTCTTAACGCAGATTTCTTTTGCTATTTTTGAATTATAATTAACATAATGTCTACGTACACAAACTAATGGTTAAAGACTTGACAATTTCTTTTGTGTCAGTGGGTTTAACACTATGGTATGAGTTTATCCCGTAACAAAGAAAGCTTTTGTATATTATGTATAAATACTCATGCGGGGTGGTGAACTACCAAACTGTCATTTGACATAATTTTATGTTATTTCAGTCAGTCGGTGCCTTGGCTGACTTCTCCACCCCCGATTTTATTTATTTTGCAAACCCCCTTTTTCTTCTTCTTCTTTTAGATTCATTTTACTCTTGTGTGATAAATGACTGTAATAAATCATTATCGACTAAATGTTATTTTGTCTTGATGGTTTTTCTTGTCACTAATAACAATAATTTAAAAAAAAAAAAAAAAAAAAAAAAAGCTCAACTTTTTTATTACTTCTGTGTTTATAACACATCAAATATACCAAACACCAAAATAGGCTCTTTTTTTTTTTTTTTTTTTTTAATTCAGTCTCAAATCAATCTTTAGAGAAATGCTAGAGAAAACACAGAATTGAGACTTTCGT
>JAPQRN010000054.1:0-20947 GCA_037367275.1 Coranthus polyacanthus | reverse complement strand
GTGTGTGTGTGTGTGTGTGTGTGTGTGTGTGTGTGTGTGTGTGTGTGTGTGTGTGTGTGTGTGTGTGTGTACAGATGCGAACAGCGTGAAATCGCAGACAGCTGTGGTACATGCGAGAAAAGGTGAGGAAAGAAACTGTTACTCCCCTCATAGCATGCTGTGATGCACACTTTCTTGTTCTCACTTGGTTCTTTTTTCATGGTTTCTTAGTCTGCTTATTCTCTAGTTTGATTCATCACAACCATTTTATATGCACACTGGAATGATTCTTTAAAAAAAGAAAAGAAAAAAGAAGAAGAAAAGGAAAAGAATAATTCATCATTTTGAATGAATGCGGGGCATTCAAGCAACTAACCAAATAGAAAGAAGATATAGAAAGGTTAAAAAAATAAAAAAAGAATATTTGGATACTTGTGTAGGAGCATTCCCTGGACTCAAAATTAGTTTATTGAGGTTTTTGTATGAGATACAGTACTGCGCAAATGTTTCAGGCCACCATTAGGTTTGTTGTTTTAGCAGGTTATAATGGCCACCAATATGCATTTCTCAGTCTCTGTATCAAGGTACAACTGGGAATATACAGAAAATATGTAAACAGCATTAAAACAAAAATTTCAAATTCTACAGACCAAAGTGTCAGGTATTTAGTGTGTCTCGAGTAACATGTCATCAGCTCTTTTGTTCAGAAAATATGACATTTACTCCACTAATCTTCTAGTGTTTTACACCAGGTTTCATTCAACACATGTCAAACGTTTGGCCTACTTTTTGTCAAGTTAACAGAAGTCAAATTGCATACTGAACCATTTAGATTTGTTTGTTTGTTTGTAATAATGTGCACATAAAGCGATTGAGACATAAATCATCACAACCCTGCAAAAAACAACACAGCTAAGGTGCCCTAAGACTTTTGCCCAGTACTGTATATATATATGTACACACTTAAAACCCCCAGAAAAAGTAGAATGTCTTTATCATTATGCCACAATCATTTTAACCCAAACAAATAGGGTCCAGACCCTTGACAAAGGCTTGATATTTGATGCTGAAACATGTTGGACAACATGAAGTTCTTTTCTGGGATTTTTAAGAATAGAAAAACAGCCACTCTGTATACATGCACATATTTTACGTGCATATTTTGAAAGGGGTGTAAACATCAACAAGTAGTATTTCTCCTATTTTCTCAATACACTCTTATCAATGTACTTAATACCTCTTTCAAAATGAAAATGATCAGCCTTGCTTAGACAAAAGACCAGACATTCCCTGATATCTTTTAGGAGCAGAGTTAACTGTCTATTACTGTACAGGTCTTCCAGCTCACCTGTCAGTTCAGCACACAGGCTAGAGGAGAAAGGGGAAAACAAAGACAAAGAGAAAACGCCTGTGTGTGTGTTTGTAAAGGGATGTCCTGTGGAGAACTCCAGACACAACAGGCTTTTCCCTGCAGGACTATGTCTTAGCGTGACAGCCTGATTAACATCACACCTACACTTTTTCACATACACATACACACAAATCTATCACAAATCACACATCAGGAGTCACATCTCAGGGGAACATTATCACAGGTGCACACACACACGCAAGCACGCAGTCTCACAGCAAACCATTCAAGCTTATCTCCCACCTGTTTAGCATTTTCAGATATGTGCGTGTGTGCATGCAACATCATATCAGTATCAAGCAACACAAAGGAAAGCTTTTTTTCATAAAAGTTTGTGTTCAAAGACACAGCATTATGCACAAACTGTGTCAACACTGTTGGCCCAGCCATAATTAGTTGCATGTCTGTCTGACTGAGATGACGGTGTAATAGTAAAGATGTAAATATCATTCCCAGTACCTCAGCCCTATCTATGCCACCATCAAAGCCTCACTGGCATTTAGGCAAATCTCCTTCTTAAAACCCCAGAGAAAGGGGTCATAGCACTTCCTCCCCCTTCTTTAGACCGCCCCCCCTTTCCCTTTGCAGAGCTCACGGACTTGCAACAGAGATAGAGCTTGACATTTCGCTCCGAATGAAGAAGAAGGAGAAAGCCAAATGAAAAAAAGAAAAAAAAATAGAAGGGATTAAGCAGAGAGAGTTAGAGATCTGAGGAGAGAATGGATCAATACACAGGGTCTAATAAAGGGAGGATTTATTGGCACTTGGCAATAATGTGAAGCGTTGTCAATAAAGCTCAGGAATTGTCTCAAAGTAGGGAAGGAAGTGAAAGCAAGAGGAGCAAGTGTTCAACCTTCTTTAAGCACCACGGAGAGCTCCTAGTGCGAGCATATGCAAACAGCACTGGGACAGCTCCTTTAAGGCTCTATGAGTGACCTTTCACCCACTTTCAGCTGCTATTATTCCCTCATTCCCTGTGCAGGGAATGGCACCAGGTAACCTCTTACCTGTTAATTTTTTATTTGATACGTTTCACCCCACTTCCCATTTATACCTTTATACATGCAGGCAAGCATGAAATTGCAGAAAAACTAGAGCTATGTATTTACAGGAATCTGGAAATGTGATTCAATTCATCAATTCAATTCAATACTGTAAGCAAGGCAATACACTGCAATTTTTTTTTTTTTACTGTAATCAGAAATCTCGCATAGTCCATCATAAGCACAAAACGAACCTCTGTCTGCCATAAATATTTACATACAAATATAAACTATTAATACATAATCAGTGTTTTTGAGAATCATCGTAAAACATAATAGCGTGATCCTCAACTATTTTCTTAAACTAAACCCCTGAAAAATGAAAACTAATTCTACCCAAACTAGCGTTCCAGTATTAAAAGCAAACAGCATAGCATCCCAAGGCAATAGTTGGCTGTCACCTCATTTCACCTGAATACACCTGATACTTCATGCCGACTTTATCTCCAATATAACATTTCTTTTGGGTTTTCACTAAAATTCTAAACAAAATGAATGAAAAGGGAAGTGTAGACTCCCATAAGAACAAGAAACACATACAAGAAACAAGAAAAAAAACACACACACACACACACAAGCCACTGTCAGCAAAAGCCCTTAGTCTACTGTCAGCATAGTAGGAATCAGTAGGGTCCATCTCAAAATGCACAGGTGCACATATGCATGCAGGAGAGCAGTAAATGTTTAAATGACTATGCTCAATGGGAGTGTGGGAATTTGGGCTATGCATGGGTTGACATAATGAAAATTCTCAATTCTACACATTTACAAAGGGATCTAACTGACAGGAGACTACACCTCTGTCCTTCTCCACCTCTGCCTCTGTAGCTAGCCTGATAGAATCAGGATAACCCTTCTTTTCCACTCCTCCTCCTCCTCCTCCTCCTCCCTCCCCTGTTCTCTGTGCTCCAGCTCTCATAGCTCCCCTGTTCCCTCCATCTCTCTCTGTCAGCTCATTAAGCTTGACTTATCTCACAGTGCAAAGCGGAAATTAAATCCTGGGCCCTGAACCCCCTCCTTCCCCTCTGCCCCTTGTTTTCTTGTTCTTCACCCCTCCCACCTTACCCATGTAACCAAGTCAATGGAGGTAAATTATTCTTTTTTGTGTGTGTGTGTTGCTGTGTTTGCTCTTTAATGGGAATCACACTGCCTGGATGCGTTTTGGGGGCTTTGCATGCTGTTGTACTTTTGAACTAAAGGGCAAATTAGGGCCACTGGTGTGTTAATCACTGCGGAAAACACTTACAGAATATCCCTGGCTTAATTAGATCAAGCCCCCACTCTTGGCTTGTGATCGATTTAATGGTTTTGAAAGTACAATTCTCATTTTCTGCATTTTTT
Source organism: Coranthus polyacanthus (assembly GCA_037367275.1). Classification (NCBI taxonomy): domain Eukaryota; kingdom Metazoa; phylum Chordata; class Actinopteri; order Kurtiformes; family Apogonidae; genus Coranthus; species Coranthus polyacanthus. The sequence goes on along the minus strand of JAPQRN010000054.1, from coordinate 17,173 downwards.
TAGTAACTTCATCCTTCCCTGTTTTGCATCCTAACCTGCCCTTGCTCAACTCTTCTATCCTTTGACCACATCACTAAAACTAATCTTTTAAATGTAGGAAGTAAAAGTTAACTTAAGTGATAGAAGTGTAATCAGGGTATTCTTAAGAAGTAAGACCATGTTGCACAGGGAATCACAGCAGATTAAGGAACTGTATTTGGCAGCATTAACATGAAATCATTCTATAAGCTCTGCTAATTCAACTTCCCTGGAAGAGAGGGGAGGTTCTCTTTACGAACAACACCCGCACACAGTCCTTTATACTAACAGAGACACACACACATGCACCAGAACAATCATACACACACATAAATAAAAAAGCAACTAATCTAGGCCCAGCTCCATTCTGTCCTCCAGCTCATTCATCTGACAAGCTTAAGGTGTAGTTAAGCATTTAGCCTCGCCTTGTCCTGGTACTCTGCTCAGCAGTGACGCATACTGCAGAATGCTGGTGATTCGTCAGCAGCCAATAGGATTAGCAACGCGCAGTGTTGCATTGTGGGTATTCTCACACCCGGGAGGTATGCTCACTCAGTAAGGCAGACATTCCTGTTTTTATTTAGAGACAATGAGAGGATAACCCACAAGAACATGACAGAAAAAAAAGACAGGAATGAAGAGTGTGATCTGAATCTGCTAATCCATTCATTGGCAGGCGCAGATTATACCGCCATGAAAGGAAAACATTAGCAACGGGACAGATATATGATGTCAGAGCCCACAACACATGTCTAATCTATTGTATGACTATAGGCTGAACCTGGCTTTGCATAAAAAGCAGCCTTCAGAAAAGAAGCTTCAGAAAAATTACACGTGAAAAGAGAGAATAGTCAAAATGCTTGCACATGAAAGACGTTCCATGTATATTACTATCATTATTGTTACTGTAAGCCCCACAGATTCAGTCATTTAAGTAAATGTCGTTTCTGATGTCTTGTTTCCGAATGATTACATTTGTCTCATTGTGTCTCACCAATCACAGCCACTTCTTACATAAATTGATAAATATTTAACAATATTGAATGTGCTACTCAAAATAACCCAGAAATATCTTAATTTAGCTAAAAATATGCACAAAAAAAAATGATGTTGGCTTTTCGATTTCAGTACCAGAATGTTTTATGTTTTTTTGTCAGTAGCTTAACTTTTAAGAAGATGAACATGATGTTCCACAAAGTATTTTTTTTTTACTTAACAAATAGAAAACAAAAGAAAGCACAGCAACTACATGCACCACAGCAAGAATTTGTCTAAATGTAGTCTGTTCCTTTATTTAATTCAGGAACTACAATATCTGATGAAAAAATATACCAAATTCAGTCCTAGTATTTGGTACTACATGCTACAGAAACATTTCTGTTGGTAACACAATATGTATCGAAGTGGATAATGGACTGATTACTCAAAGCTGCAGGAGCTGGAAAGCAGAACTTGATATATAGATAACATGATGCCTTTTCACACCACTGCGGAAAAGAACAGCCACTTTTTCAAGCTTCCCGCATCGAGCCACTGTGTAGAAAATCCAATCAGCAATCGGTAATTATAGCTGTCAATTACATATTTAACCTCCTACCTGTCTGAAAACACCTGTGATTAGCCGAAATCTGGATCACAGGGTAAATGTTCTACAGCCTAAAAATGAAGGCTACAGAAGTGGGTAGAGTTCTTGTTTCATCTAAGACCACTCGATTTACAATATGCTGAAAGGTAATTGTGGAATTTTTGTTCAAAAAACAAAGCACTGCAGCTTGATGCCTTTAACTCTGATTTACCCACATATAATCCCTCCAAAATTATGGAGGGAATTTGGAGAGCCAAATTTGGCTCTCCAAATTTGTCTAAAATTATGGAGCAAACCCACCAAACTTACGGGATTTTAAATTTTTTTTTTACTTTGAATTCAATAGTGAAACTTCAGCACCAGAATGATTTATGCTTTTGTTAGTAACCCTACTTTGAGGAACATGAATATGACTTTGCACACAATATTTTTTTATGCACCAAACAGAAATTGAAAGACAGCAAATATGTGCAGCAGAGCAAGGATTTGTCTAAATTTTGCATCTTTCCTTTAGTTAACTCAGGCACTACAGTATCTGAGGAAACAATATACACATTTATACATTCATATACATTATTTTGGTTGTCTTTGCAGATAGATATTTCTGTTGGTAGCACAATACGTATTGAAGTGGATAATGGGTTCATTAATTAAGTGTATGCCTTTAACTCTGGCCTCGTGATACTTATGGATTTAACTGGCAGGCAAACAGCACCATGCACACCATCAGAATAAACACACTCCCAGCTCATCCTGAGATCAAACAGCCTGCAGAGCTCTGGGAAGCAAAGGAGCAGAGAGGAGAGACACTTTCGCCTGCAGTGAACAAGAAGCACCCACTGTGGACCACACACAAAGCAGACACAAACAGACACACACTCGTATGTGCAAGCTTTTGGATGCAAAGAGCCACAGCCATACAAGAGCACAGTATGCATGGTATGCATTACAATACAATATTTACAAAACAAAATACATATGGATGTGCATACCAGTGTAAACACACAGACACACATTATCATGCCATCTTTAGAAGATCCACAGATGAACAAATGAAGACAAACATGTAAACAAACAGCAGATTCACATAATGGCTGCCACAGAAACAGCAGACCATACAGTAGCTCTCTCTCTCTCTCTCTCTCTCTCTCTCTCTCTCTCTCTCTCTGGGGAAAGCAGAAATAGACAGAGTGAAGGATTTAGAGTGAAGGAGTGAAACAGTGTGTGTGGGTGAGTGCCAACACTCAACAGAAAGCAAAAAAAAAAACCCACATCAGAACATGTCTGAGTGGATTATAACTATACCACGTCACAGGGGAATGTAGCTGGAGGAAGCAGGGGAGAGAAAGAGGGAAGGAAAAAGCGAGGAGAGAGACGGAAAGAAGGAGCAGTGAAAGGAAGTGAGGGAATGGATGAGAGTGGCTGACTGGGCTGTCATACCTTTCAAGCGTTTATCACTTTGAATAAATACCTGCACATGGGAACATACAGTACACAAACATACACCGATAAAGACTCAAACTATTAATTCTGTCACTCTCTGTCTGGCAGCCCCTCCCTACACACACACACATATACACTACACACACACTGTAGTAATGTTAATCTCGCTCTCTGAGTTATATGCTACTCCCTCCACCTCCAGCCCCCCCTCTGCTCCATCAAATGGGCCCCCCCCTTTTTTTTAAAATCTGCCTCTGCAGAGAGCGCCTTCAAAGCCCAGTAATCTGTCTGGGGAAGCAGGAATGAGTGAGAAGGGGGAGAATAGCTCTGGATTAGATCCCCTCTCATTTTTTTTATATAATAAACCCCCCTTTTCATTTCTCCATTTGCCTTAGCTCCGGCCCCACATTTACTACAGAATGATGTGACTCATTTTGCAGCAAACTAACCTTTCATCATTCACTAAAAGCAGCCAGCTTAAACACAGGATGTAGGAGTGATATATTTGCATTTATAGTGCACAACAAAAACATGATGCTGTGCACTGAAAAAGCAAAAACCTTACAAAGCAGAGGATTTACTGGTGTTTTCAGGAAATTAAATGGCGTTGGCCATACTATATGAAATCATAATTGTAAAGAATCTTGCAAATATGATAGTATTGATTTCATCCATATAAAATATTGATTTGTAAGATTCCCGGTCCAACATGGTTACGACTCCTTTTCTGCTCGTTGCTGAGCATTAATATGAAATCTGCTTCTTTATCTTAACAGAGCACCATTGAATGAAAAATGCCTAAGCCCATTAAGCGAGATCATAAAGTGATTATGAAATGTTTAAGTTCCAGACACAAGCGTCTTAAATAGCCCCACAAAGGCAATCACAGGAGAGGCATTATGGAGTAGAGGTGTAGCTTAAAAGATTACAGTTAGAAGCCCTTTAAATTAGTTTCCTTTATTGTGAGCAGGGGACTAAAGGTGGTGCACAAACACAGCATTGGAGCTGCAAAAAGTTCAAGCCCAGGAGGAACTGGAAAAGTACTGCAAATATTCCAGACCACTGACTGCAAACTCAGAAGCTGCTATGAAAAAAGGGACATGAATGAGATTAAAGCATGATGTGTGGTCAGGAGAGATATCTTTCTCAAGAACTCAACAGGCAGAAAAGAGGACAGGATGAAGAGGGAGGACAGGGTTGGGGGAGGGTCGGAGAAGGGGAAACCTGCGCCAAGGAGAAATACCAACTTAAGTCTCTCTGGGAGTTATCTATTTTGGACACTTCACAATTAACGCCTTGCATGGATATTCGAGTATCGGATATAGGAGTAATTCAGTCCGCATTGAACCTTACAAACATAAAATGTAGCTTTGCATAATCAAATGAAACATTCTCAGTCTCTGTCTTCTTCCTACCTCCCTGTATAACCCAGTAAAGTGGAGCAAGGTGTTGTAATATGTCAAACTGGAGGCACATACCTAATACACAATAATCTAATCTCATGTCTGGTGCACACCCCATTATTCACACATACATAAACACAACATACCACATATATGAACATACAATGTAAGGAATGGAGAGAAAGTGTGTAGCATGGAGAAGTGCTCTAGGGAGAGATAAGTCCAGAGGTTGTTAAGGAAATGTCTGTGATCATTAACACACAGGCATGAAACTCTTTGTCTTCTACCCCTTTGAGTCTCATCACATTACATCTTTACAGCTGCTTTTTAGTTGCTATTATTATTGTCAGTGCTGGTTTGCCTAACAAGGACCTGAGATAAATGTAAATCCACTGAAAGACAGAACAACAAACAGAAAATCTGCATACTGTTTGTAAGACAAGGACGTTGCTTTTAATGTCTGAAAGAGAAAGAAATGAATGCAGAGAAGGGGAGATCTGTTTGGTGGAAAATGTCTACCCATGAACAATATGTGCGGATCTTTGGGGAGGGGTGTGTTTGGGTGTAGCTGTCAAGTCAAGCCCCTTGCTGTGTGCTTTGCATACGCAAGCAGGTGGTCCTGTGCGCACATCAATATATCCTGTCTAATTGAATTGAATTGGAGAAGAAATCCTGCCGCTCTCCATCCATCTTCAATCTTTCCACCCCCCAACAACGAAAGCAAAAAAAAAAAATACTCGCACACAAAACAAAAAAAGGAATACACGCAATTATAAACCTGCAAGCAGTGCTCATATACACACATCTGTGTACACTTACTGTACACCCAAGCATATTCAATGCACACACACACAGACACACACAATGGCCTCCAGACCTGTCATTCTAAGGTAATTACCTGGCCTCACTAACTGACAGGGTTGCAGCAGCTACAGACCCCAGGCATTGGGAGTCGTTAACCCTATATTTGCCCAAACACACACACACACACACACACACACACACACACACACACAGAAACTTTCAGCAGTCTGGGGAGGTAAAATAAATATGAATGTATCAGTCAGGTTCACTGCCCCTACCCATTTTTAATTTCTTTCCTCCCAAGGGGGCATCCTAATACAGCTGCACAGCTAATAAAGAAAGAAGGGGGGAGGAGGTGAGCCATAAGTGCATCCACCCACTACTATTGACCTCTAGGTTTTCTCTCAGACCTGCATCACATTGGTTTCACTGTGCAAAAGGAGCAAAGAAAATTACAAAAAATAAAATAAAGCAAATAAAGAGACAGAACTTGTAGGAGGAGGAGAAGGGTTGTGATGTGGAACTTAATCATTTCAGACCACTATGCTTTACGCGGACTGAACGGAGCTGAACAATGATCGATACATATACAAACCTTTGCTCACAACCTGTGCTTACATGTAGAGTTCCACTTTTACAAAAGCCTGTGTGGATGAGGGGCGGGAGTGTAAAATGTATGTCCTAAACCAGTCAGCATTTTCCATTATACATGGGATAAATGGGGACAAACAGAGAGGAGGATGGGAGGACCGTGACCTTGAGAACGACTGGGACAGCAGTGTGTGCATGTTTGTGTGTGTGTAGAGCAATGTGACAATTATGTCTACTATATAGGATGACAATGACCTACTTTGTCTGTGAATAATGGAGCAAAAACATGTTCATGACCATGAATACTATCACTGGATTGTTACTTGTATTATAATAATTTGTTGAATATTATTTCTTATTATTTGTAAATAAAAACTATGCACACATATATGATTTATATAAAACCGTTCTAGTCTCAATACAAATAGGTCATGTGAAAAATATATTTATAGATGTCCTATAAGGTGATTTTGAGAAGGACACTGTACCGTTTCACTGTTAAATTTATCTTTTCCATTTCACTTAATCAATTGACATTCATTTTATTGTAATTATACGCCACCTTTTCTTAGGCATACCCACAGACATGAAGCCAAATAAACACATGACGGCAAACAGCCATATCAAAGAATTAGGCAGGGAATGAACTCTGATTAGACGCACTGGAAACAAGTAATTGTCAGCCAATTTGAATCAATGCACACCTGGCCAGGGAATTTTTTTGACAGCAAATGTAAAGGTAGACTCCCAAAAGCCCCATAATCCCTCATTTAAAGTTCCATTATTTTACTTAGAAAGGCAGATTAAGCATACTTAATTTCCTATATTTCATCCTAAAAGCTCTTTGTCAATGAGAGCTTCCCAAGCTAGCGTAACAGGAACAAGCTGCAGAAAAAAAACATTCAGCTATTAGGAAGAACAGACAAGCATGAGGAAAGAGAGCACCAAAGCTTCGTGTTCTCCTTCTTCATTCCCTCCTCTGACACCCCCACCCCCTCCCTCCCTCCCTATCGCAGTGTAAATTAGCAGGGTAATGGGTAACACATCTACAAGCAGCAAGAGGAGAGGGACAGACAAGCAAGGAGACAGAGAGAGGGGGAGAGAGAGAGGATGCTGGGGGGATATAATGGGCTAAAATGAATCAATGTTGATCAAGCTTTGTGAACAGGGAATGTTCAGCGATGAATAAAATGGAAAACATATCAGGACTAACTAACGTTCCTCAGCAATAAAGCTTTCATAGGTACAAACGATCACAGAGGCCCTATGCAGCCCTCAACAGCATATTAACCATGCAAATTGCACATGAACTCTTTGCTGCACCCCCAGGTTTTGCAAGTCTAGTCCAGAATATTGCTGATGCCCCCCGTATTAAAGCTGCGTGATGTGCACCTGTCAAGGCAGCTTAGAATCAAACAACGACGTGGTTAAAAACCTGTTAGCATTTCATCATGTAGCCCAGAACCAATATTTGTAGTAGAATTGCTAAATCACAATAAATGCCTGAGAGCTGCGTGCATCAAAGCGGCTATTCTGCTGCATAATGATTATTAAAAACCCTCTAAGTGTAAACACACGCATGCAAGCACAGAATCCAGCTCCGCCCAGTTCAGAAAAGCCTGCTTCCACACTCGCACACACAGAAAATATTGAGCAGGTTGTAGCAGAGTAACATCAGAACACTTACCAGTCTAGTACTCACTTTTACGCAAGTCTTCTGGCATGTACTCGTGTGTGTATTAGGTGATCGATAAATCATATTTTCATTGTCATCTTTGTGAACATGCATAATAAACACTTTGCAACAGACTGCTTTAAAAGGCAATGAATAAGACCTTCACACCATTTGGCCAATCAGAAGAAGCTACTCTCAGATTAATAATAGGCATCAATATGGTGTTGACCAACAGGTTAATTTTTACTAATCTATCAGAAGCCATATCAACATCGCAGTATTGAACAATGTCATCGCACATCACAGATTTAACTCATATCGTGTGTGTGTGAAAATAATGTGTGATAAGATGATGTGAATGATTTTTTTCCCCCTGAAGAACAAAAAGGTTTGTACTTTTTTTTCCAACTTGTCCTTTTTACATTATTTCCCGGGGAAAGAAGAGAGTATATGTGACACTTGCAAAAATCAAGTCTTTTAGAATGATAAGCTGCCATTTCCAGTATTAAGATGGAAATAGGTTCTGGCTTGCACCATAGGATATTGTCATTTTATCATTCATGCCCCCAGCATTAAATTGCATGAGGTCCATCTACACATAAAAGAATAAGACACCGCTCTCTGTGCCACCTGTGCACTGTACTTGCATCCCTGCCTACCACTGTATAAGTTCATCTTAACTCCAATCTATATTCACAAGAGAAATGCCACCCGAAATAACATACAGAATGAAAGAACACACAGAATGACTATAAAGCTCTTTCTGCTCCGTTGGACAGATAGAGGTCAGTCATGATCTTGTTTTCTCCAAGTCTCATTCCTCATACGTTCTTTATGTAATCTCAAACCTGAGTTACACCTGACTCACACTGACCCTCATGTTGCCTTCACATGGAGATGCTTCCCTTCCCTTTCCTTTGAAAATGTTGCTGTAGAGGTTTGCTTGCTTTGCCACAACCTGACAGGTCTAAACATCATCAATGCCCATAGCTCCACACAAGAGGCCTTCTCTGCTGTTTTCACTGGTGTCAGGTCCTCACTGCTTGCAGATGACATCGGTGTGACCCTGTCAGACACTGCCATTCTCTAAAGGGTTAAAAGCCCACAACCCCTGCAACGCGCCCTCCACAGCCACGGCTGTAGTGGGATTTCTCATCCAAGGAATCAATGGATTCTGACAGCTTCTTGCTTGACTGTTGAATAAACCATATCGTACTGAGTTAGTAAACACATTAACACAAGCAGACGTGTCTCATTATGGCCACCACGGAAACTCTGCTTTGACACAGAGGGCATCTGTTGGTTTTTCCACACCATAAATATGCACCTAAAGAATGGTGAAACATGTACAATTTATTTACTTAGAGACACAAAGCTAACATCCATCAATTATTCTCACTTTCAAGTCCAAGAAAAAACTTCAGAAACAGAGAGCTGAGGCTGACAGTTTGGGTGAACCTCTCCAGCGGCTCAACAAGTTCTTTACTTAGCTCTCCCTGGTATTTCCCGCCCGTTCCTCCCCTAATTTCAATAACTTCAAAGTGCACAGCCTTTTCTTCTGCAGTCTCCCTGGCTGTGCTCTAGCCTCCGGTCCCAGGTAAGACGGGCAGAAATTAAAACGGAGAGAAGGTCTTTTTGCCTCTTAAGTAATGATCAAAGAAGCGCTTCATCCTCATAAGGATTGGCTGTGCTGTTTCTGGAACCTCTGTTGAAACCAGAGCCATTTCCCACTTGAAGGCCTGTTTAGTTGAACACTGAGCAGAACCCGTGCTCTTTTTATACATAATTGTGCCTGTAATGTATATGCTGGTGGGGATATACATATCCCTGTGGATTTTTCTATTCCTGTCAATTTCCTTTTGAAAGCCATTTTACAGGAAACAACAAATAAGATAGCAATAAGCCACTTCATTTGGGAGGCAGTGAGAAATAAAGACTGAATGTAAGGTTACAGAAAGAATGGCAGCATCTATTGCCTGAGCCTCCAGAGTAGGCTTAGTGAAACATCCACAATTTTTGTCTGTGACAAATTGTCCTTCTTCATCCTTTTGTTCTCATCTGTCAGAGACTACACGGTCCAGACCAAATGCATCATGGCCCTGAAACAAGGTATGTTTAACTGTGACAGCTGCAGCAGCTGAAGGGAAATCATCACATCTTCAACTTCTAAGTGCCGCTGACATGTTTATGACCAGAGACATACAGTGAACACACAGAGAGATATGCTACACATATAAAAACACATATGCTGCATAATAAGACAAACCTTCATTCACACACTCACATACTCTCTCAAACACACACACACACACACACACACACAGTGCGCAGCGCATGCACACGGAATCTAAAGCTTTTTTTATCCAAGCTTTATACCTCTCCATGCTTCTGATGCTCATACTGTACGCCCAGCTGGGAGACGCAGATAAGACTGGTTTGGGGTACAGAGGGTTAGGGAGCTACTCAGGGACAGAGCAGAGCTTTTTCAAGAATATTCCTATTGATTTTTAAGCATAGCTACAACAGAAATAGATGTGTCTTACTCTAAAAATGTTTCAGTGGCTACTCTGCAATCCACAAGAAGAGAAGAAAAAAGAAAAGAAAGGAAGTAGAGACGGAAAGACCCAGTAAAAACTCTCCTGGTAAAGCTGCCCTTCTTTTTGTACTATTTTGCACGCTTAGAAAGGGTTTCCCCCTTTGTGCTCAAGCTCATAATATCTGCCTATCCATGCCATGGCAGGCCCATTACAGGAGGATGCACAGGCCGTGAACCCTTAGCCTTTACTTTTATCACTTGAGTTTATCACTCCATTGAGGCGTTAATAAAAAGGGATGTTCTCCGCTTCCGTGTGAACAGCTAATGAAGTGAAGAAGTTAAGGTATGCAAGACAGAGATAATACTAGCAACACTAAAGGCTGCCATAGGAAGGTGAGAGAGAGAGAGAGATTGAGATAGGAAGTAGAGGTGCTAGAGAGGGGGTGGAATGGAGACTGACATCAAACAGACTGGACAATAATCCACAAATGGATGTAGCGGAAGATTTTTCAATATCTTTGCTCAAGCAGAAAACACAACTTGTAGTGACACCCATGAAATGATTCCCTTGTAAAATGGAATCATAGGAACATCTTGCACTGCAAAAAAGATGGGAGACGAGAAATTTACCCTGGCACGCACAAAATGTTGGAACACAGAGCAATTACGACGTTAGACATGCACTCTGGAGGTATGATGGCTATTCTGCAGTACCGGGTGTTGTATGTAGCAGCTCATGTTGAAAATATGTTTTGAAGGCTCTGTCGCTTTTATAACAGCACAAAGTAGTAGAGAAAGTGTAAAGAGTGAGGCACCATGTTCTGACTACAGAAATCAAGGATAAAGAGACACTTCATTTACTAAGAATTGCTTTACTTCTTAGGTCAAACTTGACTGCTTTATAGACCCATGCACAAATTGTAAAAAGAGGATGAAGTTGAGAAATTATTTCACAGTGTTTCGTAAGGATTGACCTGCAGCTAAAGCACAAAGGGGCCTGGAGGAAGTGTGTGAATGTGTTCTGGTGTGTACGCACACGATGTATGTGTGTGCGGTGGAGCGAGCAACAGAGAGACTGTGACAGAGCGAGAATGAGAACAGCGCTTCTCCACCCTCTGGCTTCTTATGTACCTCTTTTAGGCACGGATATTGGGAAAAAACAGAAAAACAGAAGAAGAACAACACGGGGAATAAGCAGGTAAAACCCAAATGCAATAATAAAACAACACTATAACAGAACAAATCTGTTCATAGTACTTTATGATTATTACAGGGATGGTAGTGTGGGGACATCAGCAAAAAAATAAAAATAAAAAGTGCACTATGTGGGTGGTAATTAGTATTAGGCTGGCCAAGGCTGGAGTTTAAGGCTTACACTTCTGCTTTTACAGTGTAAAAGATTAAGATGCTTTCAGTGTATTCCTAATATCTGAGATTCAAAGCAATTGTGAAGTGAATGCGTTCTGCAGATAAATCACTCAAGCTGTTTGTGCTTACCCTATTATTGCTTATTTCACACAAATTAAGACAGCACGCTGTCAACAAAGCGGTAAAACAAATTCCTTTTATAACAAAATGGTCCAAAATCCATCACAGCTCAGTCTGTGGTCCTGGTCTCTACGTGTAAGAGAGAAAAGCAATGAGGATAAACTTTGTGCTCTAGTCTGATTTATACCTTCCTGTAAAATTGCCAGCCGCTTTAGTGGTCCTCTTTCACCACAGTCCTGCATCTCACACTATCCCAATCTTCTTCTAAGCTGGGAAAACGATAGGAAAAGGAAAAAGAGGTTGGAGTAATGGGGGGGGGGTGTTGCGGACATTTTTGTGTGTGTGCATGTGTGTGTAGAAATGCGTGAGCATGAGAACTGTTGTTGGGAGGGCAGAGCGTATGATCCAGCTGCAGCAATAAGCCTCTTCAAGGACACTGTGTCTTTTACACACACACACACACACACACACACACACACACACACACACACACACACACACACACTATCATCCGCTGTTTCAGATTTACCTCCTAGGGAAATTAATCACTGTTGCAAATAATATAAGTTAAATACATTTCTAAATACCCCAGGGACTAAATGAGACTATTAGAGAAGGTGGAATTTATGATTGATCAAACAGCAAATCCCGGAGTCTCTGATCTATATGACCTTTATCTCGGTTTATCGCACCAGACATTTATAATACAAATCAGGACCATGAGGAATTAGATAGAGATTTATACAGAAGCTGATCACAGGATGCAGAAAAAGTAAAACTGAATCAGGGCAGCCAGGAGACGCTGTGCATTTCAGCGTGATAACAGCCAGATACTGTATACGCATTGAGAAACACAGAGGCAGGTCGCAGGTCACTGAGGCACACGTCCAGAGTGATACATCACAAAAAAAAATACTCTATGAATTCATCACAGTCATTCCAATTGGCTGTGAAATGAAATGATGGCTTCATTTATTGTCAGGGATGGCTGTGTTTAAGGATCTGAGATTACATTCAACAATGTCAGGAGCACCATCAGGCTATTGTTTGTCTGTCATGTATTGAGCCTGCGTGACGTGACAACACAAGGGGAGCCTTTGTGAGTCTGTGTATATATGTATGTGTGTGCGTGAGCATTTCAGGGGGTGTACAACATAAACAATGGGTTGGGGTAACCTGGATTAATGCATCATTTGGACACAAGGGCACAGCCGGAGAGCAGGCCAGATTAACCAGGACAATACAGGGGAGGGGACAGAAAACGTGAGAGAAAAACACAAAAAAAAAAAAAAAAAAGAAGGAACTAGAGAGATGGAAATAGCAAAAGTAAAAGAGGTGAAATAAAGGGTAAAAGGAGGCAAGCATGTGAATAAGAAAAAGCAGAGATAAAGAAAAGAAACATCCAAAGAGATGAATCTGTCCTGTATCTAGAAGCACATGGAGAATCATACCGAGTGAAAGAATCAGATGAAAAAGGAAATAAAATAGTACGGGGAGAAAAGATAGAGAGTGAAAGGCCAAATGAGGGAAGGGAAAGAGGCAGAGTGGGTACATGTACCGGGGAAATTGGTGGATTGGCAAAAAGACAGTGAGTAAAGATGGCAGAGAGAAAGAAAAATACATTGACCTTGGACCAAACACACGCATGCACAAACACAGACACATACAGCAGCGCAAAGATTACACACACAAAGACACAGAGAAACACACTATTTTCGAATGGCTACTAATTTGTTTGGATAGATAAGTGTTTCATTAATGTTATTGTTGCTGTCGAGCAGCCAGCTGGTTGACTGTGTGCTTTGTCTGCTTTAATAAAAGCCAAGTGAGTGTGCGTGTGCATACAGCGATTGTCTGTATGTGTGTGTGTGTGTGAGTCTTTTATGGTCCCTTCTTAAGCCTGAACACAATCAAAACAGGAAAACACATTTGACCAAAATAAACACACATACACACTAGACAAAAAGTTGAACTCCCATCTCCTGATTCAAGCCATTTCAGCAGGGAGAGGGGACAAAGCAGGCCGGGACAAAAAAAAAAAAAAAAAAAAGCCCACACACGCAAGCAAGCACACAAGCAGTGGGCTTTTTTTGTAGCTGCCCCTTTCCCCCCCTAAACGCAGTCACAAAAACTGCACATTCGCAAATGCAGCATTTCTCAGGGTCAATGGATCTATTATCATTTAAATCTTGCAGTGGCAGCCTAATTTAAAAAGTCACATTAGCAGTACAGACACACACATATATATATACACACACACACACACACACACACAAAACAAACAAACATTTGCGTGCTTGGACTTTCATCAACTTTGTCACGCACACACTCAAAACACACAACACTGTTCTTTTGTCGCTGTGGACGCCTGATGTTCCCAAGGCTTCGGCCCCTTCAAGGCCAACTCACACAGTCAATCCCCCAACGCCACATTGCAGCCGCCCCTCTGAAGTGACAAGCCCACCCCCACCCCCCACCTCCCTGCTTTAATAGAACTTCAAGAGCACAGAAGCACAAAGGACTCACACACACACACACACACACACACGCCATCCAAATCTCAAAGCCCCACACCAGCAGATTGTCCAGCCACGGAGAGATCAAGCTGACCTCCCACCACACGCACACAAACACACAAACACACACGCTATCTCCACCGTACTCATCTTGCCAGTCAGTTACCACCTGTCCCGCCATAGGCAACACCATATCTCCTGTCTAATAACTCTCATCACCTCACCATCCTATCGTCTCTTTGTCTCTGCTGTCAGTTCGCTAACATCTTCTCTTGAGACTTCCATTAGTCTCCTCACTCAATGGACACAAGCATCACCTGATTCTGTTCACATGTGGGTGTGTGCGCGCATCTGGCTAAATACAAGCAGGGCACGCGTTAGCGCATTTCAGAACGCAGCTTGTAAAAACGGGGCCAAAACCTCCCACGGGTTCTTGACTGTGTTTCAGATATTTCCCTTGAAAATATGAATTTCACATAATAAATGCAAGTAATAACGCTAATCTGAGCTTAATCAGTTTTAGTGTTAATAACCATTACCCTTCACCGAGGTATCAACATAAATCCTACCTGCATCTGACCTGCCTTTTTCATTTGTCGTCATGTTTTCAATTTGGAAATGTTAAGGTTATGATTAATTTAAAAATAATTAGTGAATTTGTAAAACGTAATGAAATTAACACAGTTTTGTTTACTTCCTGTGCCAACTGACCTGTGACCAGTGTTGAACAGCGTTACTTGCAGGTTATGCAAAGGTGTGGGATTGTTTATTTGTGTTTTAGAACAAGAACAGCCGTTAAACACTCGTTAAACAGAAAATGAAGTTTAATTTCTCTGATTCACGTCCTTTCTTCTCGCCATCGGTGCCATCTCTCAACATCACTCTCTCTCTCTCTGCTTGAGCACAGCGGAGGTTAAACTGCAGTATGTGAACAGTCTATGTCTTATACATCAAATCAGGAGCAATTTACATGATTCCACCTTCACACAAATCAATATACATACATATATAATGTCAAACCGATTGCTGACTAATGCGGTTTGGGGCTCGGAGCACGTGATGATTTTTTATTTCCGAAATGTGGACGTTTGTCTGAAGAATGAGCCGTTTATGGAGACAGTAATGTGTAACTTTGTACTTGTGATATTGTAATGCAACACAGAAAAAAGTGTTTGCCTTGTGCATTTTCAGTCAGTGTTACCAAAAGTCTTGACATTGTAGCAAGACTTTTGTAGCACACTCACTCAAAAATATGCATTACGTCAATTTTGAAAAGGCCTTATTTGTCATTGATCCTTTATTCATAATTTTAACTTCGTCCATAGTTTATACTGACATTTAAGTCATTATTGCAAATTACAATAACTCTCATCCTTTTCATTTGAATTTTAAGATATTAGTATAAATCATACGTTTAGCTGTATCGTTATATGCATCTATTTAAAAATAAACAAACCTGTCTCCGTGGCAACAAAGTTACATGCACACATGAATGTGATGGAACGTGATGTTAGAATATTGTGAGACCATATAGTCTTTAATGCCTTTAATGTCAGAAATACAAATACTAGTATTCTGTGTAAATTGACCATTTTATTTAGATCAAACATCAAACATCGTTAGACAGACGGATAGACAGTTGATTAGATAGTTGGTTCACCAGTTCATTTGTTAATTCATTCGTTAGTTCTTTATTTCATTCGTTAGTTAGTTCTTTATTTCATTTGTTAGGTAGTTAGGTTATTAGTTGGTTAGTTTTTATTTAATTAGATAGGTAGATAGGTGTTGGTTCAACTTGTTAGCTCAACTATGAAGGCCTGGGAGGTATAAAACGAGGAGGATGACATTAGAGTCTATGAGCTGGAAGATCCTGCGACTCTCTTTGTAGATGAAACCTCAAAGAGGCTCAGGTCGATCTTCACCAGCAGACCCTCATCAGAAGACGGCTTCAGGGGAGGATAGAGGATCTCAGGCAGGAAAATGTCACCCTCCGCCATACGACAGACTGGCTGCGATCTGAAGTCAACAAAGAGAAAGACCTGAGACGAAAGGAGGCCAGTCTGAAGTTACCTGACAACCATCTGAGTTTAACCTTAGACAAATGGCAGGAGGAGAGGTCACAGCTCCTGAAACAGCTTGAGGATGTTAAGACCTCCCATCAGGCCGAGCTTAATGAACAACAAATCAAAGCCGAGCAGCAGTTCTGTAGCTACCATGTACACTGACAGGAGTGGGGAAAGACAGGGACCCAGTTGATTGAGTGGAAACAGAGAAAAATTGAAGCTCTTGGGACCAGTCTGAAGATATCTGATGACCGTCTGACATAAAATTCTGAAAAATGGCAGGAGGAGAGGTCACAGTTCATGAAACAGCTTGAAGAAGTTAAGACCTCCCATCAGGCCGAGCTTCACGGACAACGGATGAAAGCTGAGCAGCAGCTCGGTAACAGCCATGTTTCGTAAGCGCCCTGCTGAAACGGACGCAGACAGAGAACGACACCCTGAAAGCAGCTCTGAAAACTACCGATGAGCAGCTGAAGCGCACCTCAGACGGCTGCCGACAGACCACGCAGCGCTTCTATGACCTTGAAAGGCTGAAAGTGAGCTTGAGGAGATACGAGAAACTGAAGCGCTGAAGACAGCTCTGAGAAACAGTGAGCAGGAGCTCCAGGCTGCAGCCCCGATATCAATGTTGTTTTCTTTGTGTTTCTTTTGTTTTTGTTGTTATGTATTCCCCTTTTGTACCAGGGAAGCAAAGAAATGTTCACGATTTAAAAAAAACGAAACAGTTTTAAAGGCTTTTCAGATCTTCATCACACCATCTTGGAATGAACACAAATTCCATAATAAAAATGTGGGTCAGTGAAAAACGGATGTAATGTTTTTGAGTGTGGAATAATGTGTTAAAACAGGTCTCATTAATTAAACAGCATTTCAAAAAGTTTAACCCTGTGAAGCGTGAGCTATCAAATAATTGCCAGAAAAGTGTGTTTATAGGACCTTCTGACAAATAATAACAAATAAATCTTATGGAGACGTGTTGACGTCTCTAAAACAGTCTACGATGCTTTATGGAAATGCATAATGCATGAAACACAATAAAACTACAAATGAT
>JAPQRN010000052.1:0-20955 GCA_037367275.1 Coranthus polyacanthus | reverse complement strand
AGAAGAAGAAGAAGAAGAAGAAGAAGAAGAAGAAGAAGAAGAAGAAGAAGGAGGAGAAGAAGAAGAAGAAGAAGGAGAAGAAGAAGAAGGAGGAGAAGAAGAAGAAGACGAAGAAGAAGAAGAAGAAGAAGAAGGAGGAGGAGGAGGAGAAGAAGAAGAAGAAGAAGAAGAAGAAGAAGAAGAAGAAGAAGCTAGGAGGAAGCTACATTTCAAGTTCACTGCAAATTTGCTTGGCTATTATATGAAATTGCAGCTAATGATCAAGACACAGTTGGAGCAACATCTGTGATAAAGTCATGGCAGCAAAGCTACTGGATGAACCTAGTGTCTGTAACCAATGAATGGGTTTGAGACGAAATGGACACTCTCCTTAGAAACAGTAAATATGCCAAAATACCCAGAGGTCCTGTTCAGAGCACAGCACATACAGTTAAGTTGTGTATAGTGAGAGCCATTAAAACTGCATTATTGCACTGAGTGCTTTGAGGAGAGTAACTAAATGAGCACTTGTTAGCTTTATTGCACCGGTGGTACTGGCATTTAGTCTGAAACCTATATAATACATTCACGGGCCACAGAAATTTACTGTAAACAAGAGTTTGGAGGTCAGGTTGAACCGACTTTGAGTTCAATTAAGCAAAATCAGCATTGGCACAGGGATCATACTCATCTGGATCATTAAGAAAGTATTTTAAAGAGGCCTAGAGGTTAAAATAAAATGACAATAATGACCCTTCCACAAAGTTGTATAAGGACAAAGTAAAACACTTAAAAACTTCAGCAAAGTTGGGATGGGTCTTATTCTTTTTTTTCCAGATTCCATACGTTGACTGTGTGAGAAATATGATCAAATAGTGGATATGCAGAGCTTTGCCAACAAAAGACAGTTTGATTGTATCAGAAATGATGGGTCAGAGTCTCTCAGAATTGCTCGTCATTCCCATCATCGATCACTCCCAGTAAAGCGTGGCATATTCCAGATTGCACTGGCTAATGTCACAATGTAAAATGCATTTTTGTACCTCTGAAAATATGGATACACACCTAGAAACTCCACACAGATCAATGAACTAGCATCCATTAGCGTTTCACTACATTATCTGGCTTCGTCCAGGCTTGTGACGTGATATCGACTGTGCTCAGTCAACCATCCAGACAATCAGGTGATCTCAGCTGTGGGATACACTGACCCACACCCACCTAAATGCATATTGACCGAGTCCGTTGTACAGCTCACCATCAGAAGGCAAATACACAGAATAATACAAATACCTATGGAAACTAGAGGGACGATCTGAGAGCACATACCTGCACCAAAGCCCCGTAGTTCTGTAATTCACCCAATGTTAGAAAAAAATGGAAAAAACATTCCAGACCCTTTTTATGGATCTGCTCCAAAGTTTCCTGGGTTTGTCCTTGACTCAAACCCTACACTTCTACCAAATGTTATGAAAATCACCGCAGTACTTTTTGCATAATCTGGCAAAAAAAAAAAAATCCAGTTGACTACGTTCTTAACAACAACACGACCTCCTCAATTTAAATCAAACATAAACGATTCAAAGTTTGCATTTCCTGCCTCTGCTCCGATGTGCAACTTCTTGAGTTTTTCTAATGTCTGAACCTCAAATACAGTAATGTTCACCCGTCTTGTTTTTTAACGTTAACCCATAAAGTGGCAAAACGAAAACAAGAGCAACGCAGTGTCTGGGATTTGGGAAAAGACCGGTTTTTTTTTTGGAGCCAAAAAGAAAAGAACGCTTTGGCCAAAAATGTCTTGTTCCGCTGGAGAACTGCAGACGGGCGAGACGAGCAACACGACTCTGCTTTTTTCTGTCTGCTCTTTCATTTTTCAAACCTGACGTTCCTCAAAACTGAAATCATACGGTTTGTGAACACGGGTTTATTGGACCCATCTTGCACAGAGCTGCAATATATTTATTGACTGTATCTGTCAGCACACACTTTGATGGGCCTTTAAACAAGGAGCCTAACAGCCTAAAATACTGCCCACCTCTTATGGCACACCATTTAAACTTAATTTGTATTCAGTGCAAACTACAATAACATTATGTGCTAAGAGCAACATAATGCACCACTAATGCACAACATCATGATAAGAGTAATATGCTACTGTCTGCCTTTAAATGTGTCTGCTTGGAGATGGGTGGCTTAATGTACTAAAGAGTTACATTGTGAAGCGAGGGCTGTGGGGCCAGATTTTACAACAAGTCTCATAGAGACGCTCTTCAACATGAAAAATGAAGTGACTCATTTATGAGTGCATCTGCTGAAAGAAGTGAGTTAATGCATCAGACAGCCGGGGGAAGATCAGAAACAAAGACCCAGAGCTCTGGCCTCCAGCGCCGTCCTGCAGAGTGGGCATCTTCATCGCAAATGACATCCTGAAGATATCAGTTCAATAGTGCGCCAGCCTATAGCGAGGTTGGATGGAAATGCAAACAGTGCATAATGGGTTTGGATAAAAGCATCTGTACTGGATAAAGCTTTCTATTTCTGTCCGTAATGAGCTCAGTGATAGTGAAGTTAAGATCGTTCGTTATGTAAACTGCACTTTCTGTTTGGCGTCGCTCGGCTCTTTGCATTACAGTGGGTCTATAATTAGGGAGGTATAGACGTTTGATTTGAAACTGGAAAAGGTCACTGAGTCGAAACTTTAATTTTCAAAAGCTGGATGCAAAATTTCGGGGGTCTGAGACATCTTGATTGACACTTGAGACCTCCTGAAAACCTCGACGGCAAACGTTTGGGGAGTTTCTGGAGAAAACTTCATCACATGTTAATAAAAATGTCCAGTGTTCATGATTCATTTATTCGCAAACATGAATAAAGAAAAATATATGTGGTGTTTCCTCTTATATTGAAAACCTGATTGTTTCTGGTAAATCGTCACATTATCTACAATCCAACAGCTTTAAAAAAAAAAAACCTAACCTTATCCAATAACTTGTGCTACTTCGACGTCACAGTTACACTTACAGATTCAGTACACATCAAATCAGGATAATATGTCAACTGGAGAGCAACGTTCCGTACTTGCCAACTTTGGATTCGCTTCTAAAAAGCTGAAACAGAATAAAAGCTTGTGCCTCTGCAGAACATCCTCAGCTGAGACATCCAGTTGTTCCCCGTAACAAGGTCAAGCCGAGGAACAAAGCAGGCGGGGGATGGATTAGCTGGAGGTCAAGGCTGGAAAGTTAGGGTTTATTGTGTAGGAGAGCGAAGAGTCTGCTCTCCCGGAAGAGTCACATAGGTACTTGTTGGATACCAGGACGTCCACAAGGAGAAGCCGAGCCAAAGTCAGTGGGATAGACTATTATTCAGTGTGTATATTTTCCATGATTGCGCTGTGATAGACCTGCTGTGTGTGTCGGATTAGGTGTGTGCGCTGCGTAGATTCTGCTGCAGGGCATAGTTGTTGTGTGAGTGGCCTTATTGTTATCGATGTTAGCCTCGGTGATGTGTGTCCAAAGCATGTACAGCCTCGTTGATTGCATTGGCTGGCATCCATGAAATCTTGTATAACGTGTATCGACTCTGTAAATCCTCAGCATAACACTGGAGAACTATAGGAGCAGACCAACGGATTGCCAGCGGGTATTTCCCACACTGTTCAAAAGTCAAAGCCAGGACAACAATTGCTGACATGCACACACAGAAATCTTCCATCAAGAATTCTATTCTGGACTCTCTCCATCATCAGGAACGTTCATGTTGCTCTTTCCATTAACCTCCGGCCTCCAGCGTGTAGCACATGTTACAGGTGCACGCCGTATTCTGCGGTTCAAAGGTTTCTGTCTCCATTATGTCTCCACGGTTGATGTATTCTGCAGCTCGCAGACAGCAGGCGCTCTCCTCTGCAGGGTGTCGTTGGTATGAGGCAGACTTATCTCCACCTACATCTACATCTACTGACGCTGTCCATCAACCAGTGTCAACCTGTGACCCAAAACATCTTCCAGGTCTGGAGAAAACTGCATCAGCTTGAGAAGAGAACCATGTGAATGGGGTTTATGCACAGACCCATCCTTAACAATAGTCAACCTTTTGCACAAACATGGAGGCAATAAAAAAGCAGGTCAAAACCACAGTGTTTAAAAAAACCCTGGTGTCAGGAATGCAACCATAGGAAGTTTTCTCTATTTTCTTCTCAAGATGTTGAGCAACGTTTGAGTGTTCACAAACATTTTTGAGTTTTAATGTAACACAGGAAGTGGGAAACGTCCAATAAATGCAACCAGAAACAAACACACGCAGTGAACTGTGCTGCCATTTGTGATTAGAAGTCTTCTCCACCTTAACAAACCATAAGATATTTAGAAAGAAAAGTGAAAAGAGTTTGTTTGTCATCAGTGACGGTTTCATTAACGCCTTAGTTTAACACCGTATTAAGCACAAAAGGCTCCTCACTCTTCTCATCAAAGGTTAAACACCCTTAACCTGCCTGGATGCAATTTTTAAGGAAATAGTTTCCGAATCGTAAAGTTAAAATCTGGTTCTAAACATTCGTAGCGTGAGATTAGCATTAGGTGCAATGAAAGCTTTCTGGTAACCACAAGCCTTTCAACTGGTTTGGAGGTGGATTCTCCTTTTATCGCAGATCAGGGAACAGTTTGTGATCCCACAAACGGCGGCACAGAGAAATATTTACTGTTAAAGCCTCACTGGAAGAAGAGAGAGGCTCATTAGAAGTGAGGTGTATGAAGTACTAATACCACACTGAAGGTACTCCACTACAAGACAAGGTTGTGCATTTAAAATCGGAAAAGTTGAGTATTATCTGCAATAAAATGCTGAAAGTCCAAGCAGTCATTGTGCAGTAAAGTGGTCCCTGTCGGTGTCTTCTTATTATATGTGATGTTTTTGGATTCATGTTACCGCTGCCTTCGCGTCCGTGTTGCATCGGAGCTACCTTCCATAACGTCGGTAGTGTCATCTACAGGAATGCATCAGAGTCTATAAGATCATCATCCTCACGAGCTCAGAAAAACAGGCTTGTTTTTAGCTCTGTGACGATGTATTTTCCAGCGAATCCAAGAGGGTTTTTAAAAAGTTTACTTTAAGAAGGAGGATCATTTTCTCAACCAATGAAGGAAACACTTCACCCTTCAGTTTATCGCAAACATTGAAAAGCAACGCTGTGATGTGAAAAGGAACTAAAGCTGTCAGACAAATGTAGCAGCATTAGAAGCACAGAGCTGAATAATACAGAAACACTCAAGTAAAGTACAAGTACCTCATATCTGTACTTAAGTATAGTACTTGAGGAAAAGGACTTAAATACACTCCACTGGTTGAAAGAGAAAGAAAAAAAAAGACAGAAGAAAAATGTTTTTCATTATAGGAACAAATGTTTCTTTTTTCCCCTCTTTTCTCCAAACTCAGCCAAAAGTCATTTTTGTTGTTTTTTTTTTTTTATTTGAAAAGCTGAGTTTGCTGCTTTCCTTCACTTTAAAGTCACGTCGGTGTCCACACGCTCAAACACACCAGCGTACAGATGCGCTCAAACGCCCGCAGAGGAAAGGTCGCGCTCTCGTGAAACTCTTATTTGACATGAAATTAGCAGACAGGGCTGCGGCCTCTGTGGTGTTGTGACAGTTGAAACAACAGCGGGCGTCTGGATGGACTGACATGTGAACCAAACGCCACGATGTCGCAGCAGGTGTTTCAGCTCCGTCGAGGGAGAAAGAAACCCAACCATGTCAGGTGTAGAAATACCACCACGTCTATCCCCAGTGGAGA
The DNA here is from genome assembly GCA_037367275.1 of Coranthus polyacanthus. Taxonomy (NCBI): domain Eukaryota; kingdom Metazoa; phylum Chordata; class Actinopteri; order Kurtiformes; family Apogonidae; genus Coranthus; species Coranthus polyacanthus. The sequence goes on along the minus strand of JAPQRN010000052.1, from coordinate 15,192 downwards.
TAATACTTCTGCAGCTCGACTGTGAGGTCTCTACCGGGTCCTGCTGTTATTTTGCAGCTGTCCACAATGATTACACAATAGTTATGAATGGGAACCAGCTGTCAGGTGAAATAAAAACATCATCAAGCTTTTTAAAGGCGGTTTTGTGGAGTGGTATAACTTGCAGCGAGAGACCTTCTGCTCACCTTTTATCTTTTTCAATAACTGGATTCCATTTCCCAAGCTCCCCTCTTACATTGCCCCCCCCCTTTTCAGAGCATTTTAACTCCTTATAATAAAAAGTAAACTCTAGTACGAGCTATTGCGCATCCACAGATGCCACCTCGCACTAAACTGGAGAATATACTACATCTCATTTGGCCTTCAGAGCAGTCCACACGTGTTTTTTTTTTTTTTTTTGTGGTTTGTTTGCGAGACGGCGAAGGGGCTGGAGGTTATTTTCTCAGCGCAGACAGTCTCTCAGCCCCGCAGTAGCAGAAATGCAGCGGCGTGGAATAGAGAGCTTTTAAAAGGCAGTGAATAAAAGCTTTGACATCGCCTCTGCCCTGCATCCCCGCCAGCGTTCCCATCTTCTGTTTCCTCCAGCCGCCACTGTTTCTACCAGAGCACGTTGAGATGCAATGAACACAATTAAGCCTGAAGTAATGAAATCACACTGTGCTCTGGCTAATGGAGATGTTGGTGGACGGGGTCAGCTGGTGAACTCTCTGAGGGTGTGTGTGAGCGCAAGAGGAAGGAGCAAAATCTGCAGTGGACTCGGGCAGCTGTTGGTGTTTCTTTTAAGATTTTAAATAGACAACCAGTTTCACCTTTTCTCATTAACAGAAAGCCCTCAAATCAAACATTAAAGCTCAGGATCTCTGTGCGCGTTCAAGAACAGAGCGTATAAACGCTTATAAAAATTAACCACTTAGATAAGCTGTTATCTCCTCAATATAAAACATTTATTTGACAGAGAAATTACAGCGGAATAGAGTGTACCTACACCACATTTTCTTGATGAACCTCATAAAAATCGAGTGTTTAGTCTGGCTGATAGACAAAGTGAAATGATTGGATTTCAACCTTGTGCATAGTGCCAAGAATGACGGGTAACAGATTACTTTAAACAGCAGTTACTGCGCAAGTTTTAATAAAGATAAAGAACATTTTTCTGCACGGCAAGTAATAAATGTGGCTTTTACATAACTGCCAAGTTTCCGTGCGGCAACTGCCCACTAAAAAACACATTACACTGAACGTAACATGAACATAACATAACTTCATTACACTCTGTGACCTCATTCGACAACACCTCAGCGCAGAATCGAATACATTATGTACTCATTGACATTTCAGTCCTGGACCATGTTATAGCGAGCTGGTGACCTCCTTCCTATTATACACTGTACCATAAAAGTCAAGCCTTCACACACAGGACTGCACAGCGTTCTGAATTAGGAACAAACTACTTCCTCGACCTCAGAGGATATCTAAGTGGCTCTACTAAATCAGCCAGATAATGAAAAAGGTCCATACAAGCAGCAGCAGAGGCACAAGGCTGAATTAATGGACCTAATGAGGTGGATATGTAGCACAGCAGTGCTGGACTGTTTAGGGTATTAAGGACATAAGGTCATTCAGTGAGTTCAACTCTGTATAAACCTACACACATTCCTCTTGAAACACGTTAGCCGAAGCACAAACCGTGTTATGTTGCAGCCAGTTCTCCAGATGTTGTTATTGTTGTGAGTACAAAGGTGTGTTATCTTTGGGAGGGTTAGATAGTTTTGTCAAGTCCTGAGGAAGTGATGTTGTGAAGGTTTTAGAGCATCAGCCTGTAACTTAAGCTCATTTTGAATACAACCGTGGCTCAGTTTTCCAAGAAGTGATATTCAAGTTGGCCAATTCTGCAGGACAGGATCTGAGATCAACGCCAACTTTTAAAGGCAAAGAAGAAAATGGTGCAATGTTGATGTCATGCAAAAGGAAAAACAATAAGGAGTTCACATGGACAAGGACGAGTGTGTAAAGCATTCCAAGGTTTCTGTCAGACTGGACTGAATTTTCAGCTATTATGATGCCAAATCAGTGCAAACTCATCTCCAAACTCACGCGTTTGCTTCGCCCTTAAATAACTCGACATCCTTGCTTTTTGTTTTATGTTCTGTCTGATTTTCTTTTCTCTGTAAAGCTCCAGACAGGTGACAAATTAGCCTACATACTGTAGGACTTCCAGATCTATGACTGTCTGCATTTTAAAGGTGTATTTCACGATTTCACGAGGAGGAATCCCTTACAACAACTCTGTCTCATCCTAAACAACAGAACAACAACACACAGTAAGTGATAACGATAACGACACCACGTGGAACATGACATGTTGGTGCTTTGTTTCAAATAATTGAATAGCTGGTGTGTATGAAAATTTGTTGATTCTGATTTATTCTGAACATTATTGTGCTCATCATAGAACCAGATACGTGGTAATACTTGGTTCAGGGAGCTGCTGCGGAGGATAACAGCCCGGTTTGTGCTCTCATCAGCTCTAGGTCATCGCTGCTGTCACTGACGATCAAAACACGTTTCACGCTACGGGATCTGGACTCGCAGGTCCAGATGTTTAACCTGCTCGATATCTCTCTGGTGTCTGCGCATGTCCAGATTACATCTTTGCAAATTCACACATACAGACCATTGTTCACACTCAGGTCTGGGATTTTTGTTGGTGGTGAGTGGATGGTCATGGTGTAGTGTAAACTCAGCGTAAGGTGTTGAAACACCATGTGCCTCCAGAACAGCTGCGGTTCTCCACGGTTCTCTGTGAACTCTTCTGGAGAATCGACATGCTCTTCCAAAAGATATTCCCTCATATTGACGCAGCGACAATTCTGGATCAAACCAATCTGTGATCTGCATGATTTTATGTCGCATTTAGTATTGCTTTAGCTCGGCGGGAACCTCAGTAAAGATGGTACTAGAAATAGTATCCGACAGTACCTGATGGTTCCTGCTCTCATGTCATGGAAACTTAAAAAAGGCAGTGCCGAGTCGAGGTGATGCCACTGGTGGAAAACAACCACAGCCGCTGAACTGGGTTTCGATCTGGTGAGTGTAAAGCCCAGAACATGTGATTCACATTATTTTCATTTTCATCAAACCATTCAGTGAGCCCTTGTGTCCTGTGGATGGAGGCGCTGTCGTCCTGGAAGACACCACTCCCATCGGGTTACAGCTAGTGCTTTAATGACATTTTAACACACAATCTGTAATGTCTGCCACTGGTGATCTCTCAATAAAAACAATGACAAAAGAGAGATAACGTCATGAAGTAGCGTGGATTCATGGGAGTAACCATCAGGCAGGCAATCAGGCAGAAACCATGTTTATAGATGAGGTAACGTATTAAAACTTTGTTCACATTACATTTAGTGGTGCGTGTTCACATTATGTCATATCACTGTGGTGAAATAGTATTAAACACATTAATATTGTATAGGTGAGATGATGCCACTGACCAGCAACCAAATGAAACGGGCCATTACATCGAATACAATGATGTAACGTTAAGTACACAAGTCAGCAAAATCTATATACAGTATATATATATATGTATATATGTTACATATTATAGATTTAACCCTAAACCGTCTGTGCTTTCAGCGTAACTTTATTCATACAGCAGCAATCTGTATCCATAGTGTGTAAACATGATGAAGAAATACTTCAGTTTGTAGCAGACTTTTTTTTTTTTTTGTGTGGACACATTAAAAGTGCAGTGGACATGAGAGTGTCGGGTGTGTGATTTATTGTAGCACCACATTCAGGTCTCTATCCATCCCCGCATAGAGCCCCCTCCCCTCTCGCTGCCTCAGACAGCAGTAGTAATGGACTGGGGTCCCCCGGGGTATTAATCAGCTAACTGGCTGCCGTGGAGGTGGGTGAGTCCCTTACACTGATGCACAGGCTTTTTAATCAAAACTTCCTGCACAAATTGCGACGTATTTGAAGGACTGATTAAATTACTGCTTTAATCTTGTGAAGCTTAATTAGCTCTTCCTGCCAGATCAAACATGAATGTATACAAACACACACAGGCACATACAAGAAGCTACAAAATGCTAAATCATACAACGGCCATGCTGATTCACTGTACACAAAGTCCCAAGGAAAGACCATTTAATGCGTCCTACAATTCAACTTTTAACCCTCAAGAAACCAAGAGAGTTTACAAACTGCGCTGACATCCCTGTTGGAAAAACTTAAGTGCATCATCTTCATCTGCTTTCTGAAACTTTCACTCAGCTGCATAACGCAGACATCTACTTAACAGCTACACCGATGCAGACTTTGGCTCCGGACCAACATTATTATTGCCGTCGTTATGCTTAAGCTGCACATGTGGCTTCACTTGCCGATGATTTGTGCATCCAGCGTTTCACACTTCAGAACTTTAGCGGAATAATTCAAGGAGATTTTCAAAAACACTCACCTGGGAATTGAACCCAGGACGCTGCGATCACATGACACCTGAGACGCCGGAGGAGCCGTGGAAGAGAAAGCAATCATGAGATACGTGATAGGGGTAAGAAACCGTATCTGAAAGTGTTGGTATTACAGCGGTGTTGTGTTTTCTTAGTTTCCTGCTGGATCTGCTGCTCCCTATGCTGGGGGTCAAATTTTATTTTATCATAATTTTTGTCTTTTAAAGACAATTCCAAGACCTTTCTGAGGAAATAAGTACAATCACAGAACGCTACCAATGCACTTTTCTCTACTTGGCAGGTTTGGTGCATGGGTTGACTAACATGTCATATTTGAAACGGAATAAAAAAAGCTTCAAATGGTCAAAACTCTGTGTTTAAAAGTTTGAAATCTAATATAAAAGGTTTTTCAAAATGGAAAGTAAGTTTTAAAGGCTTGCGTCATGTTTTGATAAGCTAAAAAAAAGTCATATTGTTCTGCAGTTGAGTTTCCTCTTTCAGAACTGATGTACTGTTTGTTTCTCCGACACATTTTTCAGAGTTTTAAATAATCTGAAAACTGGTACACGAATCTGAAAGAAGCTCTGAAAGTTTGAAAGTCAGTGTTTGTAGAGTTTGACATGTGATAAAAAAAGGTTGAAGACTTGTATACTGTAATGTAATGTTGAAAAAAGACACCTGAGACGCTTTTAACAGCACTTTGGTCAGATTATGATGCGTGTTTATAAGTGTTCAATAAATAAACTTTACTTACACTGCACTTCCTTCTTCACAACATCACTCTTTTCACAGTGTTTCAACCAACGCCTACTAGAATTTCACATGAGCAGTGAGTGTGCGTTCTGCAACGCTGAAACCAGACTTTCGAAACTATTTCCCCCCTATAATATAATACAGTAATGAATGACACCCAGCAAGCGACACAACGCACGAAATGTATTAAAAGGCTATGTCACCCAGCTTTTGTGTGCACTATTGAGCTCATCTGTAGTCCATTAAATGGCCTTTAAAAACTATTATGCAGATTTTTAAAGGTACATTATGTATGTCAGATATCAACAACAAAGATAAACTTCCAACAAGCAAAGCGATGCAGATAAAAAGCTTCAAAACCAAATTAGTGTTGAATTTAATATCTTCCATAGAAGCACTTTGTACTGCAGGAATCCAGGAAGCACAACACTTAAACAGAGAAGAAAGAAAGACCGGAAAAAGAGAGCGTCTGATGGAGAGGTAACATAAGAGCCGGGAGCAACGGGGTAGGAGTCTGGAGAAGATGGAGTACAGAGGTAAGAGGACGCGCCTCTTCTGTGGAGGACTGTCCGGATGAATCATGGGATGGGCGAAACGCCGTCCAGCTTAAACTAATGGGGAGGGAATTTATGGTAACACTTAAAGAATGAGATCAATAGGAGCAGTGCTTCCAACAGGGAGGAGGAGAAGAAGAGCCCGGGCCCTACAGAGGGTCAATATCAGCCAACCAGGATCAGTTACAGCTCGGTTACAGCACGGAGGAAGTAAAGAAAGAGCTCAATACTAGTTACCTGCGGCCCTGATCAATCTCGAAAAGTAACGGCATGAAAATATTTGGTGACGGATTTGGTTGTCATCGTAGGTTTTACGCAAACCTGCAGGATTAAGAGGGGCTTTAGAGGCTGAAAATGTACACCTTCTTCTGTGAAAAAGGCCTGATCTTTTATTTGACTTTGGCCTTTCTTGATGGTTTTTCGGCAGAATGTAATTATTATTTAACGTATTTTGCAGTTTGACCGTGGAGAAATGTGTACCGGGACTTTGTAGGTCATGGTCAGTGTTTTAAAAGTGGCTAAACTATCAGGAAACCCCAGTGATGTTTAGTTCATTTTAGCCTAAAAAAAGTGGGGTTTCAAAATACACTAGATTCCATAAATTGCAGGTGGGTTTAATTTCCAAATGTAGGATCACAAATTTGTGGAGAGAAAGCAAACCTTGATAGTGAAAAGTCTGCAAAACCCTGGATTAGATTAACTGATATTTAGTTACAAATTCAACATAGTGACATAAGGTTATAAAGTCTGAAATAGATCTGAAATAAATCACCTTCAACGATTATGGAAAACGCATAAGGTTAACCTCACTATCAACTATCAAACATTTGGTGTAAATCATGGCCTTTATGATTCTATTGCAAAAACATTTATTTTAAAGTGCCTATAAAGTATCAGAATGCACATCAAGTAAATCTCCCCCAAACGCTTTACTATCAAAAATGACTACCAGCACCGCAGCCTGCATAATAAAAAATGTATGTTGAAATGGATTTCATCATGTCAGAGGCCTGTGTTCTTCAGAGAAATATTTCAACATTCGACCGCTTTACGAGAGCCGCAGAAAGTTCCAGACACCCAACAACGCAGCAGAAACAAAGTTAAAACCCTTCACTGTTTTCCCTTTTAAACCCTAAATTTATATAATTGGCTTATAAAAGTGGCAGACAGGCCGACATGCAGCCGGTGGTTACAACTGTGTAAAACCTCGGCTGAAGTCTAAACCTGGTTCATGTCACGTTCATACCTAAGCCCCCCAAGAGGAGACCCTTCCTCTCTGAATCTGATTTTCTCCTGACCCTGAACGGTGTTAAAAAGTTGTAGACACTTGCTGGTTTCATATTTGAGCTGTTTGAGGAGGATTCCATTAAAAAACAGTCTGACAGGATGGAAACGTTTCTTCTCTAAACAGAGGAATATTCATCTGGTTTTTAATATTAATTAGTCGAGGTGTTTGCTGTGATATTCAAAGTATGAAGCCTTTTGCGAAGCCCGTAATGCATTTACTCAGTGGGTGGATGCTTTTGAAGACGTTAAACTGTGACATTTAAACAGTTGGTTAAAAGCTTTGGCTGTGCATGAGCAGCCTGGTTTGTATTTTCCTCCCTGCTCTTTCCCACATGAGTGTTTTCTCTCTTGTTCCTTGTCCTTTCACTTCATTCTCTGAACAAAGACACTGAATTTATTGACACAATGGCTCAAATCCCGATTGAACATGATGCAATCAATACAGTGCAGTCCAATGTAAACAGTACGTCCATTCTTTCGTCCTCCTGAGAGATTAAGTTTCGACACACGCTCAGATTTACGGCCTGTTTTTTTTCTTTGACGTGACTCCAGTGTCCTCTTCGACAGCCAGCGTCAACGTTTTTGAACATGAATAATACTTCGTAGATGGTGTGTGGGAAGATCAGATCCAGGATTAGATCCAGGATTAGATCCAACGGCGGGATGAATCCATGGACTGAGTTTCTGTGAGGACACGAGGTGATATAAGAAAAGAGCAGAGAATCCAAACAGCTGTCAGACATTTGACTTTCTGATTTCAAATAGACCACCAGCCAGGGTGGCAGCTAAGGCCCCTCCTCCAAAACCTCCTGTGTTTTACTAAAATAATCCTCCTGGAATTCGTGTGGGCAGCCTCCAGCTGTGGGCACCAGGAGTCAAGACCACCACCACCACCACCTCCTCCTCCTCCTCCTCTGCCACCGACCTGGGTGTTTGTCTGTGTCTACGCTGGATTTAGGTTTTCTCACATAGCACAGGAAATCTGTAAGAAAACAGGTAATAAATAAATTAGGACTGCACAATTTGGTGAACAGGTCATATTGCAATTATTGTGTGTTTTGAGTTTACTTGGAAATACACAGATTACTCATTTAGAAATGTCAAGTCATACATACAAACTTAAACAAGCATAAAAAATACAAAAGAAATACAAGATATTTAAAAAAAACTCTCTCTGTTCAGTGTCACTAAATCTAAAATATCACCATAGAATAGAAGTTGTTTTTTTTCATTTCTGCAATTTAAATCCTCAGAAATCTAGACCTTTACAACGGCTGTGATTCAATTAATTGTGCAGCCCTATAATAAACGCATCCATTTTACAGAAATCACTGGAGGAATTACACATATAAGGATGTTTTCCTTTCCTTTTTAAACACACAGTGTACAATTTCTGCCACTAGGGATTTTTCATTTAAAACAAAAACAAAAGCTGTGGTGTAGGATTGTGGGACTTTTCCCACCGTTGCCAATGAGAATCTATCTGATTTGACTCAGGCAGAAATCATATCAGACGAGCTAGTTTTATTTATTCACCTTCTGTTTAGTTTTAATTCTAATGCTGCAGATAAATACCAACAACATTAAATGAGTCAACATTGAAGATTTGAAGTCAGTAAAATATATAACACAGTCCTCGTATATATAACACATTTTAATTTGAAAATGTTTCATATTCCACCTTTAAAGTAAATGAAAGCCTGTTTCTACACGACTGCTTTGATGCATCTGCTTCTTCAAGTCTCTTTGAAATAAATCACAATGTGATGCACACATGGAAAATGTCAATGTGACTCTATTGCCGTACAGTTATTGTCCTCTAATACCACGTCTGGATATGTGTTGAGAAAGGAATCACTGACATGACGGAAAAGGTGCGAAGCGCTAAAGATGTGAACAATATGGCAGCTTATTTCCTCCGGTTTCATTGCTGCTTTCAAATATTTGCACTTTATGGGTCACTTGAAATGAAAGGCCCAAGGCCATTGTTGTGGTACAACATTATTGGTTCAGTACATTTTCATTTAGTCTCTTTATGTAAGTGATTTAAATAAGTTTCATTTTCAAGGACTGGTAGGGTCTTTACGTTTCTGCCTGTGATCTACATGGGATTACTTTAATTTATGAGGTAATTTGATGAGAGGTCAATGATTTCCATGCATAGACATAGTAAAAAGTCTAATATTACCAGATCCTGTGCGGCTGGGGATGCAGGCAGTTGAGCGTTGGGCTATATGGAGGTTGGAGACAAAACATATGCTGCATATCAGAGAGGAGTTACCTGTCTCTGCAGTCTGGCATGTGTTTGGCTTAAGTTTGGGAAAGCTGAGTCCTGCTGTCGGTGTGATGGAGTGTGGAGCTGTGGGAGAGGAGAGGGTGATGACAGCGTCTGTGGCACAGACCTGCTGTCCACCTTACCACCCACTTACCACCCCTGCTATAGAAAAGGGATGAATCAAAGCCAACTCTTAACCCTGCGGCTGAACACAAAGGCGACCACGCTTGGGACACGGGAAGTCGAGAAGTGGGGAGTGAAGTCCATGCATGTGGGAGTGAAAACACCCGAGTGGATCTCTGGATGGACACCAAGGTTCTGTTCTCATGAGCTTTTTCTTGAGAAAAATCCCTCTGTAATATATTACATGCTCTAACTCTTAACATGGACCATGTTTTTGCTCTGCTGTACTGTACAACACCATGCCCAGCTGGAGGTATGGCACGTCTGTTTCATTTTAAAGAACCAAGCCTCTTATTACAAGAGTTCGGGCCAGCCAGGGGCCACTCTGGGAAAGCCATTAGGAGGTGTGTGTGAGCCGAGCCAGCCTCGGTGTGGTTACAGTACTGCAGGGCTCTGTCTAATGACTGGAGCTGGACCATAATGAAAGCAGGAGCTACTTTATCTCCAGCCTGACTTTATAAGGTGTCCTTTCAACCCCATTGGAGCAGGGATAAGTGTAACATGTCAGAGACAAATCCTTATAAAGAACTGTCGTTTGACTGACCACAGCAACTAGAGCTGACAGCCTGATGACGCGCAACGCTCGACTCAGCTTGTAAGGTCAGATGGCCTGTGTCATAATGAAAACGACTTGTTTTATTGTTGCACAAGATGTTACCTTCCATGGCAACAGTGATTGGTCTGTAAATCTACCGATGATGGGAGGAATGGTACAGCAGAGAGAGATGGAGGAGAACGGGGGGGGGGGCTGCAATTAGAGCAGTGAAAGACCACCAGGACGGCTGCTCAGACTCTACGCTGCCACACATTTAAAGCATTCAGGGGGAAAAAAATCACAGCGGTACCAGTGCTGGTGACAGTGAGTGAGAGTGAGAGAGGCAGATTGCAATTTGAGTTGTACAAACATCTTCTGGGTGGCAGAGCTGCTCTGGAGACAGAAACAATCTCACTGGTTGAAATGAGTCTCTAACACAAAGTCTGATCATTCTGTCCAGAACAACAGGCATTTCAGAAACTACACTTTTACTGTAAATGTCTCTGTTTACTGTCATAGAATCAACTGTCTTTATTTTAGTTTATCGTTAAAGATTCAATTCAATTCAGTTTTATTTATACAGCGCCAACTGTACATGGTTATCTCAAGGCACTTCACGAATTCAGATTGAGACGATACAGAGAAAAAATCCAGCAATTCCTCCAAGAGCAAGCCCAGGGCAACGGGAGGAGGAAAAACTTCTTTTACAGAAGAAAAAACCTCCAACAGGACCGAGCTCTGGGTAGGCGGCCATCTGTCTCGACCGGCTGGGGTTAGTGGAAAGAGAAGAGAGAAAAGAAAAGCACAGAGAAAGAACAGAAAACAACACTGGAACTTGGAACCACTGGACTCATAGCGACAGCGATTTTGCATCGTGAAACTGGAACTTCGATCATTCAGTTTGTTTGTGGGTTTGAATCTGAAACAACGTATTAAAACAACATAGCGACAAAACAACACAGGCTGCAGAATTTCTGTTCTGATGGCAAGAAAAAGCAGCAAATGTATTGTATACTGATATTGGTTATTTGGGTGGGCCTAAACCAGTACAAAAAGTCAAACTAACCCTTTCAGGGCATCATCTGGTGTAAGTTACTCTTACAAATAATGGTTGTTTATCATAGAAACGCAAGCTTCGGTCGAGATTCTTCCCAATCGTCTCATAGCTGCTGTTGACCTTTCTTTCAGGGCACCATCAAGAGAGCAGGAACCCAAAACGATTAATATGTTTACTCAAACTGCAGAGCGCTGATTGATACCTTGATTGATTCAGTCAGAGGCCAATTACATGACAAGAGCGTCATTCTGTATGAATTCACACTGAATGCAAGTTTTTTGGGGCCTACGGGCCTGAGTCGAGAAAATTCTGAATCATGAGATTAATAATAAAGTATTTACAGCTTGGTTTATAAATACATTGATATGTAAATGACTTAAATTAATTGATTTCAAGTTTTAGTGTCGACTTGATTCTTTCCACAAAGAGGGAAAAGGAGCTTTGACTTTCATTACCTTAAAACAATTATACTCTCGTCGTGACAATCTTCAGGTTTTCACCCAAGCACATCAGACAATGTTTTCACAAGCACAAAGAGACAAAACGATGAGTCATTCGTGTCCCTCCTGAATTTTTATGGCAAGACAACAGTCTGCATTCACCAACCACAAAACTGAAAGCTCGGTTCGTCTCTGCATCTAAAACTGAAAACCACACATGGAGAGCTGAGGTAAATGGTCCTCTAGCTGATTGAAATAGATACCTCGCTCCTCAAGAGTCTTCCGGGAGCCATTGCCATTATAACCTGTCGTTTCCTGCCTTGATGGGACAAAGTCCAAGCACGCTCTTTGTTGTCTGAATTGCAATGTTGCCTTTAATAATGGTTCTCCTGCTTATTAAAGTGTTTGTTTATCATAGAAACATGAGCTTTGGTTGAGATATTTCACAATCTTCTCATTCAGAGCTGCTGTTGACCTTTCCTGTGGGGCACCATCAAGACAGTAGAAACCCAAAACGATTAATATGTTTACTCAAACTGCAGAGTGCTGATTGATACCTTGATTGATTGAGTCAGAGGCCAATTACATGAATCAAAAGAGCAGAGCTTTCCAAACAGCGTAAACAAGCCATTACCGCTGAGCCTTTCCTTCCTTGTAAAGCTCAAGTGCAAATACAGGTACAGCTCCCTCCTGAATTTTCAGTCCATGTCCTGTTGGATTCCCACCTTAACATGAAAACCCACTGGTTTAAAGCCTTTCTCTGGTCCCCTATAATGACCTGACATGACCTTTCTAATGGGCATTGAAGAATGGACAGAGCCACTGGTTCTCCATCACGGCAGAGAAAATAAAGAGGAAGGAAGTGACAGTTTGGAGTGAGTTGATGCTTCCCATATGTCAGCATTACTGGGACTCATTTCTAATCATTGCACAGCCTGCAGACATATTCAGTAAGACAAACTTTAAAATAAACCAATCACTGGTTTTATTCCCACGATGGCAATTAATAAACACAAGACAAACTATGACTGTGAAGTAATGATGAGCGGAAAAGACGATTACATGTGACGTTAACCCCTGAGGCAGAAAATCTGAGGAGTCGTTCTTACAAGTAACGGTTCTCAGCGGTGAAAAGTAAGCAAAGAAATGTATAAGGAGTTCCTTCCTGCTGTAAATTGTAGTGTTTTTAAAGTCTAACTTCACCCACTGCATGATTTTAAGAAGTGTTAAAAAGTCAGCAAGAGGCTGAGGAGGAGGCGAGGAGGGGCTGAAGGGGGGAGGTGTGGATGTTCAGGATCATCCCCGGGACAGAGTCTGAAATTAAATATGATTTTTGTGCTTCTTTGCCACCTTTAAAAGTTCCACCTATACAAAACATAATATCAGTTTAAGTGTTTGTTATATTTAGAATATTTTACTGCTTCACCTTGCCGTCAGGTGGCCCTTTGCCGCAGTGAAATGAAGTCATCACGATCACCCGTTTTTCACCCGTGCTTTTTTCACACCGTGAGTCCGTGGTGTCCTTGTGCACATCTGCAAGTGAGTGGCACTACTCTGTGGGAGGCATAAATGCACAGTTAGTTTCTAATTTTTTCAGAATATAGCTGCCTATGATGTTTTTGAAACAGGAAGTGATGTGTTGAGGCATCATCATCCACTTGGTATTTCACACAGTTACAACATAGATCTATAATGCAACAGGTACCAAGATATCTATCTATATCTGTCTGTATTTACCAACAGCTTGAGGTGTATAAACCCCATTGATTATCTGATTGTCTGATCAGTTTGACCCAGACAGATGTGATCTCCACCGCATTTGATTCTGAATTGCTGCACATGTATTATGGATTGGTGCTAATGAATCTACATTTTATTTCCCTTGATATGCATTAGATGTGTTATTTTTTTCTTCATTTTACTGTAGCCTTTTTTTCAGTTTTTAAGGTGCATTTTTAACATCTAGGTGGATAGAAAATAAAAACTCTGGTTCAGTTATAGTTCTTTATATTTCTGTCCATTAAGGAGCACTGTCCCTGTCACATAAATCAAATCAAATAAATTCAATGGAAGTGAGGTTTTGAGGTTGTGCTGCTGTTTGAGGAAACTAAGGCAGCTATTTTATATCTCAAACTGTGTAGTAAAAACTAAAAATCATCAAATTACAGGGGAAACCATCTTGTCAAACACAACCAGGAGCAGTGAGTGACGAGGGTTAACCATGCATGTAGATATCATCTAAGGAGCAATACAACATTACCATTAGCCTTGTTTGGTTTCCTCCAAATCCTCTCTTGACAGAAGAAGCAGTTGTGGTAAGTGTATTTTCACAGCATCAGTTTCTTCCCCAGTGAGCCAGAACAAGAAAATTCCACTTTTATTAAGGAACCACTTAGAGGACATGACTGATCCGATAGACAATTCATAACAAATCTGACATGAGGACTTAATCAAAATGAACTAAATTAGTTCTTCATGTAATATTACCACAGGCTTCAGCAACCATATGGTGTGTGTGTAGAGGAAGCCATTCTTCACTGTCAATGACCTTACAGCCATTTTCCGTGAAACAACCCTGTCTGAAATGACATTGATATGTAACTAAATATGTTTTCTTATAAAATGCCACCCACATTATGTTGCATTTCAACAAAATAATCCAGTGTTGTTAATTAACAGAAAGTGAGAAAAATTCTCTGTTAGCCGTGTTTCCATAAAATGTCAAGCGAATTTGAAGCAAACTTTTGCAGGAAATGCAAATTATATGTGGCGCTGTAGGCTACGTAACACATGTCTGTGATAAACACAGTAGACGAAGTAAAGCATTCTGTTTGGTCTCATCAGCCCACATTACCTGTTGTACTATCAGCCATTTTTTCACGTTTTATCAGAATATCTGAAAAGACGCTGCAAACAACTCATCAGTCAGATGATCAGTCATGTGAGTTAAATGTTTACTACATCACAATTTATATGAAAAAGGTGTTTCTATTTCCCCTTAATCCACATCTACTCTTTAGTTTAATACATTTTCTAAAGCAAAACTTCAAAATGCACCTTTAATATGTTTATGGAAACAGACTTATTGATGTTTTACATTTCATTGCAACAAAATAAAAGCATTGATTATTTTTGGACAAATATGTAATGGAGGCAGCATTACATTTATAAAAAAAAGTAAATGAATTTCAATTTACTTATATAGGAAAGTCATTTCTAGGGGACTGGTTTGTCTTTAAATGCTGTATTGTTATTTATTTAGCCAAATGACATAATACCAGACACCGGTTCAATGCAATGCTTTTGGTCCTATCACTAGGTCGCTACACAGTTAATGGCCACAGGGCTGCGTTACTGGTCACTCACTAAATTAAGACACTGTTTCTGGGACCAGGAGTCATCAAAACTTACCTGGCTGACAACCAGAAGTAACTGAACCTGACTTGGGCTCTCTAATACCTGGGTGGGCAAATTTTTTCTGTGAATGTCGTAGAGACACCGAACCAAGCTCTACCCCCCATTTGTGGCCACTGGCTTTCCAACGGTCCCAACCACGTGTCTCTACGACAACCAGAAGTGCCCGAACCTGACTTGGGCTCTCTGGCAATAGAAAAAAGCCATTGTATGGGATAGCCTAATACCTGG
>JAPQRN010000051.1:0-20971 GCA_037367275.1 Coranthus polyacanthus | reverse complement strand
GTAAAGCCCTTTGAGGCAAATCTTGATTTGTGATATTGGGCTATATAAATAAAATTGAATTGAATTGAATTGAATTGGTACAGTATAAGCATCCTCCAGCTCCTTCATGTTTCTTATATTGTGTTATTATCTTTCTCCCACAGGAGGAGTGGAGCTGCCTCCATACACTCTGTCAGGGATCTGACCCACACACACACATCTGCAGCCAGAACTCCAGCTTTTCTTCTGCAGCTCTGCCATCCTGCAACTACACACCCACACTTTTTATTTTGGGACTGCTTGGAAATGACTCCTGTTTCACTGCTGCATCATGACTTCCTGCTAAGACTGTACTAAATATCACAGCACTGAATCACTAGAATGCACTTCACTGGAACAAAGAAGAATATTTATTGCCTGAGAAAACCTCATGCTTTGTAAGATATGACCAATTTGACTTGGTTAAGCACACTGATCTTTAAAGAAATAGTTTGGTATCTTTTTTACTTATTAACTTTGTGTGAGAATGTAGGCAGGTTTTCATCCAAATAAATCACAATTTATTTTCAGGATTTTCAGAAAATCTGCAAAAGAAAATGCTAATTTATGCATGTCTCCATTCACTACTGTTATGTGAGTATTATAGAGCTTGTTCTTCATCAATTAGAGTTAGTATTTCATACAATAACATACTACTTGAGCTGTTGTTTGAGAAGCTATGAGAGCTATTTTGACAAGAACCTGAAGCTGGCTCACCTCCTGAACTGAACCTGATCTGCATCATATAATGTTGGTTCAAACTCTGCCACAGTTTGTCAAAGCCTTTGTCTAACATTTGTATTTGTAATATAACATTAAAGTTTGTTTCTTGTACTAAATCAGTGAATGCAGTCTCCTCATTGATACACACACACAAAATTATTCACTAAATCTGTTTCAATTGTACTTATTTGCATTTGCCTTTTATCAGTAGACCAACTTTTCAATTTTTTACAATCATAAAAAAGAAAACATTTTTGTGAGTCTTTTTAGAATTTTGGGCATTTCTACTCTGGTTTTGTAATGTGCAATTGCAACTGAAAATGGGAATAAAAACAGCTGAATGGAAATACACCTTGAGAAACCCTCTTTCTAACTAACTAAAACTATGTTTCAAATCTACAGTATGTTGAGCTTAGCACCAGAGGAGTGGGAGACTCACATCACCTCGTGGTAGTGATCAGACAATAATCAGGGTGGGCCTTAGGCTGGACCAGATAGCTTGTTTCTTGTCAGAAAGAAGCAGCCCTGTGTGGATCAGAGAAGTTCCATGTCTGCCTTCGCATTCCCACAGCCAGTTAATGGCAAAAAACACAGTTCAAATCAAACTGAGCAAGGAAGGGAAAACTCTTATTTTAATTGTGCATTTGGATTTAAAACACATTTAATCACGTTTGATCTTCAAGTTTTTGGCAGGTTATACTCCATATGTTCATTGTGACAGCTTAAGTGAGAAATATTAGTCTTAAACAGTACAGGCGGCAGTTGAAAGCTGTGTTTTTTTGAAAATCAGATTGAGGAGAAAAGGGTGGTGACTGTGCAGTACATTTCTGGTATTGTCATAAAATCCCCCACAAAGACCTCCCTCCCCTTGCTGAGGCCCACAGGAAAAGGAATTTAAAAAAGAATAAAATCCAATCCATTCAGCATATTGTAATTCAAGTGGTCTGAGAGGAAACAAGAATTCTAGCCACTTCTCTGGACTCAAAAGAAGTTACAGTAAAAGTGAGACAACATGCTGACATCCGCTCGCACAAAGGGATGATGATGACAGGATATATTAGTCCACTACCAAAATTGTAGTGTGAAAGTAAAACTATGTGGACCAAATGTAAACATGTAAAAAAAAAAACATGATCCTTGGTTCGAACTTTCAGGACCATGGAGGAGGTTTCACACCTGCAAATTTGGTTTGAATCAAACTGGAAAGTCCAGACCAAACGAGGCACCCTAAGTCAAAAATTTGGCAACCATCTCAAGGTATTAATTCTCCTGGTCTCAGACATCTAAATAGATGACTCCTCTTCTCCATTATCAAGTCTCTCTTTCTTGTCTGTTTTGTCTTGTTACATCTTTTACATTGCTCTGTCTGTCATGTGTGATATACACTATACACCAAGATCATCTTTTTTTTGTTATTGTTCCATTCATGTACTTTGATATCAGTCTTGATGTTGGGAAGATGTAAAACAAAAATAATCAGTAAAACTAAAGTCACAAGCCTGTTTTGAAAATGTAAGGAGTAGAAAGTAGTACAGACATTTGTGTTGAAATGTATGAAGAAAGGAAAAGTCATCAGAAAAATAAATAATCAAGTAAAGCACAGAAGCACATAAAGCACGTATCTGAAAACTCTAAACAGTAATGAAGTATTTGTACTTGTTACTTCCCACCCAGTCTTGGAGATGGGCTTCCATATACAGTATTAGAGATACTGTATCATTGGTAACACTTTGCAATCATGTACACAAAACTGTGCACAGTTAATGCAGTCAATGTTAAAATGTTCTAATGCTTCTAATGCGTCTAATGTTCTTAATAATTGTAATATCAAATGAGTTACACTATTTATTATCAAGCTGAAATGAAACATTTTAAAAGCACAAGTTGAAAAACATGTTACTAAGGACTTTTCTCACTGTTGCATTACATTCTGAGACTTCTAATTGATTAATCTATTTAGGCTCCGTCTGGAGCCATGGTCTGACATATCCTACATCAGGCAGTCGATAGTGCAGTCAAATAAGAGACAAACATATTATTTCCATAGCATCTCCCTGCAGTTCATCCCTGAAGCACAGAGCTGATACTTACCGTGATTGCCTGGAGTCTCTCCTTCAGCAGATTAGCCTCTTCCATCGTAGCCTGTGGGACAGAAAGCATATCACACTGAACTGACTGAGTAAAGGACATGGTTGATCTGACATCACAATTAATGCAACCTTCAAATGACCTTCATATGCAACAAATACATTTTGTTCCAAACATGTCACCTGCACCTGTCACCTTGGCAGGGTTTGATTTAATACAGAAGAAGATGTGATCTAAAAGAACTCACATTAAAACCACAATCTTTTTCCTTATTCTAACTAAAGTTCTTTTATTACCCAAACCTAAACACCTACAGGGGTCTCTGGTGTCAAAAGTCATACCATCCACCACACCTACCTCCTGTCTATTGATTAAACACAAAAGAAGTTGCAGTGAGAAATTCTTTCCCTGCAACAAAATCAGGGCACCAATAATGTTAAAGTATGTGCTTTTAAAATAAATAAATAAATAAATAAACATGATCTTGGTTTGCTCTTTGAAGTGTGGAAACACACTAAGCTTAATGTTGGCACTGTGGGATTCCATGAGCATTGTAATATCCACAATCAATTATTTTCACTAGTAGCTGAAGGAAATTTAAGCCATTTTCTGATGTCCATTTTAGACCAAATCTACTGGTTTGTACCCTTTACTACTTGTACAAACTACTACTGCTATTACTCCTCACATTCACACATACTGCCAGACTGAACAATCATGCAATAAAAGTACAAGCATATGGAACTTAAGATGAGTGTGTTTTTGCACAGAAATAGTTTTAATCTGAAGTAAACTGAATGTGGAAATGTCTAGAACACTACTGGAAGGCTTAGCAGTCTCGTTGGACTGCCTGACTCTCTGAGTTCAGTCCATAATGGTTGAAGGTAGAATCAATCATCATCAGAGTGATGCTCTTCTCTGCTGTGATTGGTTGTTTTGCTACAAGGTTGTCGTTGGTTCACTAGCTACAGCTAATAGTAATAATAATAATACATTCAATCAAAATAAACTAATACAATTTTAATATTAGTTCACTTTAATAATAGTAATAGCTGATGATATTTGTACAACGGATGTGCACGAATACTCGATTACTCAATTAAACAAAATGGTAAGCATAGTTGACATCTTCAAAGAGATGTGGAACTAATGTTTATGGCACTGTTTGTGCCTGAGAGCTGCACCTTTGCTTTAGTTTCTGTGTGGAGCAAGCATGAGACTGAAGCAGATGTCGTATGGTATTAGTTTAGTGAAGTGTTTTAAAAAATGAAATGTTATATGTCGTTCACCCACTCTTTGGTTGGTCGTTTTTTTTTTTTATTATCATTATTTTGGTTTGGGTGAAGGGCATATGTTAATGATGACATCACGGCTAATCGACTAATTGACTTAAATTGTCTTGATTATTCGACTTCATACAACTTCAACAAATATAACCTTTGAAAGTCAACATATTTTGTTGATTTTTGACATCAGTTCAGCTTGGTTTCATATGAGCCTATTCACTTAATATTCAAAATCACCCTAGAAAATAAATGGGGCCATAGTAACTATATGTATATGTTATTTGGTGTTGGTGGTTTTGTTCCCAAACCTATGCCCTCGACTAAAAGAAAAGCCTGGCTTCTTTCACAGAATCTTGTCCAACAAAGGAAACCCAGACACGTAAAACATAAAAACTCTTGGCACTGCCAAACAAGTGAATACAAATCTACACAATCCCTCCTCCACAGCAGCAGCCAGTCAATGGTGGATCACTGATACTGTAAATGCTTTACCTGACTTTGGAAAAAGTTTGGATTACATTTATTCGAAGATATTTTTGTTACCGTTGCCAAAATGGCTACAAAAAGCCCTGGCTCTGATAGACTTACATTGAACTTCTCTCTATAAATACAGTACAAAAAGTCAATTTTTTTCCAGGACTCACTCCAGTCTCAGACGTTTGATTCAGACCCTCTAATGACTGATCTGATGGTCCATCTTTAAAATTTTCCTCCGTTAATCATATCTCAGAGCTAATAGAAAGCTTTGATGTCTGCCGTGTCGGGCTTTGATTGACAGGTCGGGATGACAGCTCGTTTGCCTACCGAGTCAGACCTTCAAAGTTTCGGTTCATTTAATGAAACACGTTTTTTAGTAGTTCAGGGACATCCATATGATAGAAACTCATAAGACACATATACAGAACCATATAAGGCTCTAGAAGGGTTAGTTTGAGTTTTTGTACTGGTTTTACCACCTGAGAAAGGCCTCCCTAAAAATCAACATCTGTGTAACTGTATGTTATATTTAGAATATTTTCACTGCTTTTTCTTGCCGCCAGTGTTGACACAGGGAACTGAAGCCATGAAGCCTCTTAAACCAACAAACAAACTAAGTGATCAAGACAGTGGATTTAGATTGCAAAATAGCTTCCCCCGTGGGAGTCCAGTGGTTCTGAATAGAGCAATATACTGTAACTGTTTCAAAAAAAGGTTGTCAGACACCCTCTGAAGACAGAGATTTTTTAAACAAATTTCATGAGGTATAGTGATCCAAAACACTCTGCTTCAGCATCAAGGTGTGAAGACATGCTAAGACAGGAAGTGGTGTGTTGAGCTGTTTCCACCTATAAAATGCATATTTTAATATATTAAAATTAATAATAAATAATATTAATAATAATTTAATAATATTAATAAATTTTTATGTGTATTATCACCAATATGTTTCATCATAATTAAGTCATATACACACTATGAGATATATATATATATATATATATCATTTGTTCATGTTCATTTCTGTCACTCATAATTTACCACTGTGCATTGTAACACATAATATGGATTTACATATATAAACCCTGACTGGGTAAGACAGAGGTAACTTGTGTGTGTAACTTGTCATATGGAGGATTGATTGAGTCCAGAGGAATGGCACAGTGACTGTAAGGAATCTAACACAGCTCTGTTGGTACTCAATGTTATAACGCACAGTAGTAAATCAGAAGAGAACAGAGTGATCTGTGAAGGTTAAGAAACTCTGCAGAGAGTGGACGAAAGATCTCAGCTCTGTTTGAACAGAGAGCACAGAGTTCTCAGCCATGTGAGGGAGGACTCTACCAAAGCCTGCACTGATGAAGGAAAACAAGCGGAAACTGGAAAGAAAAAAGGGAGGGAGGTCAATGGGGGAATTTTTAGATTTTAAAAAAAGACTAAGTATAAGAAAATAGAAAGGTAGAACACATAAAGGAAAGGATGAATGTCAGGTTTGTGTGGGGTAATACTGTTGCAAATTCCATTACTTAAAGTAGATATTTATGGACACTCTATAAGTAGCGAAATTACAAGCCCCTGAAAATATTTATTGTGATAAACAAGCTGGTACATTTATTTACAGGATGTGGTGTGGTGCTCACACTGTGCGGCGCCTGAGCCTGATAAATGTCATTGTGGTTATGTTCACCCTGTCTGCTTCCTCATTATGTCAGAGGGGATAAAGGGTTCATGTGCAGTACATACAAAAGGCGGTGGCATTCATCAAAGGTGATTTGTATGGCATTTCAAAAACGCCTGTCCTTGCCACACATGGAGCTGTGGTTATGATATGTGGTGAAGTAGTTTCTCTATAAAATACTGATGAGATGCATTATTATCTAATGTGTGTCACAATAAGTAATAGTTGGGACAGTATGAAAAATCTAAATTAAAAAATAATGCAATGCACTTTGACTTGTATTTTATCCAACATATGTCATGTTTTGTCTGGTCAACTTCAATTTATTTGTAAATATACATCCATTCATCACATTCAGGCTGAAACACATTCAAGAAAAAGATGGAACAGTCAAGCATTTACCACTGTGTAATGTGGTGTGTTTCAGGTTCATTTTGTCTGATTCTTCCTGTAAACTAGTCTTAAGGTGTCATTTTGGGGTCTTCGTTATCACATTTTGTGTTTCAAGATGCTCCACATATTCTCTATTGGTGACAAGTGTGGACTGCATCAGACCAGTCTAGAACCCACACCCTCTTCTTCCTCATCCAGGTCTTTGTAATGTGGCACAATGTGGTTTTACATCATCCTGTTAAAATGTTCATGGACATCACTGGAAAAGTTGTCATATTGAAGCACCGTGTGTTGATCTAAAATCTTAGTGTACTTTTCAGTAATAGGCAGACGCTTGTGATTACAATATATATTGTTGCATTCTTTTTTAATTTGTTGTGTCTTAACTATTTCTAATTCAGGGTTGTAGTTGAGGACTTTTCTTGAACTGTGTTTGGCTCAAGAAGTCCAGTTTGGAAGTCCATGTGGATCCTACTGTTGATAGTAAAAAAAGAGAGACAGAAAATATGCTCTCGTAAGATGTTACCAGGGGTGTCAGGCAAGCCAGAATTCTGGGGAATCAAAAAAATGTTTTAAAACATCACTATATCAGCTTTTGTAATTCAAAAACATCCCACATCATGTCAAGGTGAATACTATATAGAAATTAAAAGATTTTCATGTCAGTTATTTATGTTTTTATAGTTATTGAAATGAAACTCATTTATTCACTTCTACAAGAGCTTCTACAATGCTGCCACTTGTATTGAAAAAGAGCTAAATCTTTCCTTTCTTCTTCTTATTATTATTACATACGCTATTCACTTAAGTACTTCAAACAAAGCATCTTTAACTGTCTTTTCATTGGTCTGAAATGCACAGACCAATGCACTCCACAAATTGGCCATTGTGAAGTGCACAATGGCCAATTTGATTTAAGACAACACTAACTTATTGAAATTTGCACACTGCAAAAGTAAGCACACTATGTATGCATTGTACTACATGTAAATATACTAACAGAAGCACTCGATTTGAGACACATATCTTGAGCTACTACTACTAGTAGCTAAAGTAATACTAGTCAACTAGTAGCTCAGTTGACTAGTACTAACTTTAGCTAGTACTAGTCAACTATCTTCCAAAGCAAACTATGCATATTTCTCTCAAATGTGTGAATTACTATCTACATTTTAATTACATTCCTATTTTCCTTTCATACAGTATGTCAACACACTGTTAAGTTGTGACAGCGCAGCAGACGCTATGTGCGACTGAACTGGATATAACTCCAGTTCTATGAGTAGACTATGTGTAAGCAGCATGAGAAAAAAAATCTATAGCATAGAGAAAAGACATGTGACTTTTTGAGGTAAGATCTATGACATAATTACATGAAAATGTTTGACACTGTATAAGATGATTATAACTACATAAAATAATAAATAATAGCAATAAAATAAAGTATAAATATAGTAAATAAGTAATCTGATGAATAAGATATATATAGATATATATATATATACATATATGGATCCTGCGTAGTTGATGCTAGAATGATGCCAGATTTGCTGTAGGGATGCTCTTCTCTGGCTGTCAGTCATAGCTATCCTTCCCTTTGCCCATCATCAGTCACAGCACAATGTCCCTCTGATAGATCCAGTCTGCATTTTTCATTGATGCAGGTACAGCAATGTATTATTCAAATCCACCAGTGCAGTCTCTTGTATTGTTTTAATCCAAGGTGGATTATGGATTGAAAGTCTGCTGGTGCTAGTCCACCAATCCAAACTACATGAATGCATGTCCACAGAGTCCACTTTAGTTATTAGATGAGCTGAGAGAGAAGCAGTGATGGCGGCATCACATGAACTGCAGCCAGTACAAGTCTTTTGTAAATACCATGATGAGCGTGGGCGTTTGTATTTTTTACACATTCATTCTCAGCCCCCACTCACACCCACATACATACTGACTTAAACCAGCCTTTCTCCCACACATGGCTAACCCAGGCACAGAATACATGTCACATAAAGATGATGTTGGATATTCATGCAGAAAATACCATTCAGCTCAGCTTTCAGTCAGTAATTACTTGACAGGAACATCAGAGGAGGTTTGTGAAATCAGAACTATGGTCCTTGAATGAAATAATTTAAGTTATTTTGGTCACAGCTCCTCAAAAGCAATACCTATAGTATATCATGTTTACAGTGAGATTTGTAGGCCTACAGCCTTTCTGGAGCAGTTGTGAGTTTACAGATCTGATATTGAAATGATCAAACAATAGATTACTATGATGGGATTTCTGACCAGGGATTTTAAATTTCACTTGATATGTTTTCAGTCTTTCTACTAGGTTCATACACCTCCTCCCACCTCCTTCACTGTGACTGGCAGAATCTAACTCCAGACAATCATCAGCAGGCAGACACATTTTCATTACACTATGATTTTTTAGCAGAAGCCTGGTAACAGTTATCCACACAAAAGAATGAAAGATTGTGTTTGTCATTTGAGTGTGTGCTGCACTGTTAGTTTGTGTAGGTAGTTAAGGAGGACAGCGGTGATGTGGCAGTCATAGGTTAATATCCACTGTTACCTTTTAGTTTATGGCTCTAACTCTGAGTTTGTTAGTACTGAAATAAGAGAGTTCTACCTAAATCTAATACAGCAACTGAGTGCATGAAACTAACTGCTCACTCGCATTATAGGTAATGTAGATCTGTATATATGATCAGTGAATAAACATTTGTGTCATGTTGTGTAAAAGTTTCTCACTGTTAAAATTCCATCACAATCTATTATTTTAAGTTTCTTTTTAATATTCAAAAACTGCATGATCAAAACGGAAATAAATATACAGATTACGCATTTAAAAGATCATGAACAGAGAAGGTGAACAGAGACACCAACTGTGTGTCACTTTTCATGTCATGCCACTTGAAGCAGGTGAATAATTTTTTTTTCCTCCACAGTAACAGAGGAGACACTAAAACACCAAAGCCACTGAGCCTCAACAGATAAATATGAACAATACAGTTTTATAGTCACACAGTGAAGTGACTGACATTAGGTTTTGCCTCAGTCAGATGGCTTTTCGTGGCTGTGTACATTTTGTCATTATAGCTATCTGCATATCAGCATCTGAGAAGCAGGGAGGGTAGAATACAAACTTAATTGTGAGTATGTTTCTGCAATTAGATCCCTGCAGTTAGATTTAAGTTGAAACCTATTTGAATTATTTCAGCTGGTGCAACCCTTAAAATGTTAGTAGTATATAAACTCTGTCCTAAGTTTGAAATGACATTCAAACTAGGCTACGTTGGACCAGAGTTGATGGTACCATGTGCTGAGGTCCTTGAGGACATCCAATGGGTCATCATGAAATTTATAGACTGTGCATTATCACTTCAGTTAAGCACACTGCAGTCTGTTTTTAAAACGGACCATCACATTTGTTGCAATGTCTCTGAAGTTTGTCCTCAACGTCCACAGGTCGACATTTTGTTGTTGTAAAACTAACAGCTGAACCTAACTTTGTTTTAACATTAACCATCTCCACCTGTAGTTCTTTTTCAGTGGCATCAATCTGTAACAGTGTGTACAATGTTCATATGGGGTTTATGTAACAGTGTTGAATTAATCAGCAACTGCAGCATGGAAACAAACAGAGAGAATGAGAGAGGAGGTGCTCTGAGATGGTTATAAACAGACACAACAGAGCAGGACTGACCTACACATCCCTCATCAGACTTCACTAGCACACAAAACAAGACTGCATACAAAACAACATGAGGTGGAAGGGAGCGTTTCACCTCATTTTAGATAATTTTGTTGACACTGTTCAACTGAATTGTTTTCTTTGTCGTTTTATTCAATCTAGGTTTACTCTCATTACATTTTCCTCATTACCTATATTGATGCATTTTCATTTGTGCATTTTTAGTTTTTTGCCTTCTATATTCTTTTGATTCATACTTAGATGATCTTATATTTTCGTACACACTTGTTTTATTATTTGGCAATTCTATATGCTTTTTGTATCTTGCTGTTGTGAATTTTTATAGTGATCTTCAACTACTTCCCAAGTAATATAGGTATATATGCCTACCCATTATATTAGTATTTCCATTTATTAATATATTTTGGTGGTCTAATATGTTGATTTATTCCATTAGTACTTCTAAATTGTTGACATATTTTGTTGGCCCCATTTTTCTGTTGTTATTTTTTCTATTTATTTCAGTATTTGTTGGTATTTTCTTTTGGGCATATCTTTTGGTAGATTTTCTATGTCCAGTGAACTAATTTACATGTCAAATGACAATTTGATGAGTTTTAACCATAGACTGTATATAATGATGGACATTGTGAGATCACTTCATTTTGAAGTCAAAACATGTTGATGTCCCCCTGGTGGCTGGCTGCAGTATAGGTCCTAAATTCCTTCCCCTACATGTTATTCTATGGGACTCATGGACAACATGGCAGCTCCCATGACTACTGGATTTTGGCTTCATTTTTACACAGTGGGAGGAAACAGCGTCATATCTTTGAATACAGTCAATGTTTTAAACTCAGCTCATGTGTTCATTGTAGTTTTATGCCCAGATGAAATCTCTTTGGAATTGGAAGCCTATCTGTGGCTTAATGAAGGGTTTTGCTTTAACAATCAGAGGGTCTCAGACTAGTATGTTGGACAATCATTGAGCTTTTTTAATCTTTATTTGACCCAGCCCTGTCCTGGATGAGCACAAGAATTTCTTTTATTTGCATTCTCACTGCTTTTGAGGCCATTCTTACTCCCAAGTCATCACGTACTGAGGGTTGGTCATGAGCCCTTAGCATCCATTTTCGATGTACCGGTTAGAAGTCACTCTAGTAGTCCTTAAATGTCGGAAACTGATGACATGAAGCAGGTGACATAGTTAAAAGTAGCAAAACATTAGTGTGAGAATGTGTAGGTTTATAATACTCACTCAGCACCCACCATATACTTTTTTTCTTACTGATATTTTTCTTTTTATTAAAACCCCGCTTGTGTACTTAGAAATATTTAAACTTCTTAACATTCACCAGGTCACTGGTGACCCATTTTAAGGTTAGTGTTAGGCTTACATATGAGCCATGTTTAAACTGATGTAGTCGTGTTTCAGCCACATAAAACTAGAAGATGTTCCCTTTCAAATGAAATCTAGTACATGCACTTTGTATTATAAGTAAAATATGTAAATCTGTCAACATAGAGCCCTTGCTGAGAGAACAGCTCCAGGACGAAGGAAAGAGAAGAGGCTACTGAAGGTCATGCTTGCTGCTAGTTAGCTTGTCCACCTGTTGACACCATGGAGGCCTGATCCTGCACTTCTGAAAATAGAGCCGCTGCCTGGCTCACAGCTGGACCATCCTGATGACCAGCTTCACACTGTGTGCACAAGACTTGATGCATGTGTCCACAGCAGATGACGTGTTGCTTCTGCGAGAGAGCTGATGACAGAAGAAAACTATGGGCACCTGTCAGTCATGTTGGATAAACACCTGCCATATGTGATGGGACATGTTACAGTCCAGCACTACTGCATTTAGACACAACCCACACTGCAAAAGAACCTTGTTTCTGGGAAACAAGTGTTATTTTGTCTAAAAAAAACCATAATCTTGTCATTCATGCTTTTCATTAGAAAAGTGAACTTTGTCTTACTAAGATATTACAGCTAATCTTGAGCTAGATTTAACCAATAACAAGCCAAAGAAATGGTTAACATCATATCCCAGCAGAGGAACGAGATTGTTCTCCTTATTTTGAGAAAGTGAGAGCACTTGCACAACTTCTCAATTTATAGGCAAAGTATGGAACATTTTGCTTAAAAAACACTATATAGAGTCTTACAGTAATAATCCTTGTCAATCATCACTTGTGACCCTCTGTCAGTGTGTGGTGGTGTATTTATCTGCAGAGAACCTGTCCTCTGCCTGGATTTTCTATTTTCTCTTGTTTTGCTGTGTTCAGGACATCCACAGGGTTGTGGACCTTTGCCAGTGTGTTTCTATCTTCAGCCAATAGCAGCATAATGTAGCATATGCAGGAAGAACAAGATAAAAATGAAGCGAGTCCGGTCTCCTCTTTCAGCTGTATATTGCCTCTAGAACATTCCTGTAGAGTTTTGCAAAGGTATAAGTATGTTTGTGTTTTTACAATACAATGTGACAGAATCAGGAGATAATGTTTTATTTTTCTCACTATCAGCACTTGCTCTCCCATGCAATGTCATGCTCGCTCAACCACCGCTGCTCTCTTCCTCATTGGCTTGGTGAAGACGAGGAGCCAAGTTTCAACTGTTTGAAAGTTTGTTTACAACATAAGCAAAAAATGTTACATACTTTGCCTTTAATAATATCGGGGCAACAGTTCGGTAATACATAGTTAATAATGTAGTAATACCATGTAAATACTGAAGTAATAACCTGGTCTGGCTATGCAAGACTATCTCTAGAGATCACCATAAACTTAGTGTTTTTGTGCATTCCAGACAAGTTTAAAAGATAAGAAAAAGTATAGCTTGGAGAGCGTTAAATTAAATTAGCAAGTTCTCCACAGTGAGCTGAGCAGAGTCAGCAAAACAACACATAATTGTGTCTTCGGCATATAAATATAGCATGAACCTCATCACATTACATGCATTACATTTTATCACTAAAAATGTGTTTTATATCTTATAATAGAAAAGAACAGTGAGGAACCTTGTCTAATCTAATTGTCAAAGAAATGTGTGCCAGAGTACATCACCACAGATGGCCTGACTGATATGCTTCTGCCTATGATTCAATGACATTGTATAGTTCCAGTGACATGACCCCAATACCTTGTCTTGTCTGGCCATTCAGCCAAGTTCCTCCTGGTTTATAATCTGTGCTCCTCCTTCCTTAATCTGATCTCTGACAGATTAACAACACACAGGCTAACAGCAGATGTCTTGACCAGTCTACAGTCTGGTCAAGTTGGACACATTTATGAAGCTGATACTGACCTTATTAATGATGGTCATTTCATAGTTACCCACTTCAGTCTTCCTTAATATCTTCTGCAGCCATAGAGTCATAGATGACTTGACTATATTCAGTCACCACTGTGTAACATTTACCCATGACCGTTTTTCAATCCTACATTAGTATGTTTTAATTAAATACTGAAGCCTCCCAGATATTAACTTTTACTAAAATTGTGTTGTGTTGCCAATAAATATTGGATCAACAGAAATTCATTGAAAAATTCAGAGAAACTATTAAGGAATGTGGTTCAGTCATTAATGTCCATCACACGATGAAGTGTAAAACTGTTCATCTAGCATAGGGGTGTCAAACTCAATCACAGCAGGGGCCGAAACTTAAAACATCATCTAAGTCGAGGGCCAAACGGGGTTAACATGTTTTCATCAGAAATATGAACTTAACTGCTCCCAAGACATGTCAGAATTCAAAACAAAGCAGGGGTATTAGAAAAAAAGACAATCAGTCATTAACATTTTTCATCTCCCTCTCTAAGAGTTAAAAGTATTTTCCAATGAAAACAAACAAATATTTCAAACAAAAACTGTATTGTGAATATGGGAAAAAGTGCAAAAACCATATATATATGGAGGTGTTCTGTTCATCTTCATCTCAGAGGAAGGTTGCTCTCACAGGCTTGTGCTCCTAAACATGCAGAACATCAGAACAGCTTGTAGGCATCGTTTTGGGGATGAAGGGGGGAACTATGTGGGGTCCACAGAGTCATACTTTGCCTTCAGTGTACCGTTATACTGGAGTTCTATCCATCTGGGTGTTTACAGATGCTCTTTCCATGTCAACTGCAAACAGATTACTGAGCCGTTCAATATAAAATGTCTGCACTCCAAAATTGCACTTAGTTTATCAGCAAAGTGCGCTGTTGGGAAACACAGCGACGGAGATTATTCTTTAATTAGGGCCACATCAGTTCTGCAAACACGGATGTTTGCATTTTTGCCACTCTTGCAAAAAAAAAAGAAAAAAAAAGCTAATAAGGTCCCCAAACTGTTCCACTAACTTAAAGGATATTCTGTATATCCTGTGCTGCTAGTGTGATGCATGAGGTGCGTTTCCAAACATACTTAAAGCACAATTTGAAGTTTGGCAATGGAAAATATTTACAACCAAACATGGTTTGTAACTTTTTTGAAAAAGAGTAAATGTGCATAATTGGAAATGGAAACACCTTTTCGAAGGTAACGTAGCAAACATTTAACTCACTCACTGATTGCTGTTTGCGATGTCTTTCAGGATATTCCAAGAAAGTGTGAAAACATGTGGTAGACCACCAGGTACTATTTACTGATGAGGAGACTGAATTTTTGCGCTGCCTCATCCATGAAAAGCCATTTTAGATGAAAAAGAGCAACAGAATGACCTACTTCTTCATTTATCAGATCCATGTGTATCATAGTCTACAGCGCTACCTTCTGACCACATCATGCAGCCTAGTTTATTTACTCCAAATAAGTTTATGGACACACATGTAATTCGAACTTTTGAAAAGTTGCCCAAAAGAAAATGCGCTTCAAATTTAGAAAAATGGCCACTAACTGTATATAAAAAGTGGACAAAGCCTCCATGATGTCACTCGTTAGTTTGTGGACTATTGTTTTAAAGCCTTGAGTATTGCATGATGGCTATTGTCAAGTCTGGTCATGTCAGTTTTATTCATATAGCCCAATATCACAAATTTGTCTCAGTGGGCTTTACAGTCTGTTCAAAATACAGCACCCTCTGTCCTTCAATCCTCAGTTGGAGTAAGGAAAAACTCCCTGCGAAAACCCTTTAATGGAAAAAAAATGGAAGAAACCTCAGGAAGATCCACAGAGGAGTGGGCCTTCTTTCAGCACAGACAGACTACAGCAATGAATGAGAATATTGTCACTGTAATCTTGATTTTTGAAGACAAAAGTAACTACATTTGGATAAAAGTGTGGGGTAGAGCAAGCTGTGAAACTAGCCAAGCTACTGCTAAATTACTGAAAACACTGATGAACACTGTCATGTTAAATGCCACTAAGTAATTTCAGCTCTTTCATAAATACAGACACATACAGTTGTGTTTGATACCAGCCATGACAACTTGGGCAGTAACGTCACTTCAAGTAGCAATGTTAGTAGTTCAGTTACATTTCTCAGTAATGTGACTGTTTCTTAAATCAAATAGCTTTTCAGTTTTAATCTCCTTTATTGACCAGGTAGCGCAGTAGCATTCACAAAAGTTAAATTTTTCCAAGCGATCCTCAACTTAGCTCAAACACAACGGAGCTTGTGAAATAAAGTAAAACAAGAGGTGAGTAAGATGCTACCAACATATACAGACATATATGAGTAGCTGAAACACCGCCATTTATGAAGGTGGCATCACGGATTAATCCTTGTTGAGAAACACGACAGAAGAGAAGACATGAGGATAAAAGAAAATAGACACACATGTTGGGGTTTATATGATGGAAACATGACAGAACCTGTAACATTGAGGACTGAGACAAACTGACTCAGAAGGAAAATACATGAGTTTAACTGAAACAACACAGAAATATGTATTCAAGAGCTTACTGTGTAAATCCCAGAATAAGATGCTCTCAACACAAATTCAAGCAATTCACAAATAAACTACACATTCATCACCAACGAAGCTAATCAACTGCAATTTATCAACAGCTATGACTACTAGATACATACATGTATTCACTGTCTATAGGCAGTAAATTAATATAATTAAGCATGAATGGGGAGTAAAATACAAAATGAAATAAGTGCATATTTATTGACCACGGGAGTGGCCATGGAGAGAAAATAAATATATATCAAGTGCACGTTTTAAAAAAACGAGCCCACAATTTATTTAAATCGAGAACACTTTTTAGTTAGTTAAATCTTCCAAATTAGCGTATTGTCTATGACACAACCCCAAAGCTCACAATACCCTTATCAATTGCCTTATACTTGCAATGATGCCATGCAAGTCAAGTGTTGCCAATATTTCTTTTTGAGGCATTCCCAGACTAAAGTAAACTTAAATTAAGGCTTCTCTATCCATATCCAAATGTTCAAACATGGTCCTCTATACACTCCACTTAATAAAATGTGAAATGGGAGCTATGGGCCAGATTTACTAAGGCAGTGGAAATTAGCGCGGCCACAATCTGCACTACAACTGAAGGAGTTAGTGGATGAATGTTACGTAGACTAAAATAGTGGCTAAAATACTTTACAATTACAATCTCCAAACTGTTTGCAAAGAAACACCAGGATCACCATTGCGAGTGAGGTGAATACAGGAGGAGAAGACGGATTCCACAGAGGAAATTGCTGTATTTGCACTGAATTCTGACTTCCATAATTCACAACACGTGGTCACACCTGAGCTGTAGATAAATGTATTCTATATGCTGGGTAGGCTATTGTTTTTTTAGTATCGGTAACAGAGAGTAAAGTGCGCAATGTTGGCAGCTCCAAATGTCACTTCTCCTCGTGTTTCCTTTGCGTCATGTGCTGTGCCATCTTCTTTAATTCCCTCTGTGGAATACATCTCCCTCTCCTCCCTCTGGGGATGACTCATAAAGAAATATGGGCAACACTTGACTTGCATGGCATCATTGTAAGTAAAAGGCAATTGACAAAGATATTGCGAGTTTTGGGGTTGTGTCGTAGACAATACGCTGATTTGGAAGTTTTAATTAAAACATGTGAATGATTTAAATAAATCGTGCACTCATTTTACCCTAATGGGCGCTTGATATATATTTTTTTTCTCTCCATGGCCACTCCTGGGCTCCGTATATATTAGATGAAAGGGATGGAGAAAATAAGGGAACAGAGAGAATATTGAACAGATTATATTCAGATGATATATCTGAAATATTACTTGTAGTTTTAAATGTTTTTCAGTAGATGGTAAAATAAAATTTAAACCTCTATTAAATCAAAGTGTGGTGGATTGACAAAATGATTTGTTTGCAATGCATGTGGATACAGCCAGTAGTAGAGAGTGAGCCTAATAATAATAATACCACTTAGATACAGATCATTATTAATCCCAAAGGGAAATTCTTAAAGTGTAACAGTAACCACTTTACATCAAAATACAAAAACAATGAGGTGAAAGAAACATAGTCAAAGGCTAAATGACATAAGATAACTAAATGAAAAATCAGACGTTACTGTTAAATAACAATTGAAATGAACATTTTTTATCTGATTATTATTGATTGAGCATACACTGAGCATTGATTTGATATTGACTTGACCCAATAGAAAATTCAAAAAGTAGCTTCCATTGTAGTGAACTACTTTTTACCATGTTACTTTAGCGTAGCTGCTACATTTCTCCGGTGGTAACTGCATTGTACAGCTTAATGTAATGTGGAATAACTGGTAGCTTAGCTCACATTTTACAAGTAGCTGCCCAACACTGCTAAATAACCTTAGATGGCCTAATTACCAAGCTAGCTGACAAACCATATAATCCAAATTACACTAACAGGCCAGATATTGTAATTAAGTACTTGTAAAATGTATGACAGAATTCTCTGACTGTCTTGTTAGTGTAATTCAAACACAACTACACTAGAACTGTTTGTCAAGAATAAAACAAATGTTTCATTCAATAAACAGAAGCTCAGAAAATCTGACTCAACAGCTGAGCTAGCTGTTAATCAAAGCCTGCACAGCAGATATGGACAGCACTGAAAGCAGGCAGCCACACCTTTAATTACACATAACCATATTTTGTACCAGGCTGTAAGCAGGTTTATTTCTGCAGTAAATTTGGCCATTTTAACATGTGGGGATTGACTCACTTTTGGAACCAGCCTCAAGTGGACATTCAAGGAACTACAGTTTTTGTCACTTCTGTTTTGGCTTCATTTTTCAACCACGGTTTTAAGCAAACATGAATTATTCCTTTTTGCGTTAAAGCAGTCTTAGTAGAGATTCTTCATGTAAGATGGATGTTATGTGAAGACAACATTGGTGTGATTTCAGATCTTATAAGGGCATGAATACACTCTGTACCTCATTAGCGCACCCATCCCCAATGCTGTCACATGTGATGAAATGTTGATCTGACAAGGATGAGTGGGAAAAAGGGTGTGGGGTGATTTGTTCTCTGAAGGCAGCCCAGCACTACAACATGTATGTGGGAGTACGTGTGTGTACATGTATATATACAGTATGTATGTATTGCACAAATGACTCTCTATATATTATAGAGAGTCATTTGTGCAAGTTTCCTGTCCTTGTAACTTACGAAGACATTCTTTTTTATGTTTTAGTGGTAATTTCTGAACAGCATGGAAATGTCCCATGTCATGACTTTACATGACTCCTAAAATGCACACAGCATGTGTGTTTATCTGTGAGTAAAAGTACTTAGTTAAAGCTAGACTCCTGCTGGGACACAGCAAACAGCCAACAGCTTAAAGGAGTTAAAGGATTACAGAATCAAGAGACCCTCCAAGCTCATTTTAGCTCCTTACCAACAACAACAAGTTACCTCTGGATAACCGATTTATCATAGACTATATGAACAGCGAGCAGTCTGCAACACTGCTGTAATCTCCCTGAATTAACAGAGGTATTACTCCTGTAAAGCCCATCAGCTTCAAATAGATGCTGCATAGTTGTGCGGAAAGAGAGTGATACAGAGATGTACTCACCGGCTGTGTGTTGTGCTGTGTGTGTCCTCAAATAGGTGATAGCAGAGCGTGTGTGGAAGGCAGAGCTCACTCTCGCAGCATATCCAACATCACTGAGCCTGAGGTTGTGTCGGAAGATTGTGTAGGCTGAGAGAGGTTCAGATTGACTCCCTCCCTACTCTCTCTCTCTCTCTCTCTCTCTCTTTCCCTCACTCTCTCTCTCCGTTTATCTGCTTCCTCTCAGTCTGTCACAGAGCTGAACCATGTGCCCCGAATACCTCAGCCAAACAATTGCTCCACAAATGTGCACACACAAGCACCTACACGCACTTGCACGCTCATGTACACGCGCATACACACACTCATACATACACACATAAAAGAGATAAATGAGTACACAAATAATATATACAAAAAATACACAAATATATAGAAATCATTTTTACAGGGCAGTGTCCATGTGGCTGTACTTTCAAACAATTTTTGCCATAAATCATATGTATGTATATGTATATATACTACAAGAAGGGTTTCACTGGTTAAAAGCCTTGTGAAGTAGTGGTAATTAAATTATGTACAATTTAAATTATGTACAATTTATTGTACAATTTACTTATTATTAACTCCCAAAACAGGGATGGAAACAAATGATTCATGGTCCAATGGTCCAAAAAGAAACAAGAGTAATGGTAGACATGTAGAAACCAACAACCACAGAAGGATTTGCAGTTTCATACTTCTGATCCAAAGTCATAAGCCTTATTCATTAAGCTATGTGGACCCTGTTGGTCTTTCCTTGGTTGTTTTAAACTATCTTCTCTAAGGAGAGGGTCAGAGGAAAATGTCCTTTGCACAAAAGATGAGCCAATATACCCATGACCTTTGCATTATTAAGCACTGTGCTCTAACCTTATGAACTAACTCACCTAAACTAACCTTTACCACCACAAACAACCTGTTTTAACCACAATCAATGATTGTCATTGTGCCAAGAAGAGTCAACATAAGAGAATCTTCAACTACGAAGCGATTCAAACCCTCAATCTTCTGATCAGTCAGACACCTTGTCCTTTAGGCCACGTGGTCACATAAACTTAGATGTGTTGCATAATGTTTGCTCTACTGAAACATTTTACTGACAGAAATGATTGATTAAACAAGTATTTGCATGTGAGAGGGACAGAAGAACATGTAATTTGCAAAAACATCAAGACTGGCTAGTACAGGGATTGAACCTGTGACTTTGACATTATCAGGACCACACTCTAACCTTCTAAGCTAACTGGCCTAAAACACAAATCACAGCTGTCAGTTTTAAACATATTTTAACTGCCAAAATTGACAGGCTTGGTTCTAATCTAGGGTATAGAACAGCTACAATAATGCAGAGTCATAAGGATAATAAAGAGATACATGTCTTATAACCCCAAAATCATGTTTAAATAATTATTAGGATGTTAGACATACCAAACACCTATAAAAAACAGATACTAATGTAGTATATACTGTGTGTGTGTGTGTGTGTGTGTGTGTGTGTGTGTCTGTGTGTGTGTGTCTGTCTGTGTCTGTGTGTGTGTGTCTGTGTGTGTGTGTGTGTGTGTGTGTGTGTGTGTGTGTGTCTGTGTGTGTGTGTGTGT
>JAPQRN010000048.1:0-20995 GCA_037367275.1 Coranthus polyacanthus | reverse complement strand
CGTCATGTGGACAGTGCGTCCTGTGGACAGTGCGTCTCGCGTCATGTGGACAGTGCGTCCTGTGGACAGTGCGTCTCGCGTCATGTGGACAGTGCGTGGTTCAGATCATGTCATCTTCACGGCTGCTCTTCATTGAATTGAACTTTCAAACAACGTTATTTGTGATTCTCACGTGGCTTCCATCCCCGTGGGACTGATCGTTACCGGACTAAAAGAAATCGACTGAGTTTCCGCCGGCTCCCTCTTCCTCCGTCAAGTCCAGGACTGTCTGGATCGATGGAAAACTCTGTGCTGTAATTTTTGTTTAACTGCCTCACACTGTGCATTATGTCCGGCACAGCAGCCTCCACAAAAATCGACTCCATCGGGGCTTATTTTCTTACATGCCTGATAGATTTCTCAAAATTAAATGTCTCCCAGGTAATTGTAGTAATTATCACCACTATTGATTCATCTTGTTGATTACAACATTGTTAAAAATAATAATCCAGTTCAGACACAGACCACGTTTACATCTTTACATTTAAAACTTATTTTCTTCCAGATTCGTCTCCTGACTCAGGTTTTCCTGACCTTTCCCTCCCTCGTCTTGTCTTTGTGTTTTTCTTCAGTATCTGACAGTATCTTTCCTCTTCTGATATAACACCATCCTCTTCCTCTCCTGATAGCATCGGGCAGCGTGTTACGGCTGCAAATGGAAACCTGCAGCGACGCCGTAGCCGAGGCTGCCGGATGCACAGGCCTGATGACACAAAGCACATGATTTAATTATCTGATATTATTATCTACACAGATTCCTGTACCTGCCTTCAGCGTCAGACGCCGGAGTTTCAAACTGTCCTCAAACTGTTCTGCACTGACACCGACTTCAGGCGTGACATGATGTTACTGTAACACACGAAAGTAAAGTTTAACTACAAACCACATTTAAACACAGCTGAAGACGACAAAGGACTTTAAACATGAGAAACAGAAAAAGACTAAAAGTTACTAAAAACTCAACGAGAAACATCTTCAACGACTACAACAAACCACGTAGTTACAGACATGACAGACTGAATGAGGAGGGTATGTACCGTGACCATATTTGGATAAAAGGGTGGAGCCGAGAAAAGGTGAAGCATGATGGGTAATTCAACACTAACATACGAATACGGTAAAACATTTGTCAGAGAATGTTTTGACCAGATCACTTATTAGAGGATCCAAATGAAGCAAATGAGACCAGAATGACTCCTGGAAAAATGATTTACTCAGTATTTTAGAGAGAAGTTTTTGATGTTTTTCAACTGGAGCCAGCATCTAGTGGCCATCACTGGTATTACACCTTAAGATACTGAAAGTGGATCAAGTTTTCTTTGGCTTTTCAACCTAGGGATGAACATCGGGATCGGCATCTGAGGCGTCATTTCAGCGACGGCAGTGGCTGATATTTATCTGCTGTTTTATTAAAGGTTTTTGCATAAATCTGCGTGATTAAATTCTGACTTTAAAACGGTTCAGTGAACTTATTTTGATGCATATGATGAAGAAATCCCTGGTACAAACAGGAGGATGAATAACAAAAGAAACTGACAGTGGTCGGTGTTGGTATCGGCCCGTCCCTGGTTGAAACACAAAGAACCTGGTCTGTACTGACCTCCATCTGGTGGAAACCAGGATCTACAACGGTAACTTCAAAGTCAAGTCAGTGCATAAGTATCTTCAAATGGTCACCAGGTTCCGGCTTCAAAAACTCCAACGGACTCTCATTGAAAAACACTGACTCCTCTTTAGAAATAACAGGTCAGTCATTCTGGTCTCAGTGTCTTCATCTGGACCCTCTAGTACCAGGACCGGCAGTTAAAAGATGAACTTCAACGAACCGCCGGCTCACGTCACGGTGCCGCGTCCACTTCTTTATACTGGAAAATGAGTCAATTGTCGGTTCTTAGTATGGACCGCAGCACAGCACCTCCATCCTCTGTTGCCATGGTTACGGCAAGCATCTCCACCGCGACCCTAATCACATTCCTGGTGAAGTAAATGGAAATCCTCTGCCTCGTCTCTACCTTCTCTTTTGATCTGTTTCTACTGGCGTTTTCAGCCTCTCTCTAAATGTACCCGTCTGTCTCTGCTGTTTCCGTCTGCACACATTCTGTTTTCATCCATCACTCCTTTACTTTTTTATTCATTTTATACCCAGCCCTCCCTCGTCTTCTACTTCACTCCATCTCTATCATTTTCCTCGTTGCTTTTCCTCTCAGTCTTCAATTTTGTCCAATTTGTGTCTTTTTCTTGTTTTCTTTTGTTTGTCTAATGTGTTGTTGTTTTCCTACAGTAAAAACACTGTTTATTTCCAGACCTTTCTTCTGATGAAACCTGCCGTTGGTGCCTCACGTCTCACATGAACCTGATGATCTTTTCACTTCCAACATGAATTACATCTTTGTTCATTTAAGTTGAAATTAACAAAACTATGTTAATCAACTCCACAAATAATAAAAAGACGTAACAAACAGAAACAACAAAAGACACAAGATAAAAACAACAGAAGACGTAACACAACGAAGACGACATAAAAGACGAGACAGGACGGAAACAACGCAAAAGAAGAAAATTACACAAAAGATGTAACGACGAAAACAAAGTAAGATGCAACGAGATAGAAATTATGCAAAAGATACAACAACATAAAAGACATAAAGATGTAACAAGACGAAACGAAAAGACCCGACAAGATGAAAACGACAAAGATGACGTAAAAGACAACAAACGAAACAACATGAACAGATGTAACGACGAAGACGAAGTCTCCGGCAGTAAAGGCTCCGTTCTTCTACTTCTACGTCAGTATCTTCTACTGGAGGAAACCGTGGACTTTCAACACTACATGATTTCATCTGCGAGTGTCAACGTCTGGAACAGACTCGGTCCGACTTGGCCTGATGAGTCGTCACATCCAGAACACGGGACAAGGTTTGTTATTTCTTCAGAACTTTCCGTTTATAGAGTCGTGGATTACTTCTATTCTCTGTAGTCCTTACAATACTTTTATAAATTTGTTCTGCCGTTTGAAAACCCGGTGATAGGAAAACAATCCACAGAAAACAAATTATTTCTGTTGTTTTGCTCTGCGGTGTGAAATCGAGGCAGAAGACATTGCTAGAGGAGACTCTGTTAAAGGGAACAAAAACTAATTTCAGCACAGTTTCAAAGAGCAGTGGAAGGAAATAAACAGCTCGGACTCGTCGTCTGTATTAGACGGTGATGAAAGAAGTTCAATTGAAAGTGAACAAGTCCTGAAGTTCAATGGAAGGTGCGGAGACAGAGTTCACGACAGCTTCTGCTCTGAATTCTCTTCAGCACATTTGAAAAGGTTGGTGACAGTGTCATGTACTGTTCATCGTGAGCAGGATCTGTGTATGTGATAAAATATTATCACATACACCTCACGGGTCCCGTCCCAGCAGTCTGTGGTAAAACCATGTACGTGTTGTAACGAGACAAAGACGACGTAAAGAGCATGAGACAAGACCTCGCAGAACAACCTCCCTTTTGTTTTGTGTTTTCACAGATTCCAACAGACTGTGATGAACAACTAGAAGACCTGCTGCGACACAGTTAAAGTGTACCTTCTGTCGCTCCTCTTCGTCCTCCACCAGTGTCCAGATGGAGACTTCGATCTGTCACATGATCACTGCACATCTCCCTCCGTGGAAACACGTAACACACATTAAAGCTGACGTACGCACCGTCTCATCCTTTACCTTCAAAGTACGGCGGTTAAGTAAAGTGGTGTAATCAGAGCTCTTTTCTCCTGGTCTTCATTAAAAGTAGGTCAGACTGCAGACGGTGGAAACATACGTGACGACGTCTGCACCGTCACCATGGAAGTCATCGTATACAAACACTGATCATATGTTGTGGTTTCAACATGTGGTGTGAACTGACTCCATGTTCCTTCTGTTTCCTCATTGTTACGTTCCGACTTGTGGTCGGGCATCTCGTCCGTTCTCTCAGAGTTTGAAGCTCATAACTGGTGGTGAAAGGCCTCCCACGGTGCTTCAGCTCCAGGGAGTTACAGTCTCCGATAAGGCAGGGTCCAGATGGAGATGGAGATAGCGTTGTTCGACTTCATTAGACTGAAAAGAGAAACACAAAAACCCCAGAATAAGGAGAGGAGATGATGATGACGACGACGACGTCCAGGCCTGTCAGAAAAGGACATGTCAGGTGTCTGTTTCAGAGGGTTTTAAGAAGATACGTGGTTATTTACTCTGACAAGACGAGATGATGAGCTGAGTGAGGGTTTAGAGGAAGACGGTCCAACAGTCTGGAAACAGCTGCATTAAGATGAAACAAGTAGACGTGACACAAACCAGGGTCATTTAACAGCAGCTTCACAGACTGAACTGAACCGATAACATCACAATATGATCAACTTACATCAGCATCATTTCACTTGGAGATCAGCTGTAATTAGTGCAGCATTATCTCATATCATTCTGTTGACGTCTTCTACAGGTGTCTTTAAATCTTCTTCACCTTTCACTCAGGACCAAACATCACTCTTTACTTCACTAATCGTATAGGCTACAAATACGGAATCAAGAAAAACAAAAAGACAAATTCAAGATTGACCAAAGTTTTAACTTTCAGACGAGGATTAATCCTGTCAAACGGAGACTTTAGGGCATTAAATTCAGATTCTGTTGAATGTTTTGTCCGTCCTTAAATCTTCTCAATCATCTAGAAATCATGAGACTACGTAAAAAAACCTTCAAATTAAGCCAATTTTTTTCTCCCTGGATGATGTGGTTTTTCTGTGGGACTAAGAAAATGGAAATGTTGTGAAAATGTGGGTTTTGTGATTCCTGTGGTTATAATTTAATGAAATAAGCAGTTTCAAAGATCAGATCACAAGAAGAGAGTCCTCTTGTGTTGGATGTATTCCCTTCATAAAGCTGAGAAATGGGACTGTTCCAGTGGGAGGAAAGTCACAAAGAAGAGACAAACGCTGCATCTCCCTCCCTGCAGTGCTTTTATTTTCCATGTGTGTCTCTATTTTCCTGCCATAACAGTGTTTCATTTGATTCGTGCTTCTATTTTCTCTTAGGATCCGACTTCCTCTCAGTTCTTCCACATCTTTCATCGTCGGTGTCCATCTCACGTCTCTTCAGTCCTCAGGATTCACACTATTTTTATTCTTTTTTTTAAACTATGTTTTAATTGAAACGATTACAGTTCTGTTTTGTACTAGTGTGATGATCACAGAGGCTTTTGAACATGTGAAATCAATAAAATGACAACATGGAAGAATCAAGAAAAAGTACAATTTATGAAGCTTTTCAGAATGTTATAAATGTTTCATTTACTAGAATGGATTTTTCAGTGTGTGTGGCCTTCGTCATCAAATTTTCAGCCTGATTTCACCAGAAAAACAACAATAGTGATCCATTTTTGAAGGGGATTAAACCTGTGTGATGCCCTCTTGTGGCTGGAGGAACAAGTTGTAGCTAATGTTGTTAAATAGGGTCAAACCTTAGAAGGAGGTGGTTATGGATCAATAACTTTCGTCATCCTCCCTCCTCCTCTCTCCCCTCCTCCTCTGTTAGGGGGAAGGGAGATGCGATGTGCACTCTCTGGGCTGTCGGGTTCATATCATCACACTTTAAGTTTATCAGCTGTAGCTGTGTAGCTGAGATTTGCTTGCATCTGTGTAATGCTTTATCAGCGTTACAGCAGTCACCCTCTAGTAAATCTCTCTTTCATTTGTTTTTCGGTGAAAGAAATGCTTCAGATACAAAAAAAAAAACCCCAACAAAAACCTCTTTCAGCAGGCCTTTTCTGGCTGTAGTAAAGCCACCTCTAGGAGGTAAAGGTAGCTGGGAGCGCTGTGTCAGACCCCTACATTGAAATCAAGGTGGTTCCAAACCGGCTTTTTTAACATCTCCACTTACAGTTCACTTAATTCTTCAGACGCGTGCAGTTTCTTTCCCTCACCCCGGTCCTAATTTGTACGCATTACAGTTTTGATTGCATTCCTCCTTTACTCCCCTCTCCTCTACCTTCGCACATGCATGGTTGATAGAAACTAAATGTAAAAGAGAACCACACATGTGATTCTCTTGCCTTCCTCTCCGCCTCTCTCCGTCATGTGGCTCTCCTCTCTCAGTCTTTCAGAGCTCTCGCTGTCTTCTCCTCTATCTGGTTCAATTAGGAGCACTTCTTCATCCTGACCCCATTGTGTTGTAGCAGTGTCACTATTCAATCTCTCCTTCTCTCTCCCTCTCCAGCCTGCTCTCTCCTTCTATCCCTCTCTAACCCCCTTTCTTGTTTACACTCAGTCCGTTGGCCTTTTCGTTATCCTCCTAATCCCTCGCTCCTCGCCCCATCTTGATTCAAGTGAAAAAGCTTCTTTTTTTTTTTTTTCCTCTCCTCCTTTTTTTTCTGAAAGCTGCCGTTTTAATACTGTCCTCATAAGTCCATGGCTCTCCTGCTAGATCCATAAGAGTGTAGCAGTCAGTCTGCAGCAACACGCTGTAGGCTTGTATTTTCTTCTTACAGTTTACAATAAAATTCACTCCTCAAGCTGTGCTTTAGCATGTTTCAGCTTGTGTGTCCATGTTACGTTTAATAGATTCACATCCACTTTCTCCTGTGTCAAAATATAAAGATATGAATATGTTAATGTTCGAACCAAATTTCAATTTTGACGCGAATAATGACTGATTTGTAAGGTTTCATTTTGACAGCGAGTTGTTATCTGTTGAATGTAGAATTTTTTTATATAGTCACCAAATAAAGCAACGCTTAAGCGATGCTAAAGCAATGATCCACCTAAATTATAAGGTGTCAGAGGTACTCGAGAGCGCATGTCACACTCCAAAACACACCTTCCTTTTCATTCTCCATCTTGCAGTGAGTGCTGCCTATGTGTAAGCTTTGCATTTTATGTTTCAGCTCCCAAGCATCCCTCAGACCATCATATTATCTCAGTACGTGGTATTTACCTTTTCAGCAGTATTTATTGGGCTCATGAGATGAGCAGTCAGAAATACGGGAACTCACATTTTATGACTGCGCTTATTAAAGACGGAAATGCTATAAAATAGGGGAAAATACACTGTTGTTTTTGCAGGAGACGTATAAATAATTTTTGTTCGTCGCCAGTAATTCTAGGCCAATGATTTTTAGTTTACAACGTGAAATATAGCCATGAGAGGCAAGTGAATTTATGCCTCACAACAGAATAATTTGAAGTACTGCATAAAGTAATAGAAGTGGTACAGTTATTGGTTGTGGTATGAAACTGTAAACAATATTAGTTTTCCTAAATGTGAGAAAATTGTTTCCGCACATTTTAGAGAAACTAATATTGTATGCACAGTTGCTACTAATACGTTTTAGGCGATGTCTTATACCTCGAGTATGGAGTGTTCTCATTTTGAATTTCTGCTTTTTTGCTGTGTAATAATTTGATAATAAATGCTAATGAAATTCCACTTTTGGTTTTCATATCAGAGACAGAAGTTGATTTAGATAAAATGTGGAAAAAATGCTTGAAGCCATAAAGGAAGGGGAAGAAGTGAACTCAGGGCCACGTACAATCAGCCTGACCAACACATGTAATTTTAACTTTGGTAAAATGTGTTTTTTAACTAATTTGTCAACAGCATTCGCTATGCTGTATATTTAGAGTGCTTGTGGTTAAGTTTTTAAAAAAAAAGCTGCTGGTGGTTTTTCACACAAAGCAGAAGGAGAACTAAAGCTGAAGTCTGAAGCAGCCTAACCTTTAACCTGACTGTCCAAGACCTGAGCGCTGCAGAGCTCCGCAGTCTCCCTTCTCACACTCTACACGTTCACTGCCAATACTGGTTTCATCCCAGCAGCAGAATATTCTTAGCCCCTGTAGTGTGAGTCTTAGTGTGTGTCTTTTATAAAAGACTGTGGTTAATTAAAGAACACTGCATCTCAGTGGACCTGCCTCATCCCTGATCTTCCCATCTTTCTCTCTCTCTCTCTCTCTCTCTCGTTCTCTCTGCACACAATGACAATGTATGAGCAGCGAGGGGGGATAACTTTTTCAATTCAGCCTACTTAGTGAATTAGGAGACAAAAAGACCATGGACAGTGGCACAAAAGACAGATAAACTGCAGGATAACCTGTCTAATCTCTCCCTTCATACTCTTCTCAGGCATTTTGCAACAGAACAGATCCGATTCCAGCATTTATTTTAATCTCTCCAATGAAAACCACAGCATCCAACATTTGTAGGGTTGGCATGCGTAGCACTAGCCGTTGGCAA
This sequence comes from Coranthus polyacanthus, assembly GCA_037367275.1. Classification (NCBI taxonomy): domain Eukaryota; kingdom Metazoa; phylum Chordata; class Actinopteri; order Kurtiformes; family Apogonidae; genus Coranthus; species Coranthus polyacanthus. The sequence goes on along the minus strand of JAPQRN010000048.1, from coordinate 12,704 downwards.
TCGGCCTCTCTGGAGTTTTCTCTAAGTTGCTGTGCAGTGTGGAGGTTTAGAGGGCCAATAATAAGCTGTAGTATTGCTGTCAGTTTGAGTGGTAAACACATTGTAAAGCCTCAGGACCCTGCAGTTTCTCAACCAGCTTCTGACCCCGAGCCACTCATCAACCACAAGAGACAGGCTGAGACTGTTACCACGGATTAGCTACTTCACACACACATGCACACACAAACGTGCATGCACACTTACATTTGTGCGTGTAGGGTACTTGCGTACTGTACATTCATTATTATTTGTGTAAAATGTGCACACTTTCTTGTTGCACACTTTTTAACTTGCAAAAGATGGATCATTTCCTGGTTTTGCGTCTTGCACAATGGCTGTTGCCACTGCCTATCAGTCACTTGTCATTGATATCCCTGGGCATGAACGTGCGTGTAATGGTGTGTGTGGTTTTTATTTGTGTGCATGTGTGATAAGTGTATGTGTGTGTTTGTCCTGTTACAGATGTCTCTGTTCATTGATGGGTGACCGAAACAAAAACAAATCCATCAGTCCGTTAAATCACACATTATCTTCCACCACCTGGCAATTAACCATCGCTGTGAGTGTGACTGTGTGCGCACAAGTGTGTGCGTACATATACATGTGTATGTGTGTAATCTAATAATGCAGCAGTTAACCGATTTGCATAATAAATGTCTGGTGATATCTCTTAATTTATCAGTTGTATATTCAGAAGCGATTGCATAGCAAACACATAAACATCTCCAGAAAGATTGTTCGTGTGTGTGTGTGTATCCATGACACCGTCACCTCAACTACTGGAACAAAGCCAGCTGTCGCAAACAAAATTTGCTCCTCATATAAATGCACATGCGTCTGTGTGATAATCAGTGCTGAGGTGGAACATGTTTTATATTCATCCAGCTTGTCAAAAGGCGCGGAACATGCTACGAAGGGCAGGAGAGAGAAAAAATGCAAAAATATGAGAAGAGAGAGAGATAGTGAAAGAGATAGTAAGACAAAAGTACTATGGGACTGGAAAAAGGAAGTCAAGAAGAATACAAATGGATTTTGTGTTGAATTATAATTGAGAAGCGGGAGCAGGGTCAACATAATGATGATAATAATGCCTGGCCAGTGTCCTGATCCACGCCCTGAGTTTCACATAGACACTGTAGTTTATGTGTGTGTGTGTGTGTGTGAGTGTGTGCGTGAGACTACGAGAGAGGAAAACATAGACACAGACAAGAGGATTAAACAGGCCAATCAACCACCCCCTTGACAGCAACATAAACCTATCTGTCTCCCAGCCCCACTTAGGACAACAACATTTACATTTATGAATATGTGCACAAAGGAGAGTATTACTCACTCACTATCACAGGGCGCACGGCCCGACTGTGTGTGCGCGCATCCGCATGTGTGTGCAACCCATCCATCATAGACATTTGCGCTGCTGCTTCGCGTGTCAGCTAGCGCTACCACACGTACACACGCACGCACACACACACACACACACACACACACACTGCAAACCTCACGCAAAGGCTCAGTGATCATCATAACAGTTATATAGACACAGTGATCAGACTATTCATTAGTAACGAATAATAAGGCCACATAGTGTATGGGTGAATGGATTTCGGTTCGCGTTAGCCATGTGTGGCTGTGTAAGTGTGTGTGTGGTGTGCAGACACTCGCACAGAGATGTCATTAATTAAAAGCAATAGGGAACACCTGTGTGATGGATGACTACTGTTTGCATAATAAGATCCAGTGGTCTTCGCTCTCCCTTTTTCTCTCATGTGCTGTTGCTTTGTGCATGTGTGTGGGAGTATACATTTTTTCTGATTGGACTGGTGTTGTCTGCAAGGTAAGCAGAGCAATAAATGACACGTACGAGAAAGGAGGAAAAGGAATGATTTTATTTTCTCATCCTCCATCTCCTTTTCTCTTTGGGGATGAGCTAGATTTCAGTAGTGTGCTCCTCTCTCTCTCTCTCTCTCTCTCTCTCTCTCTCTTCTCTCATCCTCCAATCGCCTGATGGGAAAGCACTCTTGGGGTGGTGGTATTTTGGGAGCTATGTGGTTTAATGTGATGGCTTTGAGACTCTTTCTCTGTCAAATTAACTCGGACTAAATCTTTCCAGTGCTAGAAAATATGTTGCTTTGCTTTGAAGTCTCGTTTTCCTTCACCTCAGCTCACCCACACTTTCTTCTTCATTCCTTTTCTCTCCCTCGGCTGTCCTCTACTGTTCTGCTCTTTGAGATTTTTACCAAAGCCACTTCTTATGTGGCAAAAGTTGCCTTCTTGTAGATGCTTTAAATTTACACACACATACACACAAAAGAAAAAAAAAAAACATCCACATTGATCTTTTTGGAAAAGACAAGCTTGAAATATCGAACCCAGCCTGTTTTTCTGCATCTCTTGATTGGCTCTTTTATTTCCTCAAACGCTGTCTCGCTTACATGATTGGCTAATCTGAAGCGTTGCTGTGAAAATGGGGTATTGATGTGCAGCGTTGGTGCTAGCTTGGTCTTGAGTCAAACACTAAGTGGTCAGTGTAATGGTTGGACTCAAAGAGCTTTTTAAACGTGGCAGGTTTGTAGGGGTTTTAGGGATGTGATTCTAAAGCCAAGATTATATGAGACACAGACTTTTAAGTCTTTTTCCATAAATGCCTGGTCAAGGATTGGTATTGATTTAAGTGACTGCTGATTCGACAGTGGTGGCTGAATGGTTAACACAGTGGAAACGAAGGCTGTATTTATCAAGCTTTTCAGACTTTCTTTGCTGGAAAATCCATGGGAATGTTGTCTAGAGTCAGAAACATTTCTACATAAAAGATGAATTAGTTCAGTTTTTAAAATAGAACTTTACAAAAAAAAACTCAGCAAGGGGTAGATGCCATTTGAGAAACCACTTGACATCATTTACATTTTTAAAGGTTAAATTCATGACGTCCTAGACGAAAAGTGGCGTTCAACACGTTTAAAACTGAAAGGGCACTCAGAGTTTGCAGACCTCCAAGGCCACTGGTGTGTCAAAGCCAGCAGAAGTCACAAAACGTAATGTTAAAAGAGCGAAAATAGGAGTTGCTGGGTCCCTCCACTCCAAAATTAATAATAAATAAATATATAAAGGGTTCTTCCTTGGCCCATGCCACACTCCCCCACCATGTTTCATAAAAATCAGCCTGCAGTTGTTTTTTTTCCAGCCTTGCTGACAGACAAGTGAACAGCATCGAAAACGTAACCTCCTTAGTGGAGGTAACAATTGTCAGCTTGTCCAGGTAGAATAAAAGAAAAAATAAAGTAAATAAAGTAGCGTCCATTCCTGTGTTTCCCACTGGCTGAGAAATTATTTTTGGTAGTCTACCTCAGGGGAGATGGAGGTGTAGCGTGGTGGGCTGCACTTAATTCACAGAAGCTGTTCTGCTTTTTATTGAATGCCCATCTGTATTTCTACATGAAATTGAACAGCGGGAAATAACAGATATGAAAATAATAACAATTAGTGAGTGGGGGAAATTTATTCAGTTTGCTCACTCAATTCAGTTTTTTGCTTGCACAAAGGTAAAGGCACAGGTTGCCTTTAAAATTCTTCTTTTTTTAACTGATTACAAATGATCTATTTTTTTTTTCAATTTAGTGATATGCTTGGACACATATTTTTTTATGACATGTCTTGAATGTAAATGTGCTTTTACCAGATAAATTTTTGCGGTTAATCTCCTTACATGGTCTGGGCATGTGTGTGTGTCATATGTGCGAAACACCAAGGATAATGCATGCACGCGTGGACGTGTTGATAATGGGATAGGGATTTACAGGGAATGTGTCGATGCATGATGTGCTTTTTTTTCCTTTTTTTTTTGGTTGATATTGATTTGATTTTCTCATCACATCCAGTGTCAGGAACAAAGTGTAGTTTTGTGTTTTGGTGAGTTAACTTTGTATATTAGGTTTCAAAAACTCATATTCAGCATTCGATAATTTCATATTTGCTAAAACGTACGTGCTTGTTTGTCCTATCACTTGCCACCTGCTGGGATTGCCTTATAGGTTGTAACAGCTCTGCAGCTCAACTAAATCCTGGAGCAGACAGGGTGACTTAAAAAAAAGCTGATAATATGGCTTTATCTCTATGCATACAAGTATGACTTGATATGCGTCACTAAGACTTTTTTCGGGGCCAAACTAGGACGGATTTCTTAACAGGAGATATTTGATAGATGTGATCACAGGGCTGCTTTCTGTGTGGAGTTCCCAGTGTGTATTTGGGTTTTCTGAGTCATGCTTTTACTTGCCTTTCACTTCTGGGATCATTAAAACAAGTGAGACGAGGCAGTCTAAATCATCTAAAGGTGTGAACAAGACTGTGAGTGATGATCATTATATATGAAAAAAGTGCTATCTGGACAGTTTGGAAGTGATGAAAAGCTCCTCTCAGGTGTTTGGATAAGGCCGTCCGTATCACCCAATTATTGTAGCTTTCCAAAACCAACAATCTGTCAGCCACACCTGTGTTCTGCAGTGATTATCCAGGTGCGCACAGGTGTGCTAATGGGCAGTGTTCCAAATGTTGGGCAAATTCTGTTCTGCACACTCCTAATTCTAACTCCTGCTGAAGTGCTCTGATTTCCCTCACGTTGGCAGCAATCGAGAAACTCTCCGAGACAAGACGGAAGGATTGCAACTAAAATCGAGTCCAGCATCCTAAATAGGACTGATATGAATCAATAGACAGGCTCGGTCTTCATCTTCAGCACATCATACATTTGGGGCACAGTGAATGAGCGGATCAGCAGGAAACAAGGCGGCCTATGAGCTTCCTGATTTGTTTCCTGAATTTTGTGCAGCCTTCATATTAATCTGCAGCATTATATTAATGACTACCTCTACTTTACAACCACCTCTATAAGTCATGTAGCTTCTTGCTCCACCTTCAGGTATTTTGAAGAATGTACAGCGTTAATGCTTTGACTTGAACGCCTGCTTTGATGGCATTCATTCAGACCTTTTCATCTTCTGTCTACTGCCTTTTGGCCAGTGTACGGCGTATTATGAGTTACACCAGCGGATATGTCTTATATATTATTGTTAGCATTGGAAAAAGATTGGACACATAAAGTAAAACATCACTAACACTACTTAGTGGCTTCTTTATTCCTCTTTAGCAGGCGTTTCTGTTGTGCATGATCTGGGTATCATGCTGGCACAGTCTCTGAGTTAGTAACATAACGGCACAAATGAATTTAAATGCCAACGCATGTAAACTGATATTTTTGGAACATTATGAATGGATAACAATGCGATCTCAGAGTACAAGTTGAAATAACAGTAGCTGAGTCAGAGTTAGGGTTTGTGCTACTTTAAATGAAAATGGTAGCGTGTGAAGTGTATGAATTGCCTTTTCCATGACAGCCAAATTACTGAATGACCGCCTTCTCTCATCATGACTTTAAGCCCAATGTGTTGCAAAACAAGAATTTGTCTTTCCCACCCATGTGTTAAATTTGAACAAATTGTCCACAGAGAAACAAATCCCACAGTGATGGGCTGGAGGCGATGTACACACGCTCTATACACACTGTGTAAACGCACACGCCTGATGTTGTTGTGGATATTAACATTATTCTCTGAGCTGATGCCTAAGCTCCAACAGTGTAATCAGGTGCTAATAACAAGGCTGTGATGTTTACAAGCTGTTTCAAAGCGCTCTATATATCTGTGTGTGTGCTGGTGTGTGTAAGTGTTCTCTATGTGATGTGGAGTCTATTCCCTTCCAGCGCTCTTGGGGCTTTGGGGGGGTACTAATAATGCAGACTGTCAGCTCTTGCGCACACACACACACACACATTCATGTGCATGCACACCAGATGCGCATATGGTGGGTTTGTGACGTGGCTAATGATAGCAGCGTAGCAGCAGTCTGAGGCCATATGCTGAGCCTGATCACAACAGAGCAGAGTAGTCTAGTATTAATAAACTCTACCGACATGACAATTAGGAATCGTCCACATAAAGACAATACACTTGCACCTGAAAACGCACACAACAGGAATCAACTGTCGCCAGCCTGGACAGAGGAGCAGCAGGAACGAGAGCCGCTGTTTTGACAGTGCTCACTGGGCAGAAATGATGCTTATTGTAGAGCTTTGATTATGAATATTGTTACCGGTTGAAGATGTAAACAACTTCAAATCAGCTGTGGAGAATACATGGGGTAATGAGGGGTTTTATTCAGTTTCCCGCTGAATGTAGGAATGGCTTCTCCATTGCAGGTTTTCATAAGAAACAATTACGGAGAGATATGAGAAAGTCTTGATTGTGAAGGTTTGATTTAGCAGCCAGAGGGAAAAATGCAAGGCAGGGTCCTCACTTCACCAAACTGCAGAGGACACAGAATTATGCTTATTCAATCCACAGAGCGAGCACGGCAGAGAGGGAGAGAGTCTTTAATTGAGGTTTTATCCATTTAAGCTGTCACTAAGAGGCCAACTCTGAAACCTTTTAACCACTCTCCTCTCAGTAATGACACAAATCAGAGAGGAAATGTGTTTGTGTCTGAGCGTCGGTGTGAATGTGTGTGGATGTGTGTGTGATCGCGCGTGTTACTGTTCGTGAAGCAGAAGGGTAATTATGCGGAAATTGGGAAATGGCTAAGTGAATTATGACCTTGTTTCAGCAGAAGGCTTTAATCAGTCCAAGCCGGGGCAGGGAGGGAGGCAGAAATGTTCGCTATAAGCACTCTGCTCCTGATGGCGACAGCAACCAGTCAGTAAAACTGACTGTCAACCAGGCTGTTGTGTTAGTGGAAACAAGTCTGTCAGTAATTCATAGAGTAAGAGTGGTTTCCAAAAGCCGTTGGGGGAAAATTCATGTATAATCATGAGGCCAAATGCTTTGTTTATGGTTTTGATGCTTTAGTGATAAGTCTTGTGTGCTGTACCTGTACTTAGTTTGTGGAGAAGTGTGTGTGTGTGGGTAAAAATTCAAGATTACCATAAAGCAAACTGACCTTACATGGAATCCTACTGGAACAGTAAGATCAATGGAGTGAGCAGTTATTTTCAGTATTGATAATCTGCTTATTCTTGATGAATCAAATTCAAAAATTGTTTGCCGCATAAAATGTCCTGGAAAAAGAATCACAAAATACAAAATGTAAAAAAAAATAATTCTAAATCGCAATTTCTCACCGCAAGATGCAAGATCAAATGTCTTTTTGTTCAAAACCCAAGTTACAGTGATATAATACAACTAAATGGAACAAATCCTTGCAATTGAGAAACTGAAAAAGCTGAAAAGAAGAAAAATAATCACTGATTAATTTCCTGTAATCAGTTCATCATCACTCTTCGAGCACTTAAGATTATGTCACATAATTGTTTGTGTGTGTTTACATACACTAAGTGATTCTTCTTGGAATGAGCAACAAGGGAGGAACATGAATGAAGTGCAAAGACAGAACAAACCACAAAAAGAAAGCACACAACTGAAACACTTGAAAAATGATGTGCTGTGTTGACCGTCTGCAGGCAATGTTGCAGAGACCAAACCTGTGCGTCGAAAACCAGCAGAACATGCAATTTTGTTCTGAAACTGGCCAATTTGCTTTGAAAAACATGCTAATGTTGAGTTTGTGGAAACGTTCCTCAGATCTTTCTGTCTGTATGACTGCGTGTACTCCTTCATGTATATGTAAGTAGTCGTAGCTGTTGCTGTTCAGATGTGTGTAGGGTCAGCAGCCCTGCTGTGTCTCAGTGTGCCTCTGTTGGTTCTGCTCTGGTTGTCTATTTCTGTCAGTGTTGGATCGATGGCATCCTACAGACACCGCTCTCCTCTCCTGGATGTTTCAGCCTGTTCCTTTCTATCTGCTGCTCTGCCCTCCCCGTCCTTCTTCTGCTTCCCTACTGTTGGCTCGGCTTCATCACTTCCTCTTCTGCTCCCGATGGTCCTTCTCTGCATCATCATACTACTCTCAAGTCTCCATGCTTATCGGACAATGAGTTCTCAGTGTGGGCGTGTTTATGTATTTTATTTTTATTTTTTTTTAGCATTTTTCTTGCTTCTTCTGGAGTTTTTCCTGTTCTTGATTTCACATATTGGACAGTTTGTGTTTGCGACTGCCAATATGTTTAGCAACTATTTTTCTGGTTTTTAAGGGATTTGTTTGGCTTTGTAAATGTTTGAGCAACACAGTGTGAGTTAGTTCTAAGTAATTAGTTAATTAATTTATGTCAGTATATAGAAAATGAATTGCTTTATAGATGGGCAGTTTCCTTTCTTTGTATTTTATATTTTGTAAAATTATTACAAAATTATTTAATTATGACATTCTCACTAAAATGGTGAGAATGTCACTTTGGGCTGGAGATAAAGATGGGCATTTGTCACCAAATGGCAATTCAATTAATCAAAATGGGATAATGTATAGAGATCCGGTCGTTATTGTGTAATAAAACCTTACAAGGCGATGCACTTTGTCTCAGGGTCTTGATCTCACCCTCCTGGAGTTTATTGCGCAATAATGACCGTCTCTCTGTACAGTATCCCACTTATTGCACAGAAGAAATAAAAAAATTTGACAATAATATTAATTTAAAAAAACGATCTGATTGATCTGAAAATGATTTTATTGCTCCTGCTAATAAAATAGTCTGTTGGATTCATCGGTTGGAGCTGTGGCTGTGTGGACTGTCACATTGATCAGTCAGAACCGAAAATTCAACAAAGCCGCGTAATATTCAGAGATTAATATATAGTGTAAAGATGAATTACCTTCAGCTGTACTGTCAGTAACAGGATGCAACGTGGATAAAATCTGCTGTTATATGCGTAATAGTGCAAAAACAATCAGTTCATCATCAAAAAATCAGTCAGTGATAATGTTATATATAAAATGTATATAAAGTATTTGAATGATTCTACATGGCTTCTTATAAGGGATCATTTCCTGATTTCTGTTTCGGTATTTTTGTAAATTAATATAATTGATCGAGTAAGTTCTTTACAAAGCCCAGTACTTCATCACAGCAATGCAAAAATCCAATACTGCCATAAAGTAGCCCCACTCATTGATTTGCAGTATAATCTGCAGTGGGAGACAACGGATTTCTATTGACCAACATTATGAATTGTCATAGCAGTAAAACACTATGTGTGAGGTATGCAGCACAGTGTGTGTTTTTTGTTATACATGATTAATGTACACCCCCATGTTTTTGACCTTCCATGTTAAAGATTTAAATGCAAAATGGGAGGAAAAGTTGTGCATTTATGTAAATACGCAGAATTAATGTATACACAGCCGTCTCTTATGTCAATGAAAGGAGAGTGAAAATGAGGATGGCTCAGAGCTACTAGGACTGGCTGGTCTTAGTGCTAACACCCACGCTGTCTGTAGGCTCTGCTCTCTGCTCCAACGCTTTGACAAACAGGAATGTGCTGCTTCTGTAGTAAGGCCGAATATGAATGAGTGTTTACTATCTCACCCAACTTCTCTGTCCTGTGCAACTAACATGTTTTTAATGAAAGTCCAGGGCGGCTGTTGGAGGTGGATACACTGTCTTTATTTCATTGGTATGATAGCAGAGGAGAAAGAGAAAGCAGGAGGAGGGTGTGCATGGAGGATGTGGGGGTTGCAGGGTTGTTGTAATGAATGTACTGCAGTTAAAAAGAATTCTGTGTCACTTCCCGGGAGAGAGAGAGAGAGAGAGAAATAAAGGGGGTGGTGGGGGAGAAGGAGATGTGGGAGGAGATGTTGCGAAATAGGATGTGTTGTGTTGATGGAGCAGAGTTCTTCACAACCAGGCAAACTCTCCTCCCATTCTTGTATGTGTGTGTGTGTGTGTGTGTGTGTGTGTGTGTGGGTTGCAGAAAGAAAGCGAAGAAGAAGGCATGTGAATGCCCCACAGCCTACTAGCATACCACCCACACGCATTACCCACATGTATTAGACCCATACATATGCATACCCCTCACTCTCCTCCACCTCTCTTTCCATTTTTCCCCTTTGGTTTCCCACTTCTACACACACACCCACACCACACACACACACAATCTTCCACCAACACACAGATGTGCAGGGAAAACTCGTTTCACAGGGACAATCTCTGTCATTACCTCCCACGGATTCCTCAAGGGAGTACATTGTTATTTTCTTCCAGCCTTGATCAAATAAAATCAACACACACTCCTTTACACACAAACCTATGGAAAAACACACCCCATACACTCTTACGCTTGCTCAACCATGATAAAACACAAAATGGTGACTGACACCCATCCACCCACTTGAAATGTGTGTTATAAACTACAGCACACACCGCACATGCTGAGCATTTTTGTCCCCCTTGAGGTGAATCATTAATGTAAGCATACATATTGCATGATGTATCACAATTTTCTACTATATCAGTTCAGATAATCAAAGGTTTTGTGACACCCAGAGCCTGAGAGTTGATGGGGCTGCTTAGATGGGAGCAGATAGATAAAGAGTCCGGTTTAACTCTGAAATCAGCTATATCTGTTGGCCTCTGTTGTTGTTGGAAAGAGAAAAGAGACACAGAGAGCACAGAAGAAGAAAGACCAGACAGAGAAAAAAAAAATCGGAGGGCGAAGGGGAAGGAGGGGAGGGCACCGAAGAATAGAGAAAGGAGGGCCCTGCAGAACAGTACTGCCAAAACTGAGGTCAATTGTGATGAAAATGGCCGTTCACATGACCACAATAGCAGCTGAGTGACAGCACTAAAGCAGCATGGATGGGCTTATCCTGATCACTCAGGGCCTTGACTGGGGAAATCACAATGCCCTGGAGATCTGTCCTTTTTGGGCTTGGAGGATCACAGAGCGCCCACGGTCCCAAGCTTTGGCCCTGAAATGTCCCCGATATTACCATATCAATGCCGCCCCGGCTATTCCGCCAAGGAGCAGGGCGGCTAGCGATAGTGCCTCCCGGTTAGCATCGGCCTGTGCCTTCACACGGCTATTCAGTGGGGAGTCAATGCTAACTCAATGCTAGGTGTGAATGGGAAGAAGGGTAAGCTCACCCCTGTAGCGTGAACCCATGTCTGGCAGTGCCTGCAGGCTGGTGTTTGTGTGTTTGACTCTCTCTGTCTCTTGCTCTTTCTTTATCTTGCTCTTCCACTCTGTTTTTCACATTTCAAGTTGTTTCCATGCATATTCCTCCACAGGGCAGGGTGTCAAGAATCAGCTCTTTATTTGGTGCTAACCAAAGTGTTCTTTCAGCAAAAAGCATCAAAATTTTAAAATGTCAACCTTTGACACTGCATATTCACGCTTATTCACTTCAAATTTGTTCACACGTTCCGATTCGATCATATTTTTCCAGTTCTTGATTATGTTTTATTTTGGTAGTTATTTTGACTGCTTGTGTTTAGACATGATGAAGTTTGGCTTCTTTCCTTGAGAAAATACTTTTGTACTAAAACTTTTCCTCAGCGCAGGTGAGGAAAATGAAAAAGTTCACTTTGACATTGATACTGCAAGTTAGGAATCATACAGTAGCAGCAGGGCTGCTCACCCCACACACCTAATCATACTGTACTTCTGCTTTATTATCAAGCTGTCCACACCTCTCTTTAACTGAGGAAACTAAAATGGCATCTTTGTGGGTGTATAAGGGCAGAGAGTTCAGCGTGAGAACAGGTTACAGCCTCCCTGTGTTCTGATGATATTATATCACATGACACTCACAGGAGATGGCCCTTGATATCATTACAATGCAATTAGAGATATTACTCTATAAGAGTACAAGCCACAATTCAGTGTTAACCTTGTTATTACACAATGGGGAGGAAATGGATGATCTGGAGAGGAAAGGCAAGTTTTTAAATGATGCAGAAGGGACGGAGAATGAGATGGAGAGAGAGAGGAAGGAAGGAAGAAGAGAAGGAAGTAGAAAATCAATGGCTAAAAGTAAAGGATGAGAAAGTAAAAGGGCAGTGAAGAGTAGCGGATGAGGAAGACAGGTGAGATATTGGCCGAAGACGTCTTGCTTTGTCATTGGAAATCAGAGCTGTAGGGCAGGACACTGTTTGATTTGGTGTTCTTGTTTTAATCCGTCAATCAGAGCGCTCACACAGACACACACACTCAGCGATAGCCTCCAGTCTGTCACTAAGTATCGGCAGAGAGCTGAGAGGTTATCATGCGTCGTCAGGTGCCAGACCGACTCTTGGTAGCAGGTTTGTCATTTGTAATTAGAGAGAAAAGAAGAGCTGCCTTGTTTTTTTCTCACCTCTCTCCTATTATGTGGCTGAAGGCTGTCTCTGGGTATCGACAGACAAGTGATGGGGCATACACACAAACACACACCCACAAATACATGCACTGACACACGTTTGATGGGCCAAGTTTGATTCCATTAAGTGGAGTTTGTCAGTTAGTCAGTGAAGTGTTGGGATGAATGCTGATGGCCAGACAGTGAGTCCCACAGAGCTAAACAAGATCTGAAGCAGGCTGTTGAGACGCTCGCAACACCGAGGGTGACTGAGCAGTGGCAGGCCTAACTATGACTATTTTATGTCAGTCACATACACACACAGCCTATCTGGTGTTGTATGGCTATGTGGTCACGGTCCATGCGGCTCTGAGTTCTGGTCACGGTTAAAAAGGCTTCCTTCTGGAGAGGAGGGGGGAGTTGAGTCTTAAGACGAGGAAGGAGATGGGAGG
>JAPQRN010000047.1:0-20999 GCA_037367275.1 Coranthus polyacanthus | reverse complement strand
GACTCGCACGGTACGTACACGCTAATGTGCTACGGTTTAGTCACACGCTGTATTTTTCTTGTATTTTTACCTTTCACATACAAAGAAAGCAGACTTGCAATTACAGTAACTGTGACTGCTGTTGTGTTTCTCTTGCGTTATAGATTTTTTTCTGTAAAGTATGAAAACTTGTCACTGGATGTTTTTGACAGTTATGTACCCTGATTTATCACCTTGAAACAACTGTATTATCTCAGTAGGTAATATAAAGAAATCTAGTTTTGCTTTTGTCTTGTTTTTTTTGGCCGTACTGTACTCTGACGGCACATACCAAAAAACTACACAGTTATTGCAAAAAAATGTATTCAAAACTTACAACTTGAAGCTTTAATATGTAACAGTTCCTCATTAAAAGGTTTAAAAATAACTAGACCCATGTTATGTATTTTGTTGACTTGTCTTCTTACATCAATGGACAACAAGCGTGTCCAGCAATGTTCAAATGTAGAGAAATATGTCATTTTATTAAATGTTAACGACCCGTTTCATTTGGTCTCCTGTCGATGCCATTATCGTTACTAATGTTAATGTTCAACGTTTCCTGCAGCTATTTCATTAGAATGAAATCACATAACATGAATAGGATATACTGTATGTTACAAACCTGTACATCTATCTGCATAGATTATTGGTCAAAAGTCTTAGAATGCTCCCATTTTTCCAATTTAATTGAAATGCAAACAGTTCAGGTCCAGAAAAATGACCTGAAATGGAACAGAGGTAAGCAGTAAACTGCCCACGGGTCATAAAAGGCTATTTTCAAGGAAGTTCCTCAGTTGCAGGGTTTTGTTTTGTGCGTGCTGGCTCATTCGAGTGCCTTTCTGGGACACTTAAATAGAACAAATCCATCATTAATTAATGTTTTTAGGTTCACCTGCTTTTTTCCTGCTGAGACAAACCAAAACATCTGCTGTGAAAAGGGTCTTTTAAGCCTTGAAAGTTGAGGCAAACAATTCCCACAGGTGTTCTGGTTTTTGTTGATTACTCTGTCTGAATAAAAGCAGCACCCGAACAGACAGTTTTGTTACACCCTCTGAAGCATTATTTGGATAACACTGCACTGCAGCAAGTGGAATATTCCTATCATAATGGTGAGAAAGAGGCACCTAACAAAGGACGACAGACAGACCATTATTCTGACAATAACCGTCCCTGCAGAAGGAACTGAAACTATTCTAATTGCTCCAATAAGCTTCTATGTGTTTGCTATGTTAATGGGCACTTCAGCATTTTTGTCTGTTACCGAAAAGTCGACCAGTCATTCAAGTAAGCACCTGACAGCTACTGTAGACAGGCCAATTAGAGGACTGACTGTTCAATGAAGACGTGATCCCTCAAGGGCATCCCACTTGTGGAGACTTTGGTGTTACTAACAAAACATTGATGGAACAGGGAGATAAAAGAAGACAAAAGAGAAATCTAATCAGACAGCTACACAATAGAGGAAGTACTTGGGTCAGGAATGAAAACTGAGCTGCTGCTCCGGATGCACGGGTGCCAAACAACAAGTCCGACGTGCATCGACTGTAAACCTGTTTTCTTCAGGGTCAGCAAAACCGAGCTGTTATTTATAACCGGCTAAAGAGCGAGTAGGAATATGTGTTTACGATCCCACTAACCTCTTGCGGGTGGCCCTTACAGTCCTTGCAGACGGGAGGAGAGCAGTAATGGTGGAAAACAGAACCGGAGAGGTTGTCAATCATGTCCCCTTCCAACGAGTCCTTAATGAGCAGAGACACACTGTCCAGCCACTGGCTTTCCTGCAACACACAAACACGTTACGTCAACCTTAAAGTACCTTTTCATTAGCGCTCCAGAGATGATACGTTCATAACGTGCTATCATTTTCCATGGATGCAAATTACACTTGACCTATTATCTGCTGATTTTTGCTCATCACAGATTGATTTATACAGTTGCAAAGTATAGTAGAAATAAATAGCAGCAGAAAAATGTCAGTGATATAGTTGAGGTATTTAAAGATCCTCTTCAGTGATGGTGCAAGTCATAAAAATACAATGACCTTCTTCAAAATGGTTCAAATATCTCCTTCACCTTCATCTGTGAAAAATCTGGAATGTGTGACTAAGCAAACATCGTTCATTTCTAAAGTTTACTCTCCTCAAAAGTACAATTTTATATCAGCAGCGACGGCCTCAAGGCGTTTTCTGATCAAAACTGATCAAAACTGGCTCCAAAATATGTGTGATCACAAATCCAGCTCGTAGGGACACGCCTCAAACTGGTGACGAAATCCACACCTCCGTCTTTTCCCTCTGATTCGGATTCTTTCTACTCTCACGCTGCACCCATGGCTTCTGCTCACGTTTACTGCCTTCATGTCTCGCGTTCGTCATCCACTTTCCCCTTTTCTTCCTGTCCCTCCACCTCTCCTCGTCCTCCCGTCCTCATTTGTGGAACACATGTAATGATTTCAACAGGTTGTTTCATTAAGCGCAGTCTCGTGTTATTCTCAACCACTGCTGTCAGGTTGAGCTGAGCCAGATATGCAAACGAATGTCAGTGTTCAAAGATTAATTGCATGATCCCACTATTAAAACTTTATAGTAAAGTTCTTTGGGAAGGATGAAGATGAATTCCCACTGGAAGACCTTCCTGTCTGAAGAATTTACCAAGTCAGCAGATGACATGAATGAACTCCGAGGAGGAAAAGTCTCCAGGGGTTAAGTTTGGAAAATACATTACCAGCAGTCAAGACTCAGCAATTTTCTACAATTTCTGGGCACTTTTTAGAAAATGCTACTCGTATAGAGTAAATATTTGCTGGAGATTATTTTCAACAGCTCTGCTAACACCAGATAATGTACTGTATGTCAGCTGAAGTGGCTTGTTAGCCTGTTTTTAAATAGACTTTGGACAGTAGTGGAACTCTGTAGCACAGAGGAACAACTCAAAACAGTCTTTGGAAACGCAGAGAAACGTGTTAACTTAATGAGGAAGCAGTAAGTATAATATAGAATACAGCCCAACTGGTCCTGAAGTAATCGGTGATCAGTTATAAAAGACATGGAAGGACTTCCAGCAGTTACAGCACAATATGAGTTATATGAGTTTTCATATGTAAATAATAAATGGTCATTTACACTTGCATGTCTTTTACTCTGTTACCACCATCAGATCCAGGTTAGATACCATCATCCACCAATCATCCGAAATAAAGCTGCTTTGGCTTCACTTTTCATAGTTTTTTCTTGTTTTCTTGTTCCACTTGGTCAGTCTTTCTTGTCGTGCGTTGTCCATTTTCAACTTCTTCAAGTTGCTGTTTTTCCATTTCAGCTTACCACGTTTAAAGTTTAAATTGCCTGTTCCCTTCACTACCTGCTCTTTCCTCTGTTCTCTCCCGTTTTGAGTTACTGCTAAAGGGTGTGAGGTTAAGAGGGCAGACACAGTCGATAGCCAGGCCTTGGCAGCACCCACTGATGTACTGTACGCACACATATAGGCATTGTTTCAAGTGCTGGGAGATGCACAGTGAGGGGCGAGGCAGCTTGATTGATCGGCTATGCTGGGGGCCTTGCTTGTGGTAAATGGTACCCCTGACCCTGTTTGATTCACTGCACTGTCATCTGCTTTCTCACATCCAGAAACCCTACACTTTAATCCATATATTTCACAGAAGCACATTCTCCATGATCATTCAAAGGACATTTTACTGTATCTATAAGTCGATAACAAAAAGTTTTCTACTATTTCTAACATTTTAAATTAAAGCAAATAAACTCTGATTAAAGATTGAAGTAAAGACTATTGTACTGTATGACTGTTATTACTCAAAGTAATTCAACAAAATACTGAACATTTTCCACTTCTTCACATCGTAACACCCACATTGTGGTGGTTATGACAGACTGCAGGAGTTGCACTTTTTTATGATGAAGTGGTAATAATACATTATACCAGGGCTTCTCCAACTTTTTCAGCTCAATAAGATCAATGTGGCGTCTCTCGGGACCCAAACGTACAAAAAACATCTACATTTTGACGCAAAAAATCACTCTTATTCTGTTTGAATTAAACACAGGTGGAAAACGTATTTAAGTACAACAGTGTACAAATACTCATTACATGTGAAAGTCCTGAATTCAAAAGTGTTTTTAACAAAACGTAATTTAAATTATGGAAAGTTAAAGTAGCGTTGTTTTACTTTGTGCACAGTGCTTGTCTGATTTCATTGAAACTGTGTCTGTTATTAATGTTTCACATTGTCCTGCTCACGTTGCCTGTTTCATTCCTTTAAGACTTTACTCTGTTCTGTCTGCTTTCGCTGTGCGAACTTTGAATGTTTTAGTGGTTGATTCAACATCTGGCAAAGGAGACAACAGTTGAAAATGAGCCATTTGGCAACGCTGGCACATTTACAGTATTACTGAGTGATGTACACTGTCCCTGAATAAATAAACAATATCGTAAACATACATCCAAAATTAGGAACTTCATGCCAAAAGCCAACCTGGAACAGCTCAAGAGAGCATCGAAAAGCTTCATCTTATTTAAAATGCAGCTGCTGGAGCTGGAACTGGAATATGTCACCATTTATTACAAAATGTAAGGAGATGTGGTACATGCTGCGTTAAGTCTGTTTATTATTACAAAATGGAGTAGAGTTCCTTTTGTCACTCACTGTCACTCATAATTACCTAATTACTCTGTTTGCAAATCTCCTCACTCATCTACAAATCACTGCTGCTGGAATTAGCAAGTTAAATGTTTCCAAGAGCATGAATCATTCAACAGTAAACTGAATAATATTGTTGGCCTGGGTTTCTTGCATGTTATTCTGGTAATTCCGCTTATCTCCTACATGGGACTGTGTGGAGCGTTAATTGTATAAGTAAAGAGTTAAAGGTGAGACTGGGATCTCTTCATTATCATGCACCTGGGGAGAAAAAGATGGAAATCACATTTTGACAGTCTTCTAAGGACTCTGGACTTCCTCATATAAGATGTACATTAATTTGTGAGATGCCCGTCCATCTCCACAGGGAGTCAATGTGATCCCAGAACATCCTGGAAATCTAATGAGTTACTGTATCTGCAAACAGATGCAGCGACTCCCTGCGTATATACACAAAAATGAGTTGTTTTAATGAGTATCGTGTTCCCTTTGGCTTGTTTGCCCTCTCCATTTCACTCTGGTGTTCATTAGCAAAATACATCTATAGGGAAATATATGTCTGCTTGAAGCTGATTTGTGTTCATAGTTTAACGAAAATGTATATTTTATGCTGTCAGTTTGTTTCTGTTATTTGCCCTTGAGATGTGGTGTGAATGAGGCTGAACTGGTCTGTAGCCTCTTAATAGACCAAGCCTCATAATTATTCAAAGCCAGTACAGTTTACTTGTGAGTTTAAACTTTTCAAAGTTTTGGGACAGAATCAGTAAAGTGTTTTGAATCAGTACGGAGTACGGAAACGCTGTTTCTGTTACCTTAGAATGAGCTGGTTATTAGAGGTGGGTCAATTTCCGGTTTTGCCGGTCCAGTCTGATGTAGGAGCTTAAACCGATTTGATTTGTACAAACTGGCTGTACCGACATTGTCATTATGACGGGTTGCATCAAATTAAAGAATGTCCTACATCAGCAACCTGTGCTGAATCAGCTCTAAATCCAACTTGTTTTGCATCAGTAATAAGCAACAGGACAACGTGATGAACATGTTATTTGAGTGTCTGACAAGCCGAGGTGGCGATACAAAGATCACAGCAGGAGGAGGGAAGATGCACAGAAGGTTTTAATAGAAAGTTCCTGTGTTTTTTTAAGTGATGACGAGAAGACACGTGGCACACTTAGTGTCAAAGAAAACTGAATCTGCACCAACAAAGCCTCAACGTGTCAGAATTGAAGCTGACGAAAGAGTAATGTAAACAGGAAAACAGTCACGGCAAACTGATTAGGACGCTGCGTTAACCTCGCATAGACAGACCTATCGGAGCTGTACCGACACCGGGGATGGTGCCGCTTTACCCCGGCTTCTTCGTCTCATCATTAGCGCTTGTCAACCCAGCTTAGAGATGTATTTGCGCCACCAAGAGGACTGGAGTGGCTACACTCTCATTCACAGACTCCGACAGTCTCATTTTTTCCACTCTGGAGTGTCTGCTGAGTAGAAGTGTGACACCTAGTGGTAAAATTCAGTATATGGGTTTAGTCTGGCATTTGGCTTCATATCAAACTGGTTTGAAACTTTTTACTCCAGCCCAACCCTTTTTATGCCTGTTTATATCTACAGAGGGAGATGTAAATGGCTTCTTTTTTTCCATTTTACAGCAGGTGGCATCCATCGTTACAGTGCATTACCGTCACCTGCTGTGTTTGGATCAGAGTTAATATCTCTTTAACTAAAAAGCCCAGAACGGACAAAACAAACACTGGCTCTATCGGGGGCCTTTGAGGTTTTCAGATCTTCCTCCTTTTTAGTGACCACCGTAAATGAGGGAGAGTCAAGGATCTTCAGTTGGTTGCAGTCTGCGCCTTCACCACTAGATGTTGCTACATCTTACACACTGAACCTTTAAAGTCATAAAGGTGAATTCTTGGACTTATAAAGTCTAATATGTCTTTTCATTTTCTTACCAGCTGTATTTTTCTTTTTGTGTATTTGTGTTTTTGTTGTGCCTTGAAAAATCGGAGTCTTACAGTCACTAAAGACGCGCATTAAACAAGCCCTCGGCTGTGCTTGTATCCTTAAAAAAGCTGTTCTCTGACTCAGACACGTGAGAACACTTCCTCTTATTCTTTTTATTTTACTCCTCTCCTTGTTAAAAATATCAGCAGCCGTCTGACAGACAATGAGCTATAAGCACAATGAGACTGTGGCGGAGCCTGCCACCCACTCACAATCTAACTGTGTTCCAAACATTCCACACAGCCTCGTTCGCTCTCTCCTCATCCCTTCGCTCCTCTCCGCCGATTCAATGTCATTCATCAAGATGGATGAAAAGTTAATTTCCTTTGGTCTGAACCAAAGTACAAAAGTTTACTAGGTTCATTAAAAGCAAATCAGGACTTGGTTGTAAGACTGCGAAGACAATCTGAATCCTAACCTTAGCTGAAAGAAGAGGTGCACATTATTATAATTCCATCATAATTGGACTGTGTCTGTTTCAGTCTGGGTCAATAAACAGTGTGGTCTCATACATAAACGACAGAATAGGTCAATTGTTAATGACTCCTGAAACAATACATACGAGCGTTTGCAGATTTACTGGTGTAGCGTTTCTAGAGGACGATGGGTTGTTGTAGCTACTTACAGGCAGCAGAATAAATGTCAAAGACCACAAAATACCACATAATATTAAAAGGTACAAAATAAATTCAGGCTGTGACAAGTGTGTCATGGTTAAGGTTAGGTTTGGGCACAAAAACAACAGGTTCAGGTTTGGAAAAGATCATCGTTTGGGCTAAAATAAGAATGCTGCATAACGACGGACATGGTTTAAAAGTAACGACATTTACTTTCGGCTTGAATCGAACACTGGTCTCCTGTGTTTGAGTTGACATGTCCGTCCCGACTTCCTCCCACAAAGAACTTACCCTGACGTCACCAAACTCCAGGGCTTTTCTTAAAAGTTCAGAGATTTTACCTGCATTTGTTCACATGAACAGCACGTCACCTACTTAAACACTTAGTAAACTAAACGATGAACCAGTGTTTTTCTGGCGAGGTCAGGTTGCGTGTGAGCTACTTAAAGCTGTGGCCGATATTTATCTGATGTGTTGTATTAAAGATTTTTTAAAATAAATTTGTATGATTTCATTTGTGACAATTTAATGAAGGGCTGTAAAAAATAACATCGTTTTTGGACAAATTGCCATTTTAAATATCGGTATCGGCCCAGACTTTTACGATCAGTGCATCCCTACTTCTGATCACATTTATTAGTAATAGTAAAGCATAAGTTGGAATGACAATTTGTATGTCAAATCCACATTTCTGTTTTGATACAGAAACCAACACAAGTGGCGTCATTGTGGGGATATTGTGGGTTTATAGTTATTCAGTTTGATAAATTCATATGGTATCAGTTAGTTAAGAATGACAGATCTATGTATGACGGTAACAATAGGCTGGGGTTGATAATAAAGGTTAGTTCTCTGTTTTAGCGTCGGCTGACGGCTCATATTAGGCCTCACAAACTAAAGTAATCAAAATTAAAACCAAAAAATACAGATTGCAGCTATTATATTTTGCAGTTAGCTTGACATTCACTGTTCCAGATTTATTTGGGTATTTACTCATTTAACTGAGATGTTCAGTTCAACAGTTATCCAGTTTCTAATTCTTAATTACCAACAGTGTGATATCAGCCAATTAATCAGCTATTGTTCCAAACTATCTGCCTTTGAAAATCCACTATCGGTCGACTTCTACGAGACCACGTAACGAAATGTTATTGCGAATATTCCTGTTGTTCCTTATGGCTTTAAAGCCCAGCCGACAGCCGTCTTCTTCCTACACTGATCGATGTTTGTGTTTACGGGGTCATTTCTGAAGAGTCACCTTGCAGTTTACTTTGTTTTCACCTGCCCAAATAAATTAAAGTGGAAAACACTTCACCATAGCTTTAGTCACTCGCACAATCATTTAGTAAGTATGATGCGCTGAGTCAAGCACAGTTAGTCACTCATTCATTCAGCTATTTTATTGTTCTGTTGCTGCAGTGTCTTATTCTGATCCAAACGGCTAACTAACGCTCTACTTTGACTTGATCTTCCTCAGTATTTTACTCTGTCATTCTATTTCCTCATCTCTGTCTATTCCCTGCTTTGCTTTTTCCCCACCTCTCCTTTATTTGTGCCAATGTTTGTTTATTTACTTGTCGTATCCCCTTTCCCACAGCCAACGTACCTCTATAAATACCCTCTGTCATCTGCCGGTGCTATAATTTTACGTGTGTGAGATTATAAATGTAGCTTGTACTGACTTGCTGTTTGAGCTGCAGCCATCGGGGAGCTGAGGAATGAGAGCCGCCACCACCACCACTGCCCCCGCTCTTGGTATTTTTAGACTGGGAGAGAGAGCGGCCATTTAATATCTTTGCATATGCGTGTGTGCATCCTCTGCATAGGTTTCGGTGGTGTGTGTGTGTGTGTGTGTGTGTGTGTGAGTTTCAGCATATTTGTGTGTGCAAAAGTCATAACACCCTTGTAGGTGTACAAGTAGGGCAGCAGTATTCATGAATATAAACAACTCCAGATGCTGCAGCCCCACAGAGCCTGGCGAGCTACAGCACCAACTGTTGCTGGAGATGCAGGTGATGAAGTCTTGAAAGAAATCCAATAATTATTCCTATCACGTTTTTCTGGGCGACGATAAATTAGTCGTATGATATGTCTGCATCCTTAAATAACGTTTTGATGTTTGTCTTTATTTTTGTTTCTCATTAATCAACTAATCTTTTAATCTATAAAATGCAAAAAAGCTTTTCATATTTCCCCTTCAAATGTCGGCATCAAATGCTTGCTTTGTCTAACTCTAAATTTGAAAATGATAAAATATGTAAAAATATTCATTAATGTTCTGTTAATCAACTCAGTGTTTCATATTTCTATACATATTCAATACACACTAGTGAAGCAGGAGTGTGTCGTTACCCCGAGGCGACTTCTAAGCAGACAAAACAACACCTCTCAGACCGTGACTGCAGTGATACTACTGTACACACGGCTCAAAAAGCGAATCAGTGCGGTGAGTGATTAGATCGGGGATGTTGATTGTCGAATGAGATATTCAGTGACTGATGAGTCATAGTTTTGGCACTGCTGTGTGAAATGTGGATGTGAGGCTGCAGGGAGTGTGCGGTTAAGAGAGTAGCACTCGCAGAGCAAACAGCTCATCGTGATGTCTGTCTGTCTGTCTGTCGTGAGGACGTTTCACCAGAAGCAGAAGAAGAATTCAGATCCTCTCCTTAAGAGAAAGTTATGACACTGTACAAATACAAGTACAAGTATGTATTATCAGCAAAATGTCGCAAAGTCAAAGTAGTCATTGTGCAGTAAAATGGTCCCTGTTTTACTATTACATATGATGTTTAAGGTTGAACTCATTTGAACTGTTTTATAATCTGTTGGTAGTTTAATCTGCACAATGCATCATATTCTATCAGATCATTTTATGTTTCTATCGTCGCTGTCCTGTGAGAACCACGTATCTCTAACAAGTCAACTTTTCATGAGCTCAGAAAAACAGGCCTGTTTTCAGCTTTGTGACATTGTATTTTCTAGTGAATTCAAGAGGGTTTTTAAAGACTTTATTTAGCCTAAAGCTGCAGTGTTTGATAGTTTTTTAGCATCACTGGGCAAAAAACCCATAATTACCTTTCAGCATATTGTAATTCAAGTGGTCTGAGAGGCACAAGACCTCTTCATCTATTCTTTGCCTGTGTTTTCAGGCTGTAGAAAATCTACTCTGTGATACAGATGGTGTTTTCAGACAGGTAGGGGGTTAAATATGTGGTTGACAGTGGTAATTACCGATCGCTGATCAGATTCAGTCAGACGTGACCTGGACACGATTCTACTGCTCTACTCTGTGGCTCAACACGGAAGCTTGGAAAAGTAGCTTCACTTTTCCATAACGGCTTGAAACCAACCTGAAACAAACCTTGGTGAAAGTTCACTCACAAAGACTCTCTGCTTTCTAAGTCACAAGCACAATATCTCTAAGCTCAATCAGCTGATTTCAGTTTTCATCCAATCACAACCTGACATGTTCACTTTTAAACAATCACTTATAAGCTGTCAAAGTTTAAAAGCTGCTCTCTCTCTGCTGTCACTTCTTTTTTGTGGCTCCTTCACCCGTTCACCACCTCAGCTCAGACATCTGGTCCTCTTCAATTAAAACGTCAGAGTTTTCCTCTCAGAAAGGAGTCCCGATCGCGAGGTCCATCACTCATCATCACCACTACCACCAGTGTCAAGGCTGCTGGGGAGTTGTCTTCATAAATGGAACACCTAATTCATTCGATCACTTGCCATGGTGATCTCCTTCCTGCCAGGGTCTCAGCATCAAAGTCTGTTCTTTGTGTTTGTAGATTGAAATATCCTTAATGCCTAAATCTTATATGCATTATGATGCAAGTGGGGCTGCAGAGGTAGTTTCTCTCTTCGGTGTCCTCTTACCTGAGCAGGTGAGTAGAGCCGGCATCGATGGTGTGCGTGTCCCTCATGAGCTGCACCGCCTCCTCCTCCTCCTCCGTCTCGCAGCGGTGCCATCACCCCTCCACTCGGACCCCCGACTGTCCCCGCTGTAATTGCACCAGAACCTCCTCCGCTGACGCCAGCCCCGCTTGCAGCGCTGGCCGTGGCCCCGGCGATGGCACCGATGCCCCCCATCATGCAGCAGAGTCCTCCCTGAGCCAACTCCAGCTCGATCTCAGCGTCCATCTCCGCATCCTCCTGCGCCTCCTTGTTGGAATCATCCAGGTGCTTCATGAGCACGGCCACCACCACGTTTATCAGAACAAACTGAGCCGTGAGCACAAAGGACACAAAATACATCGGGGAGATGAACTGTAGTCCAGCGTGGCAGCCATAGTCGCTGCCAGGACGACCCGGCGGGCACTCCCTCAGCGTGTCCTGGAAGGCGTGTGGGTGGAAGGGTGTTGGGAGAGGTAAAAGGAGAGGTTAAGCAGAAATTTAGGGCAAGTCAGAAGCGGAGGAAGAGTGGGTGGTGGGATGGATGAAATAAAATGGAATAAGAATAGAGACATTTTGATGGG
This sequence comes from Coranthus polyacanthus, assembly GCA_037367275.1. NCBI lineage: Eukaryota > Metazoa > Chordata > Actinopteri > Kurtiformes > Apogonidae > Coranthus > Coranthus polyacanthus. Next base: position 9,219 of record JAPQRN010000047.1, on the reverse strand, counting down.
TAGCAGCATAAGATAAAAGAAGCAGGAAGGGGTGGACAGCACAGAGTAAGTCAGACAAATACGGGTTTATGAAAAGAGAATAAAGTATGAATCTCAGTATTATATCAATGGAACAATCTGAGATATTTAGAGTGCTACTGAAGTGCTTTGTCATTTCTTCAAAGCGCACATTGTCAAACCTTCACTGAGGCATTTTAAACATCAAGAAATCTGCGGTATGTCTTCCTTTCATCTGCAGTCAGTCACTCTAAGAGCGTAATCAGCACTGATTAAATATCTTCCAGATATGGAGTGTGGTAAAATCTTGAAAGCTTAATGTACTTAAGTGTGATTGGAGTGTGAGATGTGATTGAGGTGGCAAATGAGAGAGCAGATCAAATACTCTGATTTTGTGAAGGATTGTAATTATCTCAATATTCACTGATCCTTTTGGGTGCGATCCCTTGCTAGGGGACACAGTCGTTACTCTGATGTGGGACTTTGAACCCAAGACCCTTCATTTCAACTCTCAGTTTCTCTCTATGTAAGATAAGCTCGGAGGAGAACGGAAATAGAGTAATGCAAGCATTTACATATTTCTGCACTATCAGATAATACCGCCCTATTTCTGATCGAGTATTTATCAAGAAGAGTCTCGGAGAAGAAGGTTAGAAGGAGAGCAGTCGACACTCAGTCAAGTGGACGGCCTCGTCCAAATGACAAATGTGAAAGTGTCAACGGATACAGTGATAGGAATACACAAAACTCAAGTACCTTCATGATGCCGTTCCAGTTGTCTCCAGTTGAAACCTGAAAGAGGGTGAGGAAGGCCATTCCAAAGTTTTCAAAGGTGGCATGGCGGCTCATGCCCTCGCAGGGGTAGTCAGCGTTACACACTAAAGAGAGAAATGAGGGAAAACAGAAGTTCACAGTGTCAGGTTTTAGCTCTGGGCAGGGTCGGGTGAGAGGCATATAGTTGGTTGTAATCTATAACTTCACTGTTCGATGCCACTAAATATCACACACTGAACCGTTAAGTTCACACTTAAGATTTGAATCAAAATGTTTAAGTCCTATTCATTCTAACTGTTTGTCTATAATCACAGGTTTTGGTCAGGAAGGAAACCACACGGTAACGTTAGAATGACGAAAGTCAGACCTTAGCTCTTATTGGTTGGCTAAGGAATACAGAAAGACAAAAAAGATGCTACATAAAACACATACTCTGTTGTTGACAGACGACAGAAACTGGGGCAACCCTTTCTTTATTTGACCACAACTAAAAAAACAAGCCCATAGAAACAATAGCTCAGCCTGGCATTAGGACAAACAGCTGATGATTCTGTTTTGTTTGTCAAGTTAATTTTTTTGGTCACTCGACTACCAGCGAGTTAGTGACAGTAAAGGCTCACCCAGCTCTCCAAACAGCTCCACTCCTAGAGCAGCGTAGATGAAGAACAGCAACATGAAGAGCAGACCAAGGTTTCCCACCTGTTGCACACAAAAGAGAAGCCACGTTTTTCATCATCAGTTAAAACATATGCTCCTATTTCCTTTTCATGTACTGTATGTCCGTACTGTATTTACATGTCCTGCTCTATAATCCAACAGTGTGGCTCAGATTTTGAGCTAAACTGTTTCTACTGTAATTATAGTTTGAGTTGAACAGAAAAAACAAAGGTTAATCGAACAAATGTGACCAAGATTGTACTGAATTCTGTTACTTTTGTGCCAAAATTCTGCCCAACATTTGGCACAAAACAGGCCCAACAGATCCAGAACTAATATTTTAAGAATATCTTATATGTGGCAGATTTCATTGCACACGGCTATGAAATGTTGAAAAATTCATGACAGTGTCAGATAATCTGTGAATAGAAAATCTTAGTGTGCTCCCCAAACAGCTGAATGGATTTTTGAAACCGTTAGCTTTCCATATGAAAAAAGGCTTATTTTGTGATGGATGCCCATGCATTTTTAAAATGCTGCATAAGATTTTGAAAAGGCTTTGTACGACCTAAAGGTCATGAAACCAAACGGGTACGCTGGGGATCCTGCTGATATTTCATCTGAAACAGTTACCTGGAGGTTACTACAGTTTAAGAAACCACAGCAGAAACTTCTAACAAAAGATAATCACTGACATTTGACTCGCTGGTGTCTTAACAGGCATGTGTACATCCATGAAAGACTTGAATCATTTACACACAGTTAAATACAAATGGTTTAAATATGGTTTGTAATGGTTTGCAAATAGCAGGCACCGAGCAGGAGGCCATTAGCAACGTCGCCTCCCAGTGCAGGCAAATGAGATGCTTTTGAATACTTGAATTCTATTAGGTTGGCAAATAAACTGAGAGATTGGATTAGGCTAAGAATAAGACATATAGTTTTTATTGGAGAAGAGAGCGACATGGGAGAAAAGAGGCAATGAAGCAGGAAGGGAAAATTGGAAAAAAAAGTGGTTAGGCAAAGGCCGGGGATAGTTTTCTTCTTGCTCCCCACTCTGCATGTTTAAGTTTCCTGGTAAATATTAAACGCCACAACTCGCCCTGAAGCTGTTTGCAGCTTGTAACTTCAGCCCATGTGATGTCGTTATATGCCCTGAACAGAGAATGAACTATAGCACAGGGCTAAGGCTGAGGGTGGCTCTATAGGCAACAAAGTGCTGAAAGCTTTGGAAGCATCAGAACTGGCAACTAGGCAACAAACTCCTGTGAGAAACACAGTTCGTGCAGACGTTAATATTCATACCTTTCACCTTTTGTTTCCATAGCAAACAAACCTGCACAAACCTTTTTTTTTTTACTGTTTACTCATTGTGATTTTTTCCACTGCTGAAACCTTGATTCATCTACTTGCCTCACAACGCAAACCATGTCATTGTGTAAGAATTTCAGAACATTGTGTGAAAGAAAGTCACGTTGACACATGAAAGGTCATCCAACCTATCTCAAACTTCAGTAGAGGACTTCTTTAATAACAGTGTCAAAATGTTCTCAGGCAATTGGGTCTTTTTCACATAGACCACAAAAGGAGCAGAGACACCATCTAATTGTACGTAGTCAATACACTGTATGTCTAAGTTTTAAGCTAAATTAAAATAAAATGTCAAACAAATCCAAAAGGTTTTGCCATGATGAGTCTGCAGAAAAGTCTCAGAAGGTCTCATCGAGGTTTTGCAGCCAAAAAATGATTAAATAAGATCTTTATCACCGTGTTGTATGCATCTACTTTTAAATGTTTATTTCAGTGGTATGTGCCACCAGAATACGATCCCTAAAAAAAAACTATTACTTTAACAACCAAGCCAATAACATGTCAGAGAAACAGCACCACGGCAACTAATATGAAGTATATTTCTGTGAAAAAGGAGAAAAGATGGAACCAAAGAACTTATAGTGAAAGTTAATTGTTTCTTCCATGGCAACATCAGGAGCTACGCCTCCGCCATGTTGATCTGAAAGTGATTGTCAAAAAAGCACCAGAGTTTCATGTCTTTGCTTCGAAGGGAAACTGCACTGGTTTGAATCGATACTAAAAACAAAAACATACCTTTTTCAGTGTCATTAAGGCAACAAGTCACAGTAAATATATTGGCTACAGCTGATAATTTACAGTCTCTGTTGATACTCTATTGTGTATTTTATCCTAGTTTGTGCTTAAAAAGTCATAAGCCACGGCATAAAGAATATGTGTACGTATCAAGGCTTAAAAGTTCTTTCTAATTAATTTCCTTTTACCTGTAATGCGTTTGTCTCACAGTTACTGCACGGCTCCTATTGAACTCCTTTCAACGTGATACTTTTTTTGTGGTCTAAGCTTCCACTGCAAAAACAAAACAAAACCGATGAAATCTGCCCAAATGAGAGAGCAGGGACTGGAAAGAAAACAAGTTAAAGTGGATGGAAAAGGGGACTATTGATTTGAGGCACGACTGGAGTAGAGGAGATTTCTGTGACTGTAATTTTACCTCGGCGTGGGAGCCTGTGTGTTTTGTGTTAATGTGTATATCTATGTGTGTTTGTAGACACTGCTCTAACCAAACATCAGGGAGACAAAAATCCCCCCGGAGGCTTCAGTCCGAACACTGATACGGCAATAACGCCGAAGAAAAAAAATGAACTGTTTGCACACTCACTCCATTACAAATGTCTTTAATAAAGAGCTGTTTGGAGGAGAACAGCAAGTCCAGATCCATCAGGTTTTTTTTTCTCTGGTTTCGACCAACTTGAAAACCAGGCAAACACAGGCAGAAGTTAAAATACTACTGCACATGATGAAGAAGTAATTTCTCTATGTTAATAAAGTAAAAGGTTTTTGCATGTATTGGTCAAGTGATTAAAACCTGTGTAAACATCCTGACATCCCTGTATTTGCAAAGTTTTTTCAGAATTTTGTAAGAAATATTAGATTATCATTCATTCATTTTCTGTAAGGGTCGCGGGGGGAGGGGTTGGAGCCGATCTCAGCTGACATCACCCTGGACACGTCGCCAGTTCATCGCAGGGCTGACATATAGGACGCTCACATTCACACCTTAGAGTGACCAGTTAACCTGTTGAGGTTAAGGTGCATGTTTTTGGATTGTGGGAGGAAGCCAGAGAGAACCCACGCAGACATGGGGAGAACATCCAAAACTGCACAGAGAGTTCGAACCCAGGACCTCCTTGCTGTGAGGCGACAGTGACCACTGCACCGCCATAGATTAAATCAGAAATATTAAGTTCAGGTTTCCCTCCCATTATAAGGCTAATAATGGGAGGGAACCAAGCCTTTTTGGGCATCACTTAAGTCAAATGTGAAATGAATGTAGAGACTAGAGCTACACAACTTACAGACCTAATGGTTTACTTTTTAAGCTTTTTGGATGTTGATGAACTCCCACCTCACACATGTGCCTAAGTCTTCCACAAACTTAGGGAAACGCCAGAACTCAGACAGCACCCGAACCAGCTGAAAACCTACAGAAAACCCTGGATGTTTTAATATCTAAACCTATACAATAAACCTGCACAAAGCAATAGCAGTCGTAGTTTACCAACCTAACGCACTACATCACTATTTGTACTCTGTACTTGTGTAAATGGCGGTGAGAGGACATTTTATGATCAGTTGGACAATTTGTCAAAAAAAATGTTGTCAAAGCTACATCGTCATTAATTGGACTAAATTGTTTCTGCTGGACTTTCCCAAATCTGTCTTTTTAACTGAATACAATTTATGCTTAAAATATAGGAAGCTCCACTGATTAATAACTACAGGTGACGGAGGGAGACAAAGACAGAGTGAGGTCCAGAAGAACCGATGTTTCTGGTCACGTGAATGTGAGACGATAAAGACAAACAGACTTGTGGAAGAAAAGGACATGGAATGGAGAATGTAATTAAGGTTCTGGCATAAAATCCCATGACTTTTCCATGATTTACAGCAAAGCCACACGTACTTTCAGGATCGAAATATATTACTTTCTAGGTGTTTTCTACCGTGTAATACATGTCAGGTTTAATAAGTCTGAAGCCCTATTCACATGGGACTAGTGCTACCTGCGGACTTCTGGTAATTTGTAGTAAGTGCAGAAGTCATCTATGACCTTAATCCTGTGTGAATCTGCCATGACTGTAATTTGCAAATTACCTCCCCCCATTTCACCAAACGCAGAGGTCCTGTGATAATATTAGTCCCGTGTGAATCAACATCTCTGTGATTTGGAGTCATCTGCAGCATTTTTTTTGCTTCCTGCACATGCATCTAAAGCACTCTGTAAGTTGTGAAAGATATCCTTTTAATTCGTTTTTAAGGTTTTTTTTTTTTGTTCTCAAAGGTCAATGATATTCCAGAAATTCCGGGACAGAGATTACCTTTGAAATATACAGTATGTATCTGAGCAAAGGTCAAAGAAAATGACTTTTTGAGGCAGGCACTCAGGGAGCAAAACTTTTTAACTGATCTTTTCTTATTAACAGCAGAAGCGATGAAAGTGTTTAACTTAATTCCACAAGGTCTTTATTTTTCCTGAATAACTGAGAATAAAGTGTCTTAACGTTAGGGGGAAAAATGTAGTCATAACTATTTCCTAAAAGTGATAATTCTCAGGGTGCTTCTAGTGACGCTGGTCGTTCATCATTCTACAAATGTTAATTAACTCCTGTGTGTCCTTGTGATAAGTTGTGTGTGTGTGATCACACATACCTGAGGTAGAGCTTGGACCACCGTATCTAGCAGAGCTCTCATCCCAGTTGCCATTTTCAGCAACTTCAACACTGTAGAGAAAGAACGGTGTAAGAAAACTGTAACATCCTGAGTCTGTGTGATAAACAACAGGCGATACTGGCTCGGTACGAGAAAGTCAGATAAAAGACAGAAAGACAAAAGAGACAGAGGGGAATGATCAAGACAGATAAGAGGTCGGCAGAGAAACTGAAGGAGAGAGATAACAAGCGATCGATGGATGGAACAGGTCCCTGACTCTCCATTAGAGACCCTATACAATTCCCAGTGGCCCAATTTCTGGTATGATGGCTGAGGATGCAGTCAGTCGCAGAGAAGGATACACAGCCACATTCTGACAGAGAACGACATGGTCCACTCAGCGGTAGTGTTTGTGAGAGAAGGTGAACAGTTTGCATAATCCTGGATCATCAGCTGGGACGTCACATCGTCTACTTGTACTTTAAGTTTCTCCAAATCAAAATCACTTCAAGCTCTTGAAAAGTGAGGTTTGTTTCATTTTAATGAAGTTTAAACAGCAGCGATGCAGCTGACGTTCCTGCTAGTCTTAAACACACTGAGAAAGAAACAGAACAAGTGACGAAAACAAAATTGATCCTAAGAAGAATGACCTTGAAGATACGACGGCGTATTAGGGTCGCTTTAGGTGCAATTAAGAAAGAACCTGAGCATGAATAGATTTTCTCAAAACATTACCTTCTTCTTCTTCTTTTTCTTTAACGTGTGTCTAAGATGCCGTCGTATGAATAAAAACTCTGTATGTTTTGAAATTAAAGAAAGTTTTCTTCAAGGGCTGTAATTAAGTAATCAAATATTAAATTATATAGAATCGCAACAGGCAGCAATTTAAAGGTCCAGCTTTAGGAGGATTAAGGGTGATCTTTAAATAATCTTTAAATAATTGCACATGAGTTTAGATCAAATCACAGCCCTAGTTTCCTCCCTCTCTGGTATCTCGATCTCGTTTCCTTTCCGACATCGATTTTGTTGGATTCAAAGGTATTGTCACAGCCAAAGACATAATTTAAATATTAGAATTCTGTCGTATCTTGGAAATCTGTGAACTGATTTGCAAAGATCACATTGATGTGGTTTGGCCCCTTTTGTACCTTCTAGTTGTTAGAGACTCTCTGGGTGAGAATGTATTTAGTTGAGGCCTAATCAGTGTCACATTTCCAGATACTGTTCTCCATCTGAATCAAAAACAAACACACATTCTTGCTGCTGTGAATTATAATTCTAAGCAAAAACATTACTGTGTTATTTCTGAAAACTAACAAGTAGAAGTACCTGGATAAATACAAGTATTATGGTTAATTATGTTCGCTATATTTAACCCTTTGTTCGGGGAAAGAAGATAAAGATGTGTTTAAGGAGCCGATGATGACTGTGAAACATTTTAATGTTCTTTCTCGTGCTCAGTTAACATTCAAGCGGAGTTGTAAAAATGTTATAAGAGGAGAGGAAAGACTAAAAGTCATGCCCCACTTGCTTGTTAATTACCACAGGCTGCTGTTTAATTAGTATATTCCTCACTGTCCACTCAGGGAAGCCTGGGCAGTATCGCGGAGGGCAGAGGGCAACCTTAAGTGCAGGGATTAAGTGAGATTGATGTAATTAGCCTTCATCCTCCTCAGCGCAAACTTAAGAGGAGTTGTTTGAGCCCAGAGAGCCAGTCCTATAATTTCCTATGAATATTATATTGAACGGGAATCATACTGAAAAGGAGAGAGAACATCACCTTTATTCGGTAGAATTAAAGACGACAATAAGACTCTAAATGATACGTAGATGCACATATATGTTATCAGATCAAATATGTCTGTTATGTTATCGAGACTCTATGGTTGATTTGTCGATCTGTTAAATGAAATAAAAATAAAAAGCACAGTACAGTTTGTAATGCCTGTGTGATATGACATCTAAAAAAACATCTACTGCTTCTTATTAATACTCGTCTATTTTGTTGTGTCATGAATCACACTCTATGTTAAATCTAAAATACCCAAAATGACTCAGGACTTCTGTGGAAATCTATGTAAAACGTCCTGTTACTTCCACGTACTGTTATTTATATCTACTATATGTGTCTTATATTGTATCTGACTTATTTAACTGAAGGTTTGACTGATGAATTAAAATAATTAAAATTAAAAGCTACAGTATTAGTATTTTTTCTAACGTAGATGTATAAATGTATATTCTACGTGGTGTCTGGGCCTTTTTTTACACATCCCGGATAGAGAAGGGAAATCCACGCAAAGGCAACAAGGACTAAAACATGTCAGAAAACATGAATCACATTCAAAACATAAAGCTGGTCCACACACAGCTGTCGTGTTTATGGTTAAGGTTAAGGTAAGTCTAGAGTTGGACAATTAATCGGTCTGTAAAGGTCCAGTTTGTGTCTGGTCATATTTTGGACACAGAGGTACCGTGTGGAAAATGCAAAATTCAAAATTAAAGTCACTACATTTTTTTTCTCAAGTATTGAATTTTTTGTTTTTGTCTTTTTTTGTATCCTAGTTTAAGTTTGTATGTTTGAATTGGAAAAAGATACACATCTCAAAATGATCATTAATATGTATATTTTCCTTGATAACCAAGCAAATTTTGTCCATAATAATCGCAATTTGAAACCGTACAGCTCTAGTGAAGTCCCTTAAATGCATGGAAACCTAACCTGTGTGTGTGTGTGTAGGTGTGTGTGTGTGTGTGTGTGTGTGTGTGTGTGTGTGTAGGTGTGTGTGTGTGTGTGTGTGTAGGTGTGTGTTTCTGTGTACCTCGTGCTATCCTGAGCACTCTCATGATCCTGATGATAGTGGGGTTGATCGGAAGAGAGGCATTGATTTCAATCTCCTCCAGGGTGATGCCCATCACTGACAGCAGCACAATGGCCAGGTCCAACTGGTTCCACCTACACACACACACACACACACACACACACGCACACGCACACGCACACACACACACACACACACACACACACACACACACACACACACACAC
>JAPQRN010000046.1:0-11940 GCA_037367275.1 Coranthus polyacanthus | reverse complement strand
GGTTGAATGTTGTGTTTGATTAATTTGAGACTTCTCACAGAAGCCCAGTGAGCCGGATCAAATGTGGGAATAAAAAGGTGAATTCAGTTTTATACATATATGTGTATATATACATGTGGTAACATGTTTCCTACATATGTGGAAAATGTGGTGTGAATTTCCAGGAGCTTCATACATTACACCATGGAAATGTTACAAAACAACATGAAAAGAAATGTGGGAAACATGTGGAAAACATGGAAGTTCATGTGGTTTTACAAAATAAACAAAAATGAAAAAGCTGAGAATTGTTAGATGATGTGCTTTCAGGATTTACTGCAGAAAATGTTCATGTGTAAATAGAAGCAGGACTATTATGAAAGGCTTATTGTGTCAACCTGTTGTTTAACCTGTACTTTTACACATCCATAGATATGTTTGTTTTTTAGGTGTTAGTTATTTTGAAGTGAAATCAGAGGACATGGGGTTTCTTAAGTGCAGACTGAATCAATAATTGTGCTGTTACTGACTCCGGTTGAGTCCGGTCTGACCTGTTCCCGATCCAGCAGCTACATGATTACTGTGCGTTTGTTAGTATAAAGCTGTCATTCACTTTGAAGGATAACGTTTGTAGTTTGTCTCTCTGTCCAGAAATATTGACATAGATTATTCAGAACTGATTGACTGGCTGCCAGCTTTGAAATAATCACTGTAGCTGTCATGTGAAATTCTTTGCCGATAGTGTATGTGAGCCGTAGAACACTTTACCTCAACAGTGAAGGACAGTACATGTATAGTCTTTCTAAATTTAAATAGTGTCTGTTAGGCCTGACTAAACAGGAGCATTTCACAAGGAGCCGTATGCCAGGTTCAGATCTTTAAAAAAAAACAAAAAAAAACAACATTGCCAGGTCTTCAGCATACTGTAAATAACCTTTTTTTTTTTTAAGACCGCCACTGAAGTGTGACTGTAGTGAATGGTGCTGGGCAAAGCCTTTAAATAAAGTGGGTGTGCAGCATGAAAAGCCTATCAGGCCGGCTTTCAGTGAGACGTTAAGAGGACAGGACAGACTGATGAGAATAAATGGGAAGCCACCAGCCCACAAGCTTGTTCACTCTGCATGTATTCAATTTACTATTTCTATTTTTTTCCCCCCATCTCTACTGTTTCTTTTTTGTTGTTTTTTTTTATTCTGCCAGTCTCACTGTAAACAAGAAGCTTGGCAAAAAAACGCTTTATCCACACATGCTGTTTGGGATGGTTTTATGAAATGATCCAACAGTCCCTGGCAGTTGATTTCTGTGAATTTCTAAAATGATTTCACGTACATTTTTCTTTGTTTCAAGGAAACTGCTTCCATTTTTCTTAGAACAGTAATTAAACCGATAATTGCAGCGCATTTGTCTGTCAGGCATTATGTGTTTCACAGCTCTGAAGTGACACCACCCAGGAGATTAGGACTCTTCCATTTACCTGCACACCTCCTCATCTGAAATTCTCACATTTATCCCCCCCCCCCTGTACACGTGTTCAGACTATGAAAAGTGCCATATGGGAGCTAAAAATTATTCCTGCACCACTGTACAAATAGACTTAGTTTAATTAAACTGTCATGTTTCTCTTACTTTGCTGATGGTTATTTTCATTCAGAGCTGCATCTTGTAATGAAATTTGTAGTCAGTCAAGAGGAATTTCACACCATGCAGAAATACACACAGGTGATGCTACTGAATGCTCTAAACAAAGAGCATTTGAATAGCGTGTGGTAATGTCGAAACCAATTACTGGTCCTTTGAGGTTTGGGCCGTTCAGGCTGACCGCATGTTTTTGTTACAACATGAAATTAAATGTGCATCTGTAATTAATTCATTTGCGAGACAATTTGTAGGTAATGACACTGGATATTGGAAAGTACCAGTCGACATGGTTTTCTTTTGGACGTTGTGCATTGGGCTGATCACACTCCCTAATGACATTTTTTAGTGAAGGTTTGCCTTGATGGAAAAGAATATGGGGCATAGGCAGCTGTTTTGTGCTGGAAGTGAGGAGTCAGGAGTCATTCTGGTATCAGTTGTTTAATTTGGACCCTCTAATAAGTGTTCTGGTCCATCATTAAGTTATTGCTCCATTAATAAGATTTTAGGGCCAATAAAAGGCTTTGGTGTCTGCCGAGTTGGGCTTTCAGAGCATCTGTTTATTGAATCAAACATATGTTTTTTTCCTGACAGCTCTGTTAATTGTAGTTAATAAGTTACACTAACAAGACCATCAAATGTACTCAAAAGTTTCCAGTTTTGGGTTTTTTTGTGTGTGTGCGTCAGTAAGCTAATATGTAGCATTAGCTCACCCATCACCCCTTGTGCTTCCCCAGTGCTGCCCTTTTGTCCTAATATGGTCACTTGTGGCTCCAAAGAGCCAACATGGCGACTGCCAAAAGCAAATTCCTGGCTTCGAAATGACAGTCCAAAAACCAATGGGTGAAGTCATGGTGGCTTTGTCCACTTCTTATATACAGTCTTTGGTTCCGGTCTTCTAGCATTTTGACATGACGTCATTACTGGATAACTGTTGTTATTGTGTCATGGAATGTAGTTTTAACATTTCTTCAGGCACAAATTGAGTTGTTTAAACTTCAAGTCTCTGCTTGATTTATCAAGCTAGAGCCTACTTGATGCACATCTCCAGCATTTTCTGAGATATGTGTCCAGCTAGCTGGCTGTCCTGCCAGCTGCTCCCATTAGCAGCTAGCTGCCTGGAAGCCAGCGTGCCTTGTCAACTATCAACAGGACCAATCTTGAATTTATGATGTTTTATGTAATTGGTCAGTGAGAGAGAAGAGGAATTGACGAGTGCCACACTGTTCCAAAATTTCAACTTTTTTTTCAAATCAAAGCGCATGAGTATGACATAAAAAAAAAAAGTGCACTGGGGTGTTTTTGTATCAAGGACATTGAATACTGTCAACAATGAACTTCATGGATCTGTATAGAAATTGATGCTGCCAATGCAAAACCAGCTGTCTGTGGTCCTGAAACTACAAAGTCACTGTGGAAACACTTTGGATCATTCTGAGGTTATATTTGTTGGTTATGTGAAATTGGCAGAAAGACCTGTTTTGAAATGCACATCACTTTGTTGTCATTGTCAGACTTTGTGCAGAAAAAAGCCTTTCCCATCCTCTTTGATCCTATAAAGTCATCTCATAACATAACTCCTTTAATGATATCATTCCACTTACAAGGCATCATTTGTAATCATCCACTGTCCTTGAGATGTTTAAACCAAGCCTCAATTTTATACAAAGTCACTGGATATTGATTCTGGACAGAGTAGAAGTAAATAATTATGGATGTGAAGGTCAAAGAAAACACAAATTGGTGAAGAAATGTTAGAAAGTTAAAAGTGAAGTCATTAAAGGAAGCCTGACAGCTTTTCATGCAGCTTTGTTGCCCCAGATTACTTTCCTTGGAAGTCAGTATTTGCATTTTTAGTTGGGTGTTTGAAGCAGTTACTACAAAGTACATGAAGGCATGGGATTGAACATTTCAGTGATGTCCAAGGCTGGATAAGTTTGGAAAAGTAATTGTGTTTCTACTCCATACTCCGCCTCTCTTCTGATTTGTGTGAGTTACAGTACCTAGCTACAATCTTCTGGCAATTATTATCAGACAGCATAATAGCACACATAATCAGAATTTAACATACAGTACATGTTAAGAGTTGGGTTTTACAGAACATCTAGCAATGAAAATCAACTGAGATGTCTGAAAATGTACATCTGGAAAAGTATGGAATTTTAGGAACCCTGTTGTTCACCTCTTTGTTCTAACAGAGCGCTCCAACAATGATGATTTTTTGTGGCAAACATGGAAGATAGCCATGTTAGGAAGCATACATTGTTCCATTGGTTTTTGGATTAGTACAGAAAATAAGCTCTATGGCAAGCAAAAGTTTCTAATACTATTCAGCAAGATAATCTTTGCAAGTGAAAAATACTTTCATCATTTGTGAAGCATAAATGCAATCGCCAAAAGTGAAACAGTAGCATTAGGCTATAAACCAATGAGGCCAGAGTTGCATAACTTAACTGGCACCGCCACTAAGCTTTGATTTGATTTCACATACCTACCTTTGCTACAGAAACCTTCCTCTTAGCATGACCAGATCTAGCTAGTGAGCAGAATAGTTTGCAAGAGTGCAATACAACAAGGCTACAAAGGTGGACTAGTGGGTAGTAAACAGGTAACAGGTAACAGCTTTTTTAAGATGTAAAAGCCTCAACATTCACAATACATGTATTTATTTGTGTATTTTATGTAGAACAAAATGTTTCTCTTAAACTTGTGTTAACCATAAACCATATTTCAGGCATCTAACGAAAAACTCATTTTTTTGAATGAGTTTTTGGTTAGACACTTGCACTGACATTTGCACAGTCAGTGCAAAATGCTAACTAATTTCTAGGTTTTAAGACTAATTTCTGCTGCACCCTATTGGCCTCAATAAGAAGTTGAGTGGAGATTCTCATTGGTTACATTGTATTACACCGATACCAGATAGATACATTGCTGTAGACGTTTACAGGATTTCCTCATAGGCATTTCCAATATTGTATCCTCTTTCTCCTCCCACCAGGATCCTCCACAAAAGATGTGGGACCGTCTCTAGGTTTAAAGAAGTCCAGCTCCCTTGAGAGCCTCCAGACAGCGGTTGCCGAGGTAACCCTCAATGGGGACCTCCCCTTCCACAGGCCACGTCCCCGTATCATCAGAGGACGGGGCTGCAATGAGAGCTTCAGGGCAGCCATCGACAAATCCTACGACCGACCGGCTGCCACAGAGGAGGACGATGAGGGCATGGAGACACGTAAGACAACCTGCGTTCCACATTTGTACTAGTATTTAACAAGACTGTCCTGTTTCTGGAAAACCACAGGTCTGATCTCTGCAAGGTAAGGTCATGTCCATCAACAGGTGGGAGTCCCGGCAGTCCTGGAACATGTCCCGGATGTGAAATTACATATATTGATGACTTAAGTGACTTTGCATTATGGGCTACTACAATAAAGCTCACTAACCTGACAATGAACCTGATGACACGTCAGCCACTAAAATCCTGTTCTGGCCTCCTTACTTATGCATGGGAGTGACAGCAGCCTGACTAATGCTGGCAGCTGATTTTATCAGTGCTTGTCGTAATATGGCATAGTTGCTGACTCAGGATGTAAGCATTTACTGCATTAGATAACAATATCAGTATGAGGCATCTGAGAGAGATGGAGACAAGAAAATGGGTCTGGACGTTTCCCCCCTCCTCTTGGTTACTGTTGCTACAAGTCAACTTTTAACGTGTGGCATGTCACTCTGTTGGATTTTATACAAGGGAAAGGAAATAATAGCAAGTTATTGTAATAAGTTCAAAGAGAAGTAGACAGAAAGGACTATAATATGCATTTAAGAGCTACATTCACAATATAATTTGATCAACAGAAACTAGTTTATTTTCTCCAATGTAAAATGTTAATGAACATTAGCTTAGCACAGAGATGTTTCTGGTATTTCTTTTATGTTGTGTACAGTATTTGGTAAATTATGGCTATATTGTGAATGTAGCTCTTAAATGCGTATTGTAGTCCTGTTTGTACTTATCTTTGATGTGTAAGAACTATTGGGTGTTAATTTGATCAATAAAAACTCCTTTGTTTGCTCCAAGGTAAGACACGAAGTAATGTTAGCAAGCTTAGCACACAGTTTTTAGCAAACAAAGACAGTCTACTACTAAGTTAGGTTGTTGTACCATTTCAGCATGAGCAAATACTGTATATCACATAAAAGAAACGCCAACAACTATGTGTTAAGCTAGCTTATGTTAGGTAGCATATTGCCTTGGAGCAAACAAAGAACTGTTGCTCTCAAATGCATATTGTAGTCCTGTCCAATACTGTCTGATAATTAAGAATTATTATTTAAAAAATGTCATAAAGTAATGGAAAAATTCCCAGACTTCCTAAACGTAAAACACACATGTTGAGTCTCAGTCTGTGTATGTGTATAGTCAGTAAGCAACCATCAAACTCTTCAGTAAGTCTGTATATAAGTAATAATATAAATAGCAGTGATAGCCGTGTATGAACTCTTCCACATTTAATAATTGAGTCTATATTCGACATCTCTCCTCTTAAGATTTTATCTTCATAAAAGTGAAAAATGAAACACTCTCCTCTACACTTTGAGAATATCCGCAGTCAGACTTGCAGATTCCGTATCAACACAGGCCTCCTGTGTCTAGTTACGGTTTCTAATGTAGGATTGTCTCACTCATTCTGTGAATTTTAGAGCTGAAAAATATGGAGTTTGAGTTTAATGAACCGAAATTCACCATCTATCTTTAAAATGATCTTGGTTTGTTATTTGCATAGGATGTCAGATAAGTTCAAACAAACAAAACTCCAATTAATGTGTTTTTAAATTGGTTTTCAAGGTAGCGTGCCGTAGTTCTCACCAAATAGGCAGAAGTGTATTTCATTGTTTATTCATCAAGAGTCACTATCTCTTATGGTGATTATTACTGTGGAACAAAGCTCTGAAGTGACTTTGTAATCTGCAGTTAAATCATACCCATCTCCTTTTGGGCACATAAAACTGCACATTTATTAGACTGATAGATTTTCATTTATTACAGTTATTGATTCCCCTTGTCTTATCGTGCTCCTTATGATGCAATGATTAAAAGTCCTCTCCATGTCTCTCTTGTCTCCAGTGGAGGAGGACACCGAGGAGAGTTCGCGATCAGGGAGGGAGTCCGTGTCCACAGTGGCAGATATGACCCCGCTGTCTGGCACTGAGAAACCCCTGGTCAACGGCACAAACCGCACCAAAGAGGAGAAGAAGAAGGACAAGGACAAAGGAGGGAAAGAGAAGAAGAAGCAGGAGGGAGCCAAGGAGAAAGACAAAGGAAAACCTAAGAAGGGCATGCTGAAAGGACTTGGGGACATGTTCAGGTAAGACGCAATAAGCCCTCAGAATTTAATATACACTTTACAAATTTGCATCCGTCTACCGGAAATATAACCATTTTCTCTGGCAGTACACCTTGTGTGTTTGAGTTTTGTCAAAGTTTGGTTGGTAAAAAAGTATTATTTGTTTGGTTTCTGCACCACCTTCTCTTGACCATGTCAGGATAAAATACACAATTGGCTTTAACTCAGTACATTTACTTGTTACACACTTTTGGTACAGTGTGTTCAGAGCTTATCTTTTGTTGTTGTAGGTAGATGGAGAGATTTCATCGAACACTCACAGTAGTTTGTCTGTTGCAAAATCTCTCCTATTGTGGACATAAGAATCTCAGTGCAGGTGTTCAATATCAGTGCATATGTCCAGGTTACACTGATCAATACCATCAATACACCACACAGCTGACAAGTTACAAGCTTACAAGTTTTTCTTGTATGTGTGGTTCCAAAGGAAGATCCAATTGCATCAAAAAATTACCTGAGATTTTTATTAACACCATTAGGGACCTGTATAAAAGAAGTGGATGTAACCACTGTAACGTCACCCATTAGTTTGTAGACTACAGTTTTGTAGCATCGAGTTTGTAGTTTGGTTACTCCCATCTTGGCTCCTTGAAGCCAGAAGTGAGCATAGGTTATACATTTCCTCCTCTTTTCAGACTAAAATACTGGCTATTTACCCTCCTTTCATCCACCTGATTAGTTGGTGTGGTCTCTTCTATGTAGTGTATATGAGTTCATCATATTAGCCACAGGTGTAGGGACAGGGAAGAGCAGACTGTTCATCAGCGGGAGGACAGTAATGAGTTCCAGAGGGATGGACGGCTAAAGAAAAGGGAAAGTTCAGCACCATTAGGCTCAATGCAAGAAATTGATATCAAGAGTGAAGGATAATGAAAGATAAACAAAAAACAAGAATTATAAGTTCAGTCAGATGTGTCCACTATCCTTGCATCATAAGCTGTTCATGCCTCAGTTAGTAGCAGTTATGATCAAAAATGTGTTTTGTGAAAACACCACAAAAAATCCAATCAGTGCTTCCTTTAGTCCAAGTGAAAGTTTGTGCCAAATTAGAAAAAACAATCTCTCAAGGCGCTCACCCTAGTTCATCCATGCATCCAAGTGAACATATGCACCAAATTCTGTGACATTCTGTCACAAAATCATTCTTGACATATCATGTTTTTAATGGAATAGGGATGACACACCTTCTTGTGATGCACCGTGAACACATCTAAAAAGGTTGCTTGCATGGGACAGAGGAAATGACTGGGGTAAATAGAAGTCCAGTGCTTTTGTAAGACAACATTAATGTCAACCAGTGTATAACCAGTGTTGTGATGGTTTCTTTTGAAATATAACAGGTTACAGATGACTAGCTACCTTGTTAAAAATGTATTTGGTAATGTTTTGATTACTTTACTAAAGTAATGTGGCTTTTGGAGTCAGCCTCAAGTGGACATTGAAGGAACTGCAGATTTTATAACTCTACCGAGTTGGCTTCATTTTTCAGTCCCGGAGGTTGCCGTAGATCAAAAATTCACACTATGAATGGGACTATGAGCCCCTCGGGGGCTCCATACAGCTAAATCCTGTAGGGCTTTGAGTAAAACAGGTGGTATCACTTCAGCTCTATATTAGAGAAGAGACTAATGGAAAGCAGTCAGGGACACACACACACTCAGCAGTAATCAGTGGGATGCACATGGACCAATACTGCTCACTCATACAGGCTACACACTGGAGTAATTAGTAGAGAACACACACATACATGGAGATATGTATTGTTCTCACACTGATGTGGGAGGTTTCATTGAAGCTCAAACACTGCTAACATGAGCAATATATTCAACACACACCACGTAAACTGCTCACAAACATACACAACTTTATCACCACTAAATGAATAGAGACTTTAGAGGAAAGGTTGGGACGCACCATTGATACAATTTCACACAAAAGTGCAGTTTTCCAGTTCCCCTGCCAGATGTTGCTGATTGGTGTACATTGTCAGGACATGAGCGTTATGGCACAGTGATTGTCTGTGTATTGGCCACAGATCAGATCAACTCCATTGAAACTCTGTGTTCTGCCTGTTTGATCTGAGCCCAGTGTTTACTGGCCCACACAGCTGTGTGCTCCACACTAATGACACGACATATATTCAACCCATCAAATATTCAGCTTAAAGGAATAACCTGCCAAATTTATTTTAATCATGTTTTTCAAGTTTATAAGGTTTTACATTTTTTCCATCTGAACACATTAAATAAAGAATTAAAGATCTGTGGTTTGTGTACAAACACAAGAGACACTTGATGGATTCATAAGTCTTTTTGTAATGTTAAGGAAATTTACTTGAAGATTCTTCCAAATGTGTACATAATAGGCAGGTTTGCATCCAAACGTTTCACGAGTTACCAAATTTTCTGAAATTTTCTTTTTTTGCCATCCACAACTATAATGCAAATACAGTAGAAATAGAAATTGTTCTTTTTGTTGGATATAAATAACGTGGATATACACATAACAAGAAATGTTGAAAACGTTTTCTCCAGGTTTATGGAGTGTTTAGGTGCTATGAGGCTGGTTTTGTGTTATTATTTGCTAAAAATAGTGCTTTTTTGGACCTATATTATTACAATATTTAGAAAGCAGCTTAACATGAAACACATGCAATTCAAATATCACAACTAACAGATTAAACTCACTTTTAAAATATGTATAAACAGTCTATTCACGATAATATGCTTTGTTTTCTCTTCAGATTGGTAAAGAAACCTCAGCAGAGTTTTTCTGTTTTTTCAGCTCAGATGCACATATATTTTATAATAGTAAAAACAATGCATAGAAAATACGTTTGTTTATTCTTGAGAGCACTACCTACAGAAAGTAGATGTTGCATCATCAGAATATCCGCTGAAAATCATCCTTGTGTTTGACTGACAGGTGATTTGTGAAAATTACAGTTTAGCAAACAGCACAGCTGTGCACACTAAGCAACAAATATGCTACTAACAGTAAAAAAAAGAAAGAAGAAAAATCAGTTATCAGTATGTGCATGCAGCACTTTGTGTTGGTGTCACAAAGGAACAGAATGCAAATGTGGCTGGATGTGGCGACGTTACTGATTTTTTAAGAAGTGGAACCCTGTCACACTTCCCATTGTGATGTGAGCTAGTTCGCTCGACAGAATGGCTCTACAGCACGTCGAGAGCTTCACGAGTGTCGTGTTTGAGTGCGAATGTGTGACTGAGGGCTTTTGGTACAGGAATGTCAGAGAGCTCCTACTTTGATGTGTGTTTGCATGTAGGAGGAGTGGATCAGGAGTGGGAGGCCTGTGAAAGTCACTGTGTGTGTGTGTGTGTGTGTGTGTGTGTGTGTGTGTGTGTGTGTGTGTGTGTGTGTGTGTGTGTGTGTGTGTGTATGCGCGTGTGCGTGAGGGTGTGTGTGTGTGATCAACAGAGCTGCCACTGACTGACCCTCTCATGTCTCGAAGGCCTCACACTCAGTCCCAATCAAAGCCTCATTACCATCAACCCCTGCCAACAGAGCAACCTGCCAACTCTGCATCCATCGCTCCATCTCTCTCTCTCTCCGTCTCACTCTGCCTCTGTCTCTCTCACTCACTCTCTCTGATCACTTGGACTCTGAAGGAACACCCAGTCTGTTAGCTTGGCATCAAGAGATGTGGTCGTTGCCCAGAAATTTGAGGCCTGTGCTAATTTTGCAGTGGTTTTAACGTGTGTGTCTGTGTCTGTGTGTATCCGTCATAAACAAGTGAACAAGTCTGAACTTAGAAAAGGCTCGCGCTCTGTTAAGCTTCATAACATGTCACAGAAGAAGAAAAAGTGCTGCAAGGCCTGTTTCTGACCGTCCTCACCGTCTGCCAGTGGGCTTCATCTGAAACCCACGCTTTATTTATTTATTTTTCATCTATGTATTTATTTACTGGAGAGAAATGTTTTGGAGAGATTGGTCATGGATGAAGGGAACGTTCGTGCCGCAGGCTCCGTTCTCATTACAACAGTTTTCACTTCACTTTACATAGGAACACAAACATCAAATGGCTTTATTGCACCTTTGTCCTCTTTGTCCACCTATTGTCTGATCATAATGACATAATCTTTAACATGACCACTACTGATTTGTATCTGCTGGTGTTTAGTGTGTTTAAAGTTTAGGACGTAATCATCTTAAGGCTCAGCTACGCTCTTCTTATACTACTTTCAAGTCTGACCCCAGATCATTTTTGGCAGAGTTTCAGAAATAATCTTCAAACATTCTAACAAATCTAAATGCATGATGAGGGCAGCTTAATAACAGCTCACCTGCTGTGAATGTAATCAGTAGTATCAACAACAAGGACAGAATCATCACCTTTAAATCTACGTGTTGAATTAACAGCTGGTCGTCAAGGGTGACATCTGGTTATAAAGGGTCCATAAAGGGTCAAGTGAAAGGGGAGTGACAAATCAGGGCACGGCACGTAGTGACTGATCAGACCCATCAGGCAACGCTCTCCACTTCTGTCTGTCCACGTTACAACACAACCCACCAAGTTTACAAACTAAAACACAGTTAGCCGCATTTCCAATACTCTCGCAAGGTTAAAACTCTGGAGTAGTGTGGATGCAAGGTATGAACAGCGAAAAAGTTATGCATTTTTAAAACAAAAACATGTTGTGTGGACAGGTATATCAGCAAAAAGGCAACAGAACCAGGCAGCTAATGTGTGTTCGTGTTCTGCTTCAGTGACATCAAAAACAGAACATTACATTTTTTTCTGTTTTTAAAAGAGATATATGTAGTATTTCTACTTTAAAATATTCAAAAATAACCTAAAACTGGAAGTAAAAGAATGAAGTTTGATTCAATTCAATTCAATTCAATTTTATTTATATAGCCCAATATCACAAATCAGGATTTGCCTCAAAGGGCTTTA
>JAPQRN010000045.1:0-21009 GCA_037367275.1 Coranthus polyacanthus | reverse complement strand
GCTGTCCAACGGGAATCTGTACATTTTAACACGCACACTAATGCTTTGATGTTAATGTGATTATGAAAATGGTGAGGTAGACACGCTGTAGGTCACGTGTACGTCTTAATCTAATTAAGTTGCCTCAATTAGGGCATATTCAGAACATTAAGACGTCAAGTGCTGCAGTTTACCGAACAGTTACGCTGAACGTCTGGTTTCCCTCAAGTTGTGACATTTGCACAAACCGAACCAGACCATTAATTTTTACAGCCGCTATCTGTATTTACATCCGTACTCGCCGTCTTGAGAGTTTCTGCACTGAGCTAATTCAGGAAAAGTTGCAAGGGGGGAAATAATATAATGATATTACAAAAGGAAAATGATTGACAGAGCTTGTGCGTCAAAGGGCAGTAATTGTATGAGAAATCTATTGAATTAAAAACCACAATGCGGATGACTGAGGGAAAATATGAACCTCTATCGGAATGCATTTAAACAGCTCACTGATTTCTTTTTTTTTTTTTGTCATAATCAAACACAAAGGCACGAATGATTCCATGCATATAAACAGCATAAGACAAAACCCACTTGATGAGTTTTCGCAAATCAATAAACCTCACAATAAACCAGCACAGAAATGAAAACGCCCATGGAAGACATGGAAGCATCTCTTCTATTTCTGCTACAGTAATGGACTAGAGCAGCTATCGCATCCTTTTAAACCTTTTTTTCCCTCTCGGGAAGCAGTTTCACCATGAATACATTTTGCCATTCAGATCATGAATATAGAAGGGCTAATATGCCACAGCTTCATACCAGAAGCCTGTGGCAGAATATCATTGGAGTTGTTTAAGGAACTGAGCTGCGTGATATATACAGTACATGTTAATTAAGATTTAATAACAGTGTGGGCGTGATATGATTAAATATTCCATCTTTATGTTAATTACTGTTCATTTTAGACCTGATTAGTCATTTAAAGGGTCAGTGTGTGAAATTTAGTGACATGCCTAAACGATGGCGGTCACAAAAAAAGTCTAGTTAAAAGGAGTGTTCGTTTAGTTCAGTCAGACATAGTAAGTGATGGTCACGCACCTTAATGCTGGATGTTACCCGTTATAAAACATGGCTGACTCTTAAAGGCTCTGTTGACATAAACATCTCATCCTAAGCTAATGAAAACACATAATCATAAATATTCTATTCCATGTCTACCATCATTCTAAATCCCCCTAAATCTCACACATTGGACCTTTAACGATAAAATAACTCGATCCCTTTTCCCAGATATTAAGTCTTACATTATACTACACCATTAAGAGAGAAATTCAGTGTTGCCTGAGTTATGTTTTTTCACCAGATTAATGAGGTAATAAGGTGAAAAATGGTAGTATTGAGTGCATCTGCAAAGTGTTCCCTGGCATTACATTTTCTTCTGCAAGATCTGCATATATTCCCATGTTATGTTTAAGCAAGTTATTACTCTCGATTTATTAAAACAGTGGCTTGACATGCTCAAGACTAGATGTGTTTACCTGTTTGCCTACCTTGCTGCTTATGATTATAATCCTTTGTAATCCTTGCGTAAACATATTGAAAAAAAGTATTTTTAAACATGTCTGGATGAATGCAGTATAAATACAGAATGTATAAACGAAGACGAAAACTAAGATAGGAATTTTAAAATGTGTATCAAAAGTACAAATATAATGTGGAGATCATGGCGTCACATCTGGGTTTGCCTCCGTTCCACTTTTTGAGTTCAATCAACACGTCGTTTAATAAAAAATTACTACATAACTGTTGTGTGTAAAAAAAACCCTGCGTTTTATGGGTGAAAATGACCTTATTCACCACTTCCTGGTTAGTAAAATCTTATTGATCCTTCCCACTGTGATGATGAGGTAGAGTCCTACTTTTAGCACTGTGTTCGTACGACTCTACGCCATGAAATCTGTTTAAAAAACCCTGTGTCACCGCCTCTTATCAGAGGAGTTCAGTCCACCTGTCCTTCAGTCAGACTCTGACAAACCTCATTCATTTTTCCGACGGGTCGAACAGAAGCCGTTTTGTCTCTCTGTTCTGAACCACAGGACTCCGCTGCATCGATCGGTTGATTCGTTTGTCAGTTTGAATCCAAGATAATGTCTCAAAACACAGGCTGCAGAATGTCTCTTTTTGTCTGTGGAATCTGGAAGGTGTAAGAGCACATTCAGAGCTTCAGCTCCCACTGGGAAAGAACCGTACGACGGCGAGAAAAAAGGAGAAAATATTCTAAATATAGTGCACACTTAAAAAGGGATATTTATTTTTACGCGGGTCTTTCTTGGTGGTAAAATCAGTACAAAAACTCTGTCTCGGCTTGGTGTCTTGTGATTCTCTGTCGTACGGATGTCCCTGAACTACTCCTGTCACATCCACATCCACTCCTGCACTGATCAATCCCGTCTCTCCTTCTTCCCACTTTGGAGCAGTTTTCAGGATCATGCAGCGGTTGGAGTCGGGTGGTTTAGTATCACTGTAACTATGCCAATATGTAAGATCCTTCCATTGGATAATTACTGCAGTCATCAATGTGTTTCAACTGGTAACAAGTTATTTAACCCTAACCGCTTTGTTAAACAACTCCGGGGTGCATAAAGACTGGGCTGTGGAAAAAGGTCACGTGGTCTGAAGAGTCCAGACTGAGCCTGTTCCACAGTGATCAGGGCAAGAAGAGAGGCAGATGAAGAGATTACCCATCATGCCTAGTGCCTACCGTACAAGCCTGTGGGGGCAGTGTTGCTTCAGTTCAGGTCTAGGTTCAGCAACGTTATGTGTCCATAACATGAGGTCAGCTGAAAACCTGAATATACTGAAGGACCGGGTTTCTACATCAACCCTGATGACACGAGGATATTCCAAGATGACAATGCCAGGATCGATCCGGCTCAGACTACGACAGAGTGGTTCAGGAAGCACGAGACAAGTCCAGACCGGAACCCCATTGAGAATCTTCTGGATTCTGGAGAAGACTCCCATCGTCAATACAAGATCTGGGGGAAAAATAAATGCAACGCTGGACGGAAATGAATGTCGTGACATTGTGTAAGCATTATGTGTCATAAATGATGCTACGCTGAATGAGTCCCATAATCAAAGCTAAAGGCGTCGGACGAAATATCGAGTCTGTGACGTGTTTTTTGGCCGTGCAGTGTTTTCTAGTTTTCTGCTAAATCCAAGTGAATAACAAGTTTTATTACAGTGGCACATCTTGCCTAAGGTACAAATAAAATAAACCACTGTAATGTTGTTCATTGTTTCTTTAATAAAGAATATAAATGACCATTACAAACCTCATTACAAGTGACCCAAGAAATCACTTGTAACTACAACTGGAACTAATATACACAATATAATGTGCATTTTAGTGTCTCCACTGCAGTTTTTTAGCTAATCACACAACATTTAGACTGATGCTGCATGCGCAATTAACTAATACTTGCCAAAAACATCAGCCTGCCTACTTTATTTAAGTGGCTCTAATTTTTTTTCCATCTCATTTTTTTGTCACTGAGAGAAAACCAATTAAAAACACTACTCAGGACTCAGCTCCCTAATAAATAATAAACTGCTGACTGGGAGTGTATTGGCGTTACACTAACTAAAATCTAGATAATGCAGTATCTTCTAATCTGATATCGACATTATATTTATTTATCGCCCTGCTCCGCTTCAAAATGATGAATGAAGACAGTGTGAGGACAGTGTGCTGTATATTTATGAACCTCTTGTGACCTCAGACCGACGCGCCGCCATCTAATATGAATGGAAAAAAAGGAGGAAAATCAATAATCATGCTAATGCTACAATATACGCTGTCATCTGCATTTGTGGTCACAGGTGGCGAGCTTTAACTCTCACAATTCATGTTATACGCTCAGATGTGGGAGATGAAACATTATGCAAATGAGCCGCTCTTTTCCCTTTAGCGAAGTCCTTTGACCTCCGTACCACAGAGCCGGAAACGGTTCATTGTAGTTACAGAGAGATTAGAAAATGTGAATGACTGCGACTTAAAAAAAAAAATGGAGCGGAAGGCAAAGAATCAGTGACCTGAATTCCAGAAAGGATGAAATGTACAATCACTGTTTCATTCTGCCGTTTAATTATAGCCCACTAAAAACATCTTGACAGGAAGCTGGGGTGAGAAATCCACAGGCGCCATTGTTTTGCTTTCCTCAAAGTTCCTCAATGAACCTTTAGGTCCCACGCACTGTGCCGAGATTATCTTCTATGGTAATCGTGTGGGTGCCACTGGCCTGACGGGGGTACGTACAGCATAAGAAGCCATGTATTTAATAAAGGCCTTCTCTCGGCTCTTCATTTCCATTTTTATAACGAGTCGTCAGCTCTGCCCCATGTAATGAGGGTATTTACTCTGTAGAAAAGAAAAGGGAGATTAGAGCATCACAGGATGGGATTATAAAAACCTGAGACCACAAAGACAGCCAATCACTTCCAGTAAATCCCTCAACATCTTCAGGCTTTCATCTGCAATTTCACTGTTTACTCTCCACAGTCGCCTCATCCATCTGCCTTTCATTGTTTCTCCTGCTCTCGCTCACTTTTCCTACCCTTTCCTGCGCACTCGCTTCCCCTTTCCCTTCGCTTTTTGAAAAGAAAATCGACGTCGGGAAACTTCTGTGACAAACAAACACACGAGAGTAATATATTCAGTTAATTAGGACGTTTTCTGAAGCTTGGTCATTCGGCTGTTTGTTCTTAACGACCGGATCATTATCAACTCGCTGCAAGATTGGCCGGTTCCATACGAAGTCACGTAAGTACAAAGCAATGTCAAGGACAATGAAAACAAAAAAAAAAAGTTGCAGAGGCAGTGATAGCGAAATGAAAAATTGCCCACAAAAAAATACCCATGAGAAATGGGCAAAGAGAAAACAACCCCACAGTCTGACTGCATAACCCATCCAAAGGCTAAGACAATATCAAGGCAATTTCAGTTCAAATTTAAACTGCCCACTTGTCCCTTTTTCATGAAGCAGATAGAATCTCAGAGCACAGGCTTTGGAGAAAAGGTCACAGATAAGACCCGACGCCCAAATGATACACAGTGAGTGGCAGTGCAGGATAACTACCTCTGCTTCAAGCTTTTTCTTCTGCCTGCCCCTGTCATTTGTCATCTGAATGGAAGTAAAATATGAGTCAAATGACGTCAGTGAGCGGCCAGCGGGGAGTCGACAGGTAAATTAATATGAAGATGATATTTATGGGGAATGAAGGCATTCTTAGTTTACTTAATAAAACTCTAAGGGCACGCGGTAGAGGACCTTCACCTCGGGCTCCACAGTCCTTTATCTTGCAACGTTCGTCTGGCTCTGGTAACTGCTCTGCCGGAATAAAGGTGAATATTTCCTGCACACGGTTGCAGGATTGTCATTCTCCTTCTTTCCTTCTTATTTGTGTGTTATCGCTTTGAAAGTCCTCCTCGCTACGTGAAAGAACAACAATCTCCGAGCTGCAACTACACCCTGAAAATGTCAAGTTTTGACAAAGACACAAGTCTTTTTATATGCAGCGTTTTCTTTTGTAGGGATTTAGTCATTTTAATACCACGACGCGCTTCCTCACGCGCACATGTTCCACCAAAACAACTTCTCTCTGAATTCATCACAAAATGTAACTGGATCTGCAATTTAGAAAGAAGTATACAGACAGAAGACTGGGTCGCCATTTTGATGGATCTGCTCAAAAATCTAATGGGTTCATTCTTGGTCCATGACCTACCATTCCACCAAGTTTCATAAAAACCGGGGCAGTAGTTTTTGCACAATCTTGCTGAGTGACAAACAGAAGCAACTGATGACATTACGTCCATGGCAGAGGTAATAAAACCACTTTGAAAGCAAATGGGCCTTTTGTGTGTCTCTATAATCCACCAAATTTATCATTTTAGTAGAAAAATCTTCAGAAATCTGCATCTGGATTTTACATGTATCAAAAATTCAAACTGGCTAGAATCGAGCAATGTGAAAGGTTCACTGTGTTATCTTTAGTGACACCTTGTGGTGAAGTTCCAGATTGCAACCAACGTAATACAACATGCAACATGGCGGACCCCTCCCTCAGTAGATATAAATGACTCATTCCAACCAAAACACAGCGATTTTCATTCTCAGGTGACTGTACAGTAACGAAAACGAGTATTTATGAATATTGTATTCCATTTCTACAACTTGATCTCCCTAAGTCTCCAAAAATCTTAGGCACTGAACCTTTAAAGGCTTGATGGATCACATATTGTGCTGTATATGACATGAGATTTAATCTGCCAGTGTCATTCCATTGGTCAGGAAACCAAACTATTTAACGCAAAACACTCGAGGGTACGTTAAGAAATCTGTACCAGAAGATAATCCCTTTGACTGTGGCCCATGACTGAACATTTTACCAATATAACTGAAATTTATCATCAGGTTTTTTGTCAGATCCTATGAAACAGAGCATCACGAGACGCATAAAGGTACAAAACACCTTGAAGCAGAAAAGTTTGGTAGTGTCGTCTATATGTTCCTGGTGGATATTCGAGTTCCTTTCTTTGTATTTGAAGCACTGAAAATGAAAAAGAAGCTCTCTAATCGCAGTTTTATCCCCGGAGATAAAATCCACTCTGCTGCTCTTTGGACCTTGCAGCATGAAGACTGTGCACTTACTGATGTGTCAGACATTGAGCTTTTCTTATTCTTTGTGCAGCACCTTGCAGAATCTTGTAATTGTGTGATTGCTTTGTACAAAATAAGTGGGTGAGGCGTACGGGACAAACTGGGAATCACTCATGGGCGCGCCTCAGTTTGTGACTCAGCGGGTTGTGTCGGTATCACACAGAATCAATCACTTTGTAAATGAGATCAGTAGGAAGCTAATGATATATCCTCTTCAGTGTCATTGTCATACACTGCAGGCACCCGCAAACTTTTTCCGTCATATGTCTAGTAAACAACAAGTCCACTAAGGAGGGACGTGTCGGTTGTTGCTCTAGATTCTGCGGACCATGATGGATAGACAGCAGCATCCGTAAAGCAGCACCGTCTTCTTTTGTTTTCCCTAATGATAAAATCAGGCGCGAGGTATGGATCTGCACCGGCCCCCATCTGTCTGTCACTCATTCAAACACTAAATCTAGGGCACCACCTATCAGAGTGTTATCAGAGAACAAAACCGCCGCCGTCTTACTCAAACTGTATGTGCTGCCTCCCTCCCAAATGATGCAAATGACATCTGGTCGTCTGTATCAAATGGCACTTTGTCTTGTTATCATTTAGAGGGGTAGCATGTCTGCCTGTTTGTGTGGTGATGTACTTATCACAGACCAGCAGCTCCCGTTGCTTCTTCTTCTGGAGGTTTGTCTTTCCTGTAAGACACTGGATGCCGTGGTTCCCAAAAAAAAAAATCCAAACACACACACACACAGCAGCTCAGCATTTGATGAATGTCATCCGTCATTTTTCCCACACCCAGGAGGTTATGCGATCGCCTCCTTCTGTCCTTTTTGTCTGTCTGTAACTGATATTTGTGGATGAAATGGCATGAAGCGTGTTGTGTCCTGCATGAAGCTAAATTTGAATACCTTTGAACACATCTACACTGTAAAATGTCAGACGAGCATGGGAGACTGAACCTTATTGATCAGTGGTGGTAGTTACACGGAGTCCTGCATGCATGATGAGGCAAAAAAATAAACAATGATAGCGATGCTTAAACGCTTCAAGGCCTAATTTGTAATATTTACGTTTTTAAAAGATGCGATACTAATAAAAGTTTTGGTGTTATGTCAGAGATGACAATTGCGGAGATGGCATGCTCACCGGCTGTCTCGCTGCGCCACTTTGTAACACCAGAGGGAGTGGTGAGTCACTGTAGCATCCAGTCTGCCCTCAGTCCAACATGAGAAGAAGAACTAGAGCTACTGTTTGGGTTGGTGTCGTGACTTGCGTTCAAATCAAGGGCCGTGGACTTCAGCTCCAAGATGAAGCCGCTGTGGAAGTATCTTAAAGTGCAATACCACTGACGGCCACTAGATGCAGCTCCAAATAGACTTACATTGAATTTCTCTAAAAATTCGAAGTAAATACATTTTTTCCAGGAGTCATTCTGGTCTCATTCAGTTACTTGGACAGTTTGATAAGGGACCTGCTGGTCCATCGTTTAATTTTTCCTCCATTAATAAGTTCTCAGGGCGGATATTAGGCTTTGACGATTGCCGTGTTGGGTTTTGATTGACAGCTCATTCACCTGCCGAGTCGGACTTTCAGAGTTTCTTTGTTTAATAGAGTGTATTATTTCCTGACGGACAGCTCAACTGTAGTTCAGCCGTCACCGATGGCTCTGACCCCTTGTGCTCCTGCAGCTCCACCTTTTTTCTCTTTTTACTGAGGAAGGTTCTTGTCTGAGTGAAACGACCCAGAAGTATCTCCGTCAGCCATGGTAAGAGCTGTTCAAATTCTCTAATTGCTAGGGAACGGAGCTTCAGAGCTTCCTTTAGTGTGTCCTTCAGAAAGATACACACAAGAGCGTCCTTTACCAAAGAAGAGGAGAGAATGCTGTCCCACAATTCACTGCGGCGACAACAACAGCTGACCGAACAATCAACACGACAAACAGGACGCATGTTTTCAATTTATACCACAAGCTCAGGAATATCATGAATTAATTCGCGGCTACTTCAGTCACAGATGGCACAATAAAACAAAACTGTAAACAGTGAACTGTAAACTGAATCTGGAAACTGAGATACGCAGCCAAACCAGGCTGAGAGTGAGTATATTTATTTATTTCAGCCAGATGATGTTTTTAATTCAACGTAAACTTAAGGCTCATGTATGCACAGCAGTAGATCTGTAGACATAATGTGTTACTTTATGGTTATCTTCCATAGATTTATTTTCGCACAATCAAACTAATTCAGGGTTAGACAAATACGGCAATGAAGCATAACAGGGGTCAAAGAAAAAGGAGACAGGACGTCGTTTTTGGGACTATGGATACTGTTAAGCCCGACGGACCCGGTACCGGGTCCAACAGAACAGCACCGATACAAGCCTTTAAAAAGTCTCATGTTTCTCAAATAAGAGGCTTTGAAGCTACCAAAACAACAAACTATATGCATTTCCTTCTAACAATATTTTTCTGGCAATAATTTTAATATCTTTGTTAAAAGAAATAATGCAATCATGCACATAATCCACTCGATGTGTTTGGTATCACGTGAAACTAGAGAAGCTACACTTTCGATCCATACCAAGCATAACACATACATGTCAAAACACACAACCAAACTTCACCTTTAACACATTTTACACATTTTACACATTTTACACTCACCGTGTCCAATTTTGTCCCAATATTCCATCAAATCCTAAAGCCACTGCCATCAAAAGCTATTGACACCGTTCACTTTCCCTTCCGCGGTCATGTTGATTGAATCGGGACACGTTTCCAGGTCAGACGGGTCAAGTCCAGACCCAAACGGCCCGGCCTGGGTCTTGGTCCTGGTTTTCATGTGGACTTTCACTGACATCCGTCGATTTAAAAAACACACGGTGCGAGAGTATTCTACTCCTCGCGAGCTTTCGAACGAGACCAAGCGCTTCAAAATAAATAACTTTATCCAGTCCAGCCGAAGATTATCTAACTAAAAGAATCAAGATAGCAATCTGACCAGTTTCACTGTTGGTGAGAAGGTAACGCTAGCTCGCGGCTAATTAGCTAGCGTATCATGTGCCTGACGTCTTATGTTTACGACAGTTCGTCTTTCGGTTCAGCAGAGTGGATTTCTCAGCTGTGATGGGAGAGATTAGTGACCTGTTTGGTAAGTTTGGTTAACTTTATCTTTAGTTTTGATGATGTAAAGAAGAAGAGATATATAAAAATGAATGTGTGTTTGGTTCATGGCTCGCTGCCGTAAATGGACCCCGCCTGTCGCAACACATCAAAATGTCGCTTCTCTCACAAAACCGTTATTTAGTTAATGTTAGATCTTATCAGGTGGCGTCATAATTTGCCAGTATAAGGATAATATGTTAAAGCTCATCGCAGAGGTCGGATTTTTATAGATACTACTGTTTTCACAAAAAACACTCCATTCAAACAAGTCTTTGGTCCAGAGTAACAGCCCTGCGCTAACCCATCAGGTAATCCTGTTAGCATGCTAACGCAGCTCGAAGTTCTGTTCTGTTGTGAATGTGGGTTTTATCTGCATGGTTTTCACTAGGTCTGTCCCGTGTTTATTTCATGTCAGTGCTGTCTACCACTCTTAAAATTAGCCGGAAAACACGTAGCATGGCGTAGTCTGCAGCTAGCTAGCGTAGCCTCCTCCTCCCTGATCAGCTAGCTGCTTCACAACCGTCAACGTGACTAAATAAGGGGATTCTGACTTTTATTTTTTTGATTTTTATTGAACCAGCTGCAGAAAGTATTTATTTATAAGGCCTCCCATCGTGTTTTCATCTTTTCTGCTATGGGATTATTTTTTTTTTGGTATTTTTTTATAGTAATATTTTGTGCACAGTGGTAGAATGTGACAATACACTGTCAAAATGTCGTAGCCAAAGTTCATATCATCTCCTGTTGTGGAAATACGTAGCATTTCGTGGCCAGATTGGCACCGTCCTGACTGAAATCTATGTAGAATAGATGTGCTTTGTGGTGAACTTATCGACTTTGGTGCAGTTGTAGTCAAGGAGTTGCTGAATGGATTCAGGGGCATCTTTTTTTCTTTTTTCTTTAGCTTTGATCAATGCTATCATGGTGTTATCTACTGTCTAATCTAGAATAAATTTCTCTTGTGGTTTAACACAGTTTGCTCAGGCATAATGACAGCCAGCGTGTTGCTGACACTGGGGTTGTATTCTCTGAGGTCTTGTCTTTCCACAGAGGCCAAGATCATTGACTTGAGAGTTGTGAAGCTGTTCTTGTTTTATTTTGGGTATGTGGGTTTGGGCGAACCACCCCCTCCCGAACACTAAGGTTAAACAGGTTAAGAGGAATAACACATTTACGGCTGGTGCCTGAATTGGATCAGTAAGAGCGGGGCGGGTATGATTGGTTCATTAGTTGCTACTTCATTAATTTATGTGTGAATACCACTAGAATGCTAATATGCTAATCACTGTGGGCATCTCACTTTAACACACTACATGTTGATTAAGATACAAACACAGGCCTTTACATTCTTTAGGTTCTAACACCACTGTTATAATGATGTCGATGCTTGGATAAAAACTGAGCTAAGCAAGGTTTCCTCAAATAGTGACTGGAGTTTTATTTAGCTCAGCTCAGCTTCAGAAGGTACCAGGCTGTTATTTAAAGAAGGCTTTTATTAGAGACAGAACTTTATTCTTTATTCCCTTCAGCTCGATGAGTAGAATTGGTCATAGTTTATCACGCGGCCTCGTTTTCGTCCAATTTGCTTTGTTTTGTTAAGGTTAGGGTACTGCATTATCCTCTAACCGTTTTATATGAATAGCTCTGGTGTTTCACTGGACAGAAACCCTTCATTTCTTAACAGGATTTTCATGGTGTAACATTTACACTTTAAACTGCAGTTGGCTGAGGTATTTACACATATACATCCGCAGTGACTGAATTAACATTTTAGATGAGCAATCCAGAACGGACTGTTCAAAATGACATTAACAGGTATGCACATTCTACGACAGGCACCTGGAGCTTACCCACCTTTGTTTTCTCCTCACGCTGTATTTGACACCTTTATTTGTCCACGTTGATGGCGCCTTGAATGTTCCAAGTCAGTGCTGACTTTTTAAATACAGTATTTATCTTTCTGTCTTTTATAATTATTTTGTGCGGAACAAATGGAACTGACAGGATTGACAGGTTGAAGTCCAGTTTGAAGGATACGGTTTGCCGCGCAAGTTGCCAATTTACGTTCGTATTTTGTTTTTTGCTCTGAAAACAAGTAGCAATGTAGTGTGTGCATGACGTGCCGACCGTATAGACTTTTATCAGTGTGAATCGTATTGTTTAATACTCCACCTTTGCTTCTGACATGCGTAAATTGTACGTAATTTAAATGTAGCGCTGAACTTGTCACCCGAGCCCAGCATGAGTGAATATTACGTAGTGAAGGAACGATAAAGACATAAAGAACCGCACAAGCACAGGCGTTTACCGGAGAAGACATACATTTCCACACATTGTCATGGCAGCTGAGGGTCATGGGAAGTCAGTAGTTACGCCTCATTCATCCCTTTTAGTTAGAGAATATACACACACAGGCACAGTGACGGGACGGGGGTTTACGTCAAAGTACTAATTTTGTGATGAATTTATAGAGGTTTGACACTTGTCACAATTGGTGATGTTACTCAAGGCCTTCACTGTCGGCACTCACTCTGCCTGCGTAATCCTGTCCCCAAAATGTCACTGTGTGCACGGTAACGAGGCTGTGTTTGGAAGTATGAAAAGACCGCGTTAGAGGGAGGCGGGCGCCACAGATTGCCGCATTTCAAGCGGGGAACGGGGAGGTAATAAGTAAAAACAAATGGGGAATTAAAGCATGACATCTTCCTCTGCACTTTGATTAAAATAAAGCAGTTGTAAACAGTATGTCGTTTACTGAGGGGTTATGATTGTCTCCACATTCTAGATTATGAAACCAGATGCTCAGTCAACAACAAAACATTTGCTTCTTTTCTTGTAAAGACAAACGCTAGAAAATAGATTTTTAAGTTATTGCTCTGAGACAGTCATTGTTCCCAAATAACAAAACCACAAAAAAAAAATCCCATTTGAAATGTGGTGCAAATGCCGCCTGCTCAAACAGCTGTTCAACTCAATGAAAGGAATCTACAAAATGAATAGTGTTTCATTTATTTAAGCTTCAGCGTGTATCCATTGAGATTAAAAAACCTTGTCTTGTACTTCTATAAGTAAGACTAAAAACCTTCCTTTTTGATAAGAAATGTTCTAGATGTTTTACTGTATTCTGCATAAGGGTCAGTGACAAGCAGGAAATGTTGAGATGAGCTGTTCACGTCTTTTAAAAACCTGCTCCACTTGTCCAACAGCACCCGACACAGTTACTGGTTGTTAAAGAGAACCACCAGTCACCTATGCCTTTGACGGTTAATTTTAGATTTTAAAATGAATGTCATGTTGACTCAGATGTTTGTATCTGTACATCAGTCTTCGTGTAAGTTGACAGTCTCATAAACGTGGTATTAATGAAGAATCTGACAGCTGTGAAGCTTGTTGCTGTTTTCATTCGCGTTGAGTGGAAATGCCGGCGATTCAAAAAAACAAAAAAAAAACCTTGGGAGACGTAGAAAATAAAACATAAAAGATAAGTGCGAAGGAAAAGGATTTGGTAAAAAACTGTGCGTCTGCATGTGTGGAGCGATGCAGAATGGGATCGTGACGTCATGCCGCAAGGCACTATGGGACATGGGGTCACGGAGGCTTCGGTGGAGATCAGTGAATGAGGACAGACGTTGTGGATATTATAATTTTCCAACTTAAAAATTCAGTGGAGTGGTGAACGCTAAGATAGTGGTGAGTTTGGTAAGAACTCGCGCTGTGATTTGTAATAGAGATTTCCTCTCTTTTATATTTATGGCCGGAACAGTTATTTCCTCACGCTTGGATCACTTTGGGTCACTTTTGAACGTTTTTAAGTATAAATAATGGAAGTAGTTCCTTCCCGTCTACTGTTGACCCCAGACATTACTCTCCATAACTAAGTCTACGCCTGCATTAACATGTTCCTGTGCAAAGGAAATGCGTGCTCATTTTGCATTTAACCTACTTACGGTATAATACAGTATGCATTCCATTTAAGATTGAAAGACCAATCTAATGCCTCGTGCATGTAAATGTCATCTACAGCGTAACAGTGTAACCCTATCCAGAAGTTTTGTGCCACTCAATTAGAAAAGGTCACCAGAACGGTGTTCCAGGTCTCATTCACTTTTCATTCACGCATGTCTCCATTTTGCACCTACTCTCTCCTCTCTATTTCCCTCAGTATTTACTTTCATAAGAAAGTCCAAAATGTCACTTGAATAATAATTCCAGCCAGGAACTGAATGGCAGAGACGTCAGATTAATACTAGAAGGCATACTCTGAAAATTAAAGTTATTTTTTTTCCGTTTAGGGCTTCGAGGAACCAGGCGGCGACTGCAGCAGGAGCCAGTCGGTGGATCTGATGAAGAAGGAATCACTCGTGCTCAGGTCACGCAAGCAGCCTCTTTGAATCCCCTGAGTATTGACAGGTTCGGACACAATCACTGATGCCATTTGTTAGTGGGCTTAGATTTTTGCTGGTATATTGATTTATTTACTGACGGATATATTTTCCTGTTACTTTCTCTTTTTCCTTATGAACCACGCTGGCTGATATCATTTCCCGGCTGCTCTGGCTGCTCATTAACATTTGTAAGGATATGGATTATTGTGCTGGCTTGAATCTGCTGCAGTGACGTTCACTGTGTATCATCTGTAGCAGTGTGATTACATTGCCTGTGTATTTTTAGCTGCAGCCAGTCTTATTCTGTAGCAGTGAAACGCTAATGTTACAAAAAAAGCAGAAGTAAAAGTGTGAATTGTTAAATTCTGGCAAAAATCATATCATTTTTGTTTGACTTGATTAGATGCTGCAACACTCGGCTCATCTGTTGTAGTCTGTCACATTTTACAGGTTATTATGTGAATAGTATGATAAAAACACCACATTGTGCTTTATCTGTGTGCACTAACGACGTGTCTCCAACAATGAGGCCGATGTGATACACGTCTCGATGCACTGCACTGCATTTTCATTGTAACTTTCCAAGCAGCTGCATTAGAGGCACTGACATGAAACGTATGATACTGACATTCTCTGTTTGGTTTGTACATACAAAACTGCTATTCCACAAAACAAAACGAAGATACAACCGACCCTTCGCTAAGTCCTGCCCCCCTTCGGATCAATCCTTTTAATGTCATTTAATGCCATTTTCTCCAAGTAGCTGCTTTGCTTTTGTGTTGAGCTGCTATTTATCTGAGTACATTCCATCTGCGTTTTCCTCTCGTAAATACTAGTTATTATTGCTCTAGTAAGTACTGTTTGCTATCGCCTTGTGCGTCTAATTCACAACGGCTGACCCATAGTATGGCCGCAGCTACCCACAATGCTGTGCGCCGTGACGTATTTGCCCATTCTACGTATGAAATTTACAGTTATAGCAGAGCTAAAGGACTAGAGGAGCTACCTCCACAAAATGGTATTAATGTGATTTTCAAAAAGCTCACTTAGCACACAGTTGTTAGCAAACAAATACAGTTGGACATTATTTATGTGGACTTTAAGTTAGGTGGTTGTGTGTCATTTGAGGCTGAATAAATACTGTACACAACATTAAAGACACACCAGTAAGACTGGTTTCAGACACGGTTTTCGTTGTTTGCTCACAACGAGTGCTAAGCTAGCTAACGTTAGCTGGCGTCTTGCCTTAGAAGCACCTGAAGGAGTTTTTATTGATATTGATTATGGATTATGAAAGTATCTCTCAAAGTCATATTGCAGTCCTTTCTGACTACATCTCTCTGATGTTTCAAAACTGTTTTTGCAGAAATTTGATGTTAATTCCTTTAGAATATCTGCTCTATGTCTGATCTCAAACACCCTCAACCTGAACATAAAACATATTACTTTTAGTCCGTTTATGTTGTGTCCATGGTCAGTAATGAACCTCCAACGTTTTCAGTCAGTCTGTCTGTATTAAGTAACATGGTCGCTGACGTTCAGCTGTGAGTGGCTTTCAGCTTCAGAAAAAGAAAAATCATGACATCCTCCTCTGAACCTAGAAGATATCTGCTGTCAGAGTGCATCACAGATACATAAACACTCCTATACAAATGTAAATTCATGAATTAATGTTAATTATTGTCAGTGTGTCCTTAGTTGTGCCCATTTGGCTAACATCCTCCTTAATCATGTCTTTAACTAGTGATAAAAACAGGTGTAATGACATTCCTAGTTATTAAAGGGCAAACATGAATCATTTGCAGACGTTAAATGAGTAAATATATCAACATTCATATCTTTGAGCTCCATGCACACACTGTTTTGGCCTCCGCTTGACAGGCCCCATGCCTAGTTATGGTTGCTAATGTTGGACTGGGCAGTAGCTGTATTAAAGAAGGGTTTAGCAAAGGGTAAGTTGAGTTTTCTGAAAACAGTGGTAATAGAAGTGAGAACACTCTTATAGCAAAGCGTCTACTGGGAAGTAGGAGCTACTGTATAGAGCAACTACCAGTGCAACATGATATGATTCACCCCAGTTGCAATGTGGTGCAATTTGACACGATTTAATTCAACACAATGCAGTTTGATGCAATGCATAAAGAATATGATGATCTGCAATACAATAGTTTAACTTGATTTGATTTGGGGAAAAAAAGCTTCATTTTTACTTGACACATTTGTTTCTCCAGTACTGCAGCTCAGTATCTCTTTAATGCTGATTCTTTTTGACGTCTAAAGAACATTTGGCCCTTCTGCAAACCTTCTCCTCAAAAACAGTCTCTGACAAAACATAAAATCAAACCAGGCCTGGCCCTTGCCTTAAACCACTTCTTTCATGTTCTGTCTCCAGTTACGCTTTCATTACACACCTCAGCCACGGTAGCAGACTAAAGTTTTTACAAATCGCATGAGACGTGGCCACACACTGGAGAAACAGTTTAGAGAAGAGGGATCAATCTGCCAGTAAATATTAAATTACCAGTCACAAATTATTGATCACGTCTCTGCATAATAAAGGCGAAGGGCCTCTACTAACAGTTTTTCCTGATGCAGAGACCTTAGAAATGATGCACCTTGATTTCATTCCAAGTTTTCCTCACTTTTTCAGCCGGCGCACTCGCATCTGTAACTTTTATGGTGATACACGGATACGAACCATGCCCTAAATTTAAAGATAAAATGCTTCCGGTTACGGTCACGCACAACACATGCATACACGTGGGTCTTTAAAAAATGCAACAGCGTGAGGAAATATGAAAATATGTATTTACAAGACATTTTATTCCGTGTACTTTATGCATATTTTATTGGACAGGTTCTTAAAAGATTCATTACACAAATCTAATGGGCTCTGAAAACTGTGACGTTCACACAGGGGCTTTTTGAAGAACATCTCACGTCATGGTGTATCCTCACTGACAGCGTATGCTAAAATGTACATGTCTATGTCACTGGTCATAAGTCATAAATCAGGTAATAGTATGTTTTATGTCATGTCTTTAGGTTATCCATCCCCCCACGCGCTTGTATAATATAATAATAACTTTATTATCAAAACAGCGTTACACAGTACTTCACAAAAAACACACAAAACAATGATAAAATACAGAGTTATATAGAAACAAGCAGGCAAAAAGAATGAAAGAGTCATGAAATAAAAGCAAAGGAACGTTAAAAACAAATAAAAGATTTGATTAGGTTTTATTTATTTTGTATGGACATGACTGCGGCATTTAAATGTGACAAGTAATTATACACGAGTACCAGATGCACTGTGTTACCGACACAGATGTAAACTGTATTTTGGCTGGTTGACAGAGGCATAAAACCACAAGGCTGTAATTCTAGTTAAAAGTAGTACTGGGACTCTGACGCTTATGTGATGATCTGTCAGAGCCAGAAAAAATAAATGACTCCCACTTGCTCTTAATTAGTTACAAGGAATTGGCATTTCAGTGACATTTTGCATGTCATTATGAATGTTCCAGGTGAGACCGGATATTGATTTTCTGAGTCTGATATGCTGAGATAACCATTTAATAACGCTCATCTTGAGACATTAAATGTTATTTTGTTAAGATCCCAACTTAATGTCTCATTATCTGACAACGGCAGGCGTCTGCACTTTAGACTTTTCTACTTGGTTTGATCACAAAGTCCTCTGGGCTGTGAAAGATCCCAAAGAGAGCATTTTGAAATTGACAAAGGGGTGAAATACTAAGGCTCACACTTAAACCGTCGCTGTATGATAATATATTGGATCACAATATCTCGAAGGATTAGTTAATGAAATAATCGTCTGACAATTAAGGCTCTAATAACCACGGTCGCTCTTGTCTTCTGTAAGAATATTAGAATTTAATGAAAATGAAAGATGGGAATATCCTGCACCTTTTTGTTAATTAGGTCACCTTGAAAATCACAACCCTGCGAGTCTTCTTGTTGAGATGGAGAGTTCACGAATGCAAAAATGTACCACTGCACATGTTGTACAAACAGTAGCACAGCAGTTCAGCTTGAGAACATCAGCCTTACATGCCTTGGTTTAGAAGTTAGATGTTCTATTTGATACAATAACATACCACCTGAGCTGTTGCTTGAGGAACTGATAGATGTAAGAGGTATTTAGTCATAAACCTGAAGCTGTCTGGCAGCTTTCACCCTGAGCTGAACCAAAGACCACAACCTCGAACTGCTGGATCATGTAACGCTGGTTCACACTCTTCCACAGTTTGTCAAAGCCTTTGTCTAACACTTATTTCTGCAGCTCTTCATACACATGGTCGCTTTTCATTGCTGTTTTGTAATATTTCTTATTCATGTTTGTTTATTCAGTAAATGTTGCACTTTCACTAAATCTGTTTGCACTGCACTTATTTGCACCTTTTCCACCTTTCACAGGAGTAAAACCTCTTTTGTGGTATTTATTTTATTTCCAGTGTTCTTAAATGTGCAAATTAAAAATGTGAATAGAAACAGCTGTATGGAAACGCACCTTGTGTCTGCGAATCCTGCCTGGGTCGTTTTAAGTAAATGTTGCTTTTCAAAAAGTACCGTATGCGAGTTCAAGCTTTTACCAGAGAAAACATGCGCTCTCATGAGAGCCGAGGGTCATGGGTAGTCAGTAGTGAATGTATGCCTCATTTATCTCTTTTAAGTTACAGAATATGCACAAAAAGTGTATGAGACACGCAGTGCTACATAACTGAAATATAGGACATGTGTACAAGTGTACTCTTTAGTTGTACATAATTGCCATTGATCCCCACTGTAATGGATGTTTTTTGTCATTTTGTCCATGTTTTTAAAGACAGGTGTAATGTATAATTAGCTAGCTAACTGACAGACCATCCAATAGCCTACCATAGACTACCCGATCTGTACCGGTAACCGGATCAGTTCTACACATAAAAATACTACTTCCTGTCACCCGTATGTCCAAATAATTTACAGCGTTTTCTGGGATCTAAAGACAACGAATATAAATATGTTACCTTTGGGTTCAGTATTCAATGTAAGTGTATGTTCAGATACAGCGCGGAGATCCGGTTCGTGCCCTGTTGATGCTGGCATCTGTTGGCGAGCAGACCTGGCGGGCTTGTGTTGTTCACTCTGCATGTGTGATTCCTCGGCCTCAATTCCCATCGTGCAGAGTTTGAAGCACTTCCTGCACGAATTACTCCGTGCCCCGAAAACATTTCCTGGTACGGGTTTAAGCCACGGCGCAAATTCTTGATTAAACAGCCGATTTTCATTGAATCTGCACTTCGTGTCATCCGGTGCAGTGCTTACAAGCTGCTGGTGATTGTCCTGATTGTGTCCCGATCACAACCAAACTCCACATGTTGGTTCCGCCCTCAGCCCCAAAATACTGTTAACCTCCTGAATCGAACTTGCCTTAAACTGTAATAACCCTGAGCAGTTAATACAATCCTGAGGGTATTTTTAAGACTTTTGAATTCTTGATTGAAGACTTTTTAATACCAATTAAGGCCTTATTTGTAGAGTAACGAATTCAGTGCCCTTTATGTGCCTGCGGGAACCCTGCATTTAAAACGGGAGTAATATGACAATTCAACCCTGTACAGTTGTCGGCTCTAAACAGGCTATAAACATGTTTACCTGTATTTCTGCTGCAAAGTTGGACATTTGAACGGGGGGGGGTCTATTTTCATTATTATCGGCAATGGAATTATTCTTAGAAATGCATTATGGTGTACTTTTTGTTCTTTTGTACCCAGCTGTCTTTTAAATAGGAAAACAAAATAGCAAATGATTACCAGTAATCACAAACTCTGAATAAAAGATGAAATGTAGCTGAGCATATTATCAGTAGTCTAGTTTCTTCTTCACAGCTGTATTTTCAGAGATTTACGAGTCCCACTGTCCTCTTGAAGTCTGTATAATAGTAATTGTGTACAGATTTTCAAGCCATCAGCATGTCAAATCCCCTGTGTGCATGCTGTGATCAGGGAGAGGCTGACAGTTACAGCAAACCCTTCATTATTCACCCCACATGTACAGTTTCATATTTATCTTTGTATTTGCACTCTCCTAAAACCTCGCGACAGTCCGACTGACAGCATGTGACAGCTAAACATGAGTTTTCCATGCATTTGTGGGTGGAAATGGCTCAGATTCTGACAGGAATATATTTGGGATATCATGGGTTCTGAGGCTTATGACAAGTGTTTTTCCATCAGCAAGTCATACCCATGTACAATGCTTGTAAATCCCATTTGCACCTTCAAAACAACACTTCACAGCCCTGATATGATTAACAAATAAAGCGTAATGGACATTGCACCAAATGACACAGAAGAATTATGTCACAAAGAAAGTACATGGACACAAATTGAACATACACTTGCAAGCGGACAAAAAAGCAGTTGCCCATTAAGACCACATGAAAAATCGGATTTAATGCAGTTGACATTAAAATATAAAAGACTAGGTATGTAAGCTGACATGCTGCATTAGCAGATATTGCAACAGGAAGCACGTTGAAGCCCGCATAGCTTTGTACTTTGCACTTTAGTTCAATAGCCCTTAAGAAGCTATTGAAAGCTGTTTAGAGTACAGATGTAAAGGAAAAAGAAAACAGAAGTACTTCTTCAACCTATTTACTACAGTAAAAGCGACAAAGTACATGCTCTGAAAAAGTAAAAAGTAGGCCTTTTAAGGGTATGTCTACCAGCTGTAGATATGTATATGTCCC
>JAPQRN010000043.1:0-21047 GCA_037367275.1 Coranthus polyacanthus | reverse complement strand
TTGTGCTGCGGAACACACACGTCCTCAAATTAAAGCTCTTAATTGCAGCATTTCCAAACAACATTGGGTTGTTTTTTGTTTTTTTTTTTGTTTTTTTTTTTTCCCTCTCGGTTGTACGGTAAGGAAATAGGAGGAAGGGAGGAAAAAAAAAACGCTGGGAATATTACGCTGGCGTCCCCTCCCTCTCGGCGTTTCTTAACCCGCCCACACTGCGTCCTTCTCCCTCTCTACCCCCCCCCTCTCTCTCTCTCTCTCTCTCTCCGGCCCCCACCAGACCCGAACCACCAGACTGCTGCTCTGGCTGTTTTTTGCTGTTGAACGCACATTGAGAGTGACTCAGACCCCAGCAGTTACAGCAGTTCATCTCGTTGGTTTTCAGCTCTGGGGCGTGTTTTGTGAGTGACACACTTAGCTGCCACTCTGCCCCCCCCCCTTTTTCTTTTTTCTTTTTTTAATAATATTAATTCCTTTATTTCTCACAGCT
Source organism: Coranthus polyacanthus (assembly GCA_037367275.1). Taxonomy (NCBI): domain Eukaryota; kingdom Metazoa; phylum Chordata; class Actinopteri; order Kurtiformes; family Apogonidae; genus Coranthus; species Coranthus polyacanthus. The sequence continues at coordinate 20,563 of JAPQRN010000043.1, read as the reverse complement.
CAAGCCTCCCATGACCAGACTGCAAAATGACGTCATGTCACCCCTTTCTGCCCCCGTCAGACACAAACACACCCATAATAAACCACAAACACCGTCTTCAAATGCAGCATTTTAATGAACATTATAAAACTGTATTCAAAATCACTCCCCGCCCACCCGAGTTTTCTGTTTTTCCTCTCTCTTTACATTTGGTAGGAATAAGGCAAAAGTAGTCTCTTGAAAGCAATTCATACCAATTAATAATAATAATAATAATAATAATAATCATCACCACGTCATATATAAATATTACTAAAATCCGAGCTGTTGCTACAGTGAGATTCATCCTTCCCATGTGTATTTAAAATGTCAGCAGCCGTGCTGGGCCTTCCTCCAGCATGCCACACATCGGTCAATCCAGCTCAAAATAACAACACAAAATATGCATCACCACCCTGTAGTGGCATGGATCAGCTTCACACACACTTTAATACCCACCTGCTGTTAAAAACGGAACAACAGGCCATAGGTAAAACATGTGAAAATTAAACATATTAGTAGATTTTTTTTTTATTTTTTTTTTCCTCAATTTTTGTTTTGTTTTGCTTCCAGTTGACAATGAAAGAACAGCTTATGCCTCTTAGTTATGGGGATGCGAGTGACCAAACTAAAGACTAAACAGTAGTGACTGTATGTTCGGGCAGTGTGCAAAGGTGGGGAATACAGCCCCATGTTTCTGAAATTATTCACTTTCACATCTGTGCAGGACAATAGAGGCAGTCTGGAGAGCGGTGTAGACAGAGACAGCAGGATATATGGCAAAAATGTAAAACCAAAAAAAAAAAAGAAAAATCCCAAAAAAATCATAAACAACATCATATGAGAACAAGGAAAGGCAGGAGGGCAATGCAGAACCATTCAGGATTCTTATCCAAAGCTACAAAATGTTGTTTTTTTTTTCCAAAAAGCTGTTAAAACTCTATAAAATCAAGTCTCCCCCCCCCCATCACAAATCAAATCAAAACCAAACAGATGTACTGTAAAAACATTCATTAATACAAGGCCATTTTGAGTTGGGTGTTAGTGTACAGTGTGTGATTTACAGTGCTTGTATAACCACTGGCAGCCAAAAAAACACAATCCCCCTGATTATTATTATCTGTCAGAGCAGCAGTCAGTCTTTCTTCTGCAGAAAGCTGTACGCATGTTGTATTATTACATCAGAAGATGCCAAATAACACTGGCGCTGTGCTTAAACCTCCCCGTGAAGGCTTGCTTCTGCTAAATGCGGGCGCTAGACATGACACAGAAATAAAATAACATCATATCTGAGCCGATGAGCGACTCATGAACCCGTGACTGGTAAGTGCAATTCTCTGTTGACAGCGTGAGAGTCTCTCAAAAGTTCATCAAGTCCCTCGTCATCAAAAAAAAAAAAAAAACAGGACAACAAACAGGAAATCGCCCCTGGTTGGCTCACAAATTACCCATGTGGCACGATGGTCATTTCCTGTAAACATTTCTCTAAATGTTTATAAAAACAGCCTTCGCATTTAAAACACAAAAATAGATAGATATTTATTTTTACATGGACATATATATTACTAAAGGCCTTAAATTCTTCCATTCTGCTCCTGGAAAGGTCACAGTTCCCTTAAGTGGATTTTTAGCCTTAGACAGACCTGAGAAGAGACGCAAAAGACATTTATTCACACCTGGTCATCTGTCTCTACAACAGTATCACTGACTGAGGTGTTCAATTCCTCGTGGAACGATTGTAATAGAAGACAAACTTTCATACCGTGCCAAGTCTTAGTACCAAGTTTTAATCCTCTTTTTTCTCGCTCTTTTCTTTCTTAGGCACCAGCACCTTACGGAGGTATGGCATGATTAAATAGGCTACGAGGAAGAACACATGACCGCAGAAGTAGATGGACGAATACACCTGGAAAACACAAGAGAAAGCACAGTCAGCTTAAAATGTCAACTTACAAACCCCAATGCTATGACCTTCAAACTCAGTAACTTTCTCCTCTCGAAGATCCCTAAGATACATTTGTTTTGTTTTTTTTTTTAATTTTCAGTTTGCTTTGCTGCCTTTTGCTCCATTTTGTTCCGTTTTCCTGCTCCCTCAAACCTGAACTACGACACGTGATGGTGATAATGACTCTCATTGATCTGATAATCAGTGTGGACTCACCTTGAGCCATTTGTCATAGGTGAAGAGGCAGAATGGCACTAAGGGGTAGCCCATGAAGAGCCAGTGGATAAACTGCTGGACTACATAAATGAGGGGGTAAAACGCGCTGTTGGCCAGCTTCGTCAGCTGTGGACTGTCCCTCACCAGAGCCAGGGCCTGTCTCAGACAAAAACACACACAAACACATATAATGCTTAAAAATGGTTATATAAGAAACGGTTTCCAACTTGTGAATGTGGTCAATATTTAATCAAAACAACATCCTGCAGTGCGGGGCATTCGATCAATATTGCGATGCTTAATAACAAGAGACAGCTATTAAAAATTCAACTGATATTTTTATTGACTGTCAACAAGAAGTGTACCACCTAATACTAATTCAGCAACTTCTCTTTATTATTACTTTAAATGCCAAGTTTCTCATCGGTCTCCACAGCGTACCTGTCTCTCTACAATGATGACGAAAAACTCCATGGAGAAGCATATGATGTATCCAGAATGAAGGCCGTGCCATATTGTCAGAAAGAACAATGTGGTCACATGTGAGACAGTCTTATTACCCATGAACTTCAAGCGCTTGAATACATTTCTTAAAGAAAGAAGAAGAAGAAGAAAAAAAGTTAAGTCAAGTTAAATAGTAACCAGAAAAACCTAATGCATCAGCTATCACTGTCTGCATGGCAAGCAATCACTTACCTGGACGTTGTTGCATAGCAACTGAGGTTATACTAAACAACACTACATCTTTTACACAAGCACTTATCAATTCAACTGTGGCCCTGACTAAAGTGTATTATTTTCTTATACAGGAGCGCAGACAGGCTGTTAATCCCTAAGGAGCTTTTCCTCTTATAGCAAATGCAATACAATACAACAACAAATTGTTGACAACTATGCAGTAGCAGCATAAACTGTATAAAGTAGGTTAAGACAAATCAAATACTAATGAGAACATTTTGCTCTTGGCCTTTGAGGTAGGTTTAAGTGTAAGACAAAGTGCTTCTGAAACGCCCTGACCCGACACATCTCCAGTATTTCACTGTTCAACAGACTCTGAGCCTAACCCTGAACTCTGAATACGTTTCAGAACATCTGAACAGAGTTTGTTCAGTCAGAGTTTGTTCAGTCAACCCTGAATATGTTCACTCTCAGTTAAGCGCGTGCTTGGTGAATGAACTGGTCGTCAAATGCAGACATCCATATGAATGCATTTGCAGACTATTTGCGCATTTGTCTAAAAAAAAAAAAACTATTAGCAACAGTGGAGACTAAGGAGCCTGTGTTATAGTGAAAAAAAAAAAAATCAATATAGGCCTCCTGATTTTAATAACTTATTTATGGCTGGCCATTCATTCATCGTTTACCATCGACTACGTTATGGATTATATTTATTCAGTTCTGAATGACTCTGACAGGAACAAAACACAGGAGGCACCGAAAGGTTACAGGTTAAAGATTCATGAAATACAGTAGACGACATTTCAATAATCTTAAAAAGTCATCTTATTCTATTTTCCCTACAGAGATGATTATTCATCGATCATGATCTCTTAATGTGTACAACATCACCTTGTTAACCCAGAGAAAAAAAAACAAAAAACACAATCCACTCGCAAAAAGATAATGAAAATGTGTAGATTTCATTCTGAGCTGAGAGTGAATCAATGTAATTTGTGACCATGAAGGCAGAGACTGTGGTTTAAATGAATGACTGCAGCATCAGAACTGTAAAGTTGGTAGTAACTTAAGAAACAAACTCATATAAGAACAGGCTATAAAAGCGATGTGACCTTCACTTAAACTGTAATGAATGTGTGCATCATAGATGTATCTGTGGTTTGGATATGCGCCGTCATATCGTCTGTATGAATGAGGAAATGAAGCGGCCAATCGGAGAGCTCCTTCAGAGGAAAAAAAAAAAAAAAACCTGGTTATGCAGGTTAGCTTCACGAAGTATGTTGCCGCAGTAACTGACTCAGAGTTAAACTGAACTCGCTTTGTGAAACCGAAAACCTCATTTCACATTAACAAACTCGGAGTTTGCACTAAACCTGCTTCGTGAAACAGGCCCTGGTTCTTCTCATATCGTCAGTACCGGATAGTTAGAAAATCTTTGCACAGCATTCCTGATGATGAGTTACATGTTCTCACCTATTAGAAAACTCCTCTTTTTCATTACGTTTCTAAAGTCAAGCAACTCTTTTTCTTTCCCACCTTGAATTGAAGCCAAGTCTCTCCGCTCGCTGTGTCTCATCCAGTTCAAATAACATAAAAGCAGGTTTAGGTGGCGAAGGCGATCAACTGAAATGGACCATGTAATGAACTGTATGTTCAGTAAATTGCTTTGCTCACTGCGGCCATCATCAGGTGACATCACATGTTGGAGAGGTGTCTGTAATGGTCAGATAACTAGAAACTTTTAAAGCTCCTCCAGGATGTCTGCTGCCTCCCTGTGATGATTCTCTCGGTGTTAAAACAAACTGTGAGACAGGCCTGTGGCATGTGATATTTTTTATCCCCACGCTTCACAAAAAAAAAGTTCAAACTGGGTGAACATTTTAAGACTGTAAAGCCTCTAACAAAGTGATAAGCTCTCCATTGAGCACAGAATAAACAGCAACCTAATGTATGCATATTGCAGTGCCCCCTCCTCTGCTTCAGTTATCTCCTAAATGAATAGTTAACTTTTACAGCACCTTTGAATTCAAGCTAGTGAACTTCAGAGGTTTCAAGCTCGACACTGACCTGGCAGCCCAGGCGTTCGTGTTGATGTTGAAAGAAGAAATGGTTCCTGCGAAGAGTGGCGTCGTTTCAAAGAGCCACACCTTCATGTTGGCACAGGCATTCCACTGGTGATTACCGTTCTCATCAACGCCGTTGTAGCCGAGCCCGGATAATATGCATACACCCTCCTGTGACACACAAAATACCTGCTATGTCAAATCACACAACTACGATCAAAAACTGGATAAACAGGGTATTTGATTTGTATTTTTGAGGGAGTGGAACATGAAAAAATTCTATTCGTGAAAGCAACAGGGTTATTATAGTTGACAAAAACTAAGAACAAATCTAAGAGAAGCAGTGACAAAATACTTTTGTTAACTGAAATAAAAAATGACAGTTTAAAAAAAAAAAAAAAAAAGGCACAAAAAACTCAATCAGAACTATGAGGAACAATTCAACACAAACTAAAGTGAAATAGAACTGCAGGTAAAATCAGCGCCGTGGTTCACGGTAGAGAGAGACTGAATAATCGGTGCCAAATAGTGCCAATAGTGGCCGAAAGCTAATGTTAAACTGGAAATATTCGCTTTGAAGGAACATAATAAGTCAAAAGACAGAAATTTCTCCCACCCAGATTTTCTTTATGGTTCGTTTGACGTTGAATGATTCAGATTTTTTTTTAAATCATTATCGTCATTCACAAATTCATTATTTGGAAATAGACGCTCAGTTCAACAATGACGTGGTTTCTAATAAAGTGAAACATTGTTCATTTCAGACATGCATAAAGTATTTTGGGGCAGGGGTGTCTTTTTTTTTTTTCTTGCTCCAAACTGCAGTTATTATATCGGCCTTTAAAAATCCACTATCTTTCCACCTCTATTTCACAGTGTACCAGCATAAAATGGCTTTGCACAATAGACCTTTAATAAAGAATGATTTTGTAAATCATTGATGTCATGCATTCTTTCATCCGGTCTTTTTCTACTTCTAGAAATCAAGGCTTTCCTCATAATACCTGAAAACTAAACCTAGTTATGCACTTGTAAAAGCTAACTAAAGCTGAACTGAAATCAAAACAAAACTGAGAGACAACATTTTTAAAAATACTCCTTTCAAAGCGATGATAAGGCAGGTATGAGAGCAGTAAGAGTTCTATAAGAGGTGGTGTTTTACTGTTGATGCTCTCGTCACATCTGTTCAGCTGTGTACTGTATGTAAATGCAGTTCCATGAATAAAAAAGGTATATTTTAAGAAGTAAATCAGTCGGCCGTTTGCCATCGATGCCACCTTTGCATTTTCAGGCTTGTTATCTAACCACATTTCATGCAAATATTTCCACACTACGAGAGTACTTACCGCTATAACCCAACAGCTGACGTATCTATACAAAATGACTTTAGCCCAAAGCAGAATAAATACACAGCGATACCAGAACGGCTGGGCCTGTGGAGAGGACAGAGTTACAATAAACACACTGAAAAGACAGCCTAAAGCTTTTGGTTTTTTTTTAAATGCGCGTATTATAATGTCATTCTCACCTCGTATTCATCTGTTAAGAAGTAGCTGTCTGGGTAATGGGGACTAAATATTGTGTATATCAGCAAGCACAGAATCCCCAGAGCAAACCTCTTTATCGCTGGTATAACACTGAGAGAGAAGGAAAAAGATTGAGAAGGGAGACGAAAAAAGTACAAATGTTAACTCCAGGGCTCCCACGTGTAGTTTTTTTAAATGATAATTTTGTAAAATTACTCGTCCTGCTCGTTTTTCTTTCTTCAACAAGCTTCGCTCTGCCTTTCCCTGCTCTTTTACCTGTTCGGAGGCCTTCCGGGGGAGTCGGTGAGCTCCCCCATCACCAGTCTCTGGTAGCTGCGGAGTGTAAACTGAGGCCCCACCAAGAAGCCTCCATAGAAGTACGAAAAGCCGTACACCTCGAGCAGAGAGGGCACAGACCTCATGGCTGACCTCTGCTGCTCTGGACTGAGCTCGGACTAAGAGCAAAAGACGAACGAGAAACAAGACAGACGGAACAGAAACGGGACGGCATTTTAAAATTACACTGAGCTCAGGAAACGTATAGATACACAGGATTCATATACAACAGAACCTGGGCCGTGTCTATGTACTGAAGAGCCACCCTTGGTACTTCTTTGAAACACTTGGTGACGATTTCAACCAAATGAGAGCAAATTTATGGATTTTTAAACCGACAAAAACAGAATGAAGAGCACAGCTTATGAGAATAGAGAGGTAATAAAGCAGCAGAAGTGGTAATTAACAGCTGCCACAGATGTGTTGTATGTTGGCTGCACTAGAGAGAAATGAAGAGCAGCTAAACTGAGTAAAAACATGAAAAAGTCAAACGAGTTCAAAAATCAACTTTAAGACAAGGAGTGACATACAATCATTAGTGGTTTACAGTCATTCGTCGTGGTGTTTAAGTAGAGCTATTTTGACGTCAAGAGGTGAGTTTCTCTGTTACTATCAGTTTTAGTCTCACTTTAGATAATGTATAATAACAGCTCACTATGTGTAATCACCTCTTCAGTCATCCTCACTCTCTGCTGACAAAGCATCTCTGTCTGAAATCTTTATCAAGTACAAGTATACATGTAAAGGTCGATTACAAATCCGGTGCTTAGTTAAGGCCAAGAAATGTGCTTTATCCTCTTGGAAAATCTATTTGCTGTTGGAGGAAAGGGTCAAATCTATCGCTATCTGAAAACCATCTACCTCTCTGTCACACATAATAGAATTAAACAAGAATTACCGCTTCGCCGTTGAATGCCTCGGCCAAGAATTGAAGTTGCAATCTATATTCATAACCACACTCATGTAGTATATGCAGTGAAGACTTTGAATGAATTTAATGAACGCCATTATGTGTATGCTTTGGAAAAATGGAAGTTCTCACTATACTGACATGTATAATGACCACTAGGAAACATGAGGTCTTCACTTACAGACTATTACAGATTGAATAATAAGCAGAAAGGATGTTTTTGCAGCAGAGTGAAGTTGACGTTTGGGATGTAAAATGTCATCACATCATTTTATCCTACTATTCAATTTTGTCATAACTGGCAAATGAATTCTTGAACTACGGTCAAATATGGTCACGTTGACGTTTGACCACAAAATTCAAATCAGTTCATCCTTTAATACAAGCGGATATCTGTGCAAAATCTGAAGAAATTGCCTGTAGGTGTTCCTAAGATATTACGTTCACAAGAATGGGATGGACAACCCAACGACAAAGTCTGACAGCTGTCGTCAAGAGGCATAAAAAAGAGGTGAGAAGAGAGGATAATGAACTAAGAGAGATGAACAATGGGGAAAAACACCTCAAAATCATTACAGACATCAATACATCGAGCATGCAAAAGCAAGAGAAATTAACCAACTCACTGGCTCCTTCCCGCCGTCATAGTAGTCAAACGACAAACCTGTAATCACAAAGTGTAGCTGGTGTCAGAAACACTGCTTGAGTCAATAAGGCTGTCATGATTATTACAATGAACACCTCATAACATGCAGTCACCATGTAAGAACTTCATTTAAAAAAAAAAAAAAAAAGGACTGCAACAACTGCAAGAGGAGGATGTCAAACCAAACCAAAAAAAATCTAACTTTACATGGAACAATGGGTATTTCAAACTGAGCAATGCAAGAAGAACTGACCGATAAGTTTGAGTGCGAGGACACAATGGGGCATAGTCCACTTGATGTCATACTCCTCTGTCTCCGTGAAGTAATACCCTGCCAGCAGGTATAGCTACAGGAAACGAGAAAGGGAGGATGAGGAAAACGTTTGTTTTGGGTTTTACATGACAAGACAACTTTAGGAGGAAAACAGAACATGTCATAACAGATAACAGGATGTGTGTGTTTTTAAAAAAGGAAATGTGGAGGGGCATGTTTCTGCTTAAAACCAGGTTTCACTACAGTATTTCTCAAAATGTGAGTGATACGGCAATATCGGAAGCATGTGATTATATCTTAAGGTTATTAGCTTTAGTATTGAATGAGTCATCAGTAACTCATGCTGTAGTTGCAAGATAATTAAAGGAAATCACAGAATGTATATACGGAAATAAGACTGGTTGGCAGCAGTACCTGAGCCACTGCGGTACAGTAGACAGAGTGAAAACATGGCACAAGGAAAAGAGGGAGAAAAGAGAAGAAAAAGCCTCACCATTTGAAAGGAAAAGCTGCTCAGGACGGTTGTTACCGTCCTTCCCATGAGCCTCAGCATCAGGAATTGGACAAGGATGCATACTGCAGAGTGGCAGAGCTGAGAGCCTGGGAAAGAGATGGACGGAGGGGGTGGCATGGGGGATGGGGGTTGATGGTGTGAGTGCAGTCAAGTGTAATCTGTAGAACTGGACAACAGCATTTTTCCTCAACAGTTCAGTATTGGCAAAGATGGCGGAAGGCCAACAAGGCAAAGATATGACACACATCCAGTTTGAAACGAGCGTTCACTGAGGAGGCTGGAAGGAAACAAAAACTATTCCACAAGGAGAAAGAAAAAGCAACAGACCTGCTGTAAAATCCAAGTGCAGCCATGACAGAATAAAGAAAAGGGAAAGACAACAATGTTAGCTGTTTGTGCTTCCTCCTGCGTGTGAGGAGAAAACTCCATCCACTCATCTTTTCTATTCATGAACTTTAACTTAATGCAGTTTTAATTCCAGTCCAGCGTGTGAGATTTAGGGGTTTTAGGAGGATATAATTGCAGAAATGGATTATAAAATTCAGAAGAATGTTTTCATTGGTGTGTAATCACATGAAAATGAGAATCACTTTGCTACATTATAATGAGTCGTTTATATCTACAGAAGGAGCGGATTGCCTTTCACACTATATTTCTACAGTGGCTCACAACGGACTTCCTCTTCCTCTTTTCCCCCCAGTTTTATAACTAAAAAGACCACAACACTGGCTCAAAGGGACTTCCACATTTTTGCAACCATATTAGTGGAGGGGGGGGGGAGTAATCTGCAAATTCACCACTAGATGCCACTAAATATCACACACTGAACCTTCAAGGTTACTCTACTGTAAAGCTGAAACTCTTAGCTGTTCAAAGAAAAAACAATGTTTGCAATTTAGCAACTTTTGAAGCCAAAGGTGTGTGGTTAGTTTTCAACCACATCTCACCAAAGTTGAAAACTCTCTCCTGTGACAAGGTCTGCAAATTAGCTACGGCTACGAGTCCTATATACATTGCATCGGTTGCATTCTTTTTAAATGTAATAATGCCTATATGTATTCAAATAAATTCAAATTTTGAAAAAATAGGTAATACGGACAGCACATTATATAATTGTTAGACAAACAAAATGATTTGAAGACATGAGCTACCAAATAATTAATCTATTCCTCAAATGAAAAAATAAGCCAGCGAATCAGTAACAGATTCTGTTGGTGCACTCCTCTTACTGTGTAGCACGTGCTTCCATGTGTCAAAACTACAACAGTCATTTCTTCACCAAACCAGAAGTACTTCAACAATGGCTGATGATTCATAGGTCATTATCAGGAATTTGGCTTCAAGTCACAAACCACATGGGGTGAAAGTCTTTTCTGTTTAGGTGAAAAAGTTTCATCTGGAAGAGGTTCCTCTGTCGGAAAATTACTGCAGGGACAAAGGACTAGCTGCTCGGGGTGATTGTAGGGAGTAATTTCAGCCCAAATTACACTGACATTTTAGAAACTTCAACCGAAGAAAACAAAAAATCTGAAATACGCATCTTGTGTCAGAGTGCGTGGCGTTTTCTTAAATAACTGACTTTGCTGTGACCTTTAACGTTCAGTTTCGCCATGCCTGCTCCACATGCAAATAACACACACACACATTAACCCTGAGGTGAGTTTGTACTTTGAGAAAACCAGTCAGTCTCCCAGTTCTATTAGTATCACCTAGAGGACGTGGCGCATCTCCTGCCTCACCAAACAAGACCCACACATGCCACATCTTCTTCACCTAAGTCACTCTCTTTATCTTATACCCCATACACAGATAAGAAATTGACTTATGAATAAAAAAAAAAAAATCCATTTGAGAGACCTGAATCAATTCATCTCTGCTCATTTACCAAGTGACAACATTAGCGAGTATTTCTTTGTGTTCCTTACTTCTACATAAGACCTTTCAAGGCTGCGGCTCAACGTTTACCGTTTTTCATTAAAACCTGAATTAATTTGCAACTTCTTGTTTTGCAAATGCACAAATGCATCACATATGCTTTGCTTGTGTGTCTGAGCCATTAACTATTAATTCAAAACAAAAAAGAAACGACATTCAAATGTGACTTTGACTTTGAAACAAGTGAGAGCGGACTTCGCTGGGACTTTAACCTTTTGACTTAGAATGACTCGATATCCTCCCCGATCCTAAACACAGTTATACTTTGAGTAAATCAGCCAGTCGTGTTGTGCGAGTAAGAGGACAAAGTGCATTCAGCGACACTGGGAAGCACATTCCTGGGTCAATATTTTGATACTTGCTGTAACATTGGCTCAGTAATTATAATCCAAAATATAACTATATGGCTAAGTCATTTTAGTACCATTACAAATTATCAGTTGTTATCCAGCATTCAATATTTTTTTATATTGTAAATCTATTAGTCAGCTGATGCTGCAAATAAACAGCATGTGACCTTATGCAAGAATCCTGATACACACATTATGACAAATTCAAGTAATGGACCTTGTCAAAATATAATAACTTGTGCTGTAACAATGAATTGATCACTTGTAAAGTATTACATTAATCTGCAACTACATTGAAAAAGTCAAAACTTTCTAATTCCAGCGTCTTAAATTTGATTATGTTCTGGTTATTTTTCTCCCCTATGAGAGCCCAATCTTTGAGCTGTGGACCGCGCAAAACACTTGAGGATGTCATCTTGGGCTTTTGCAAACACACATTTTTCACCATTTCCTGGCATTAATAGACCAAACTACTGATTGATTAATCGAGAATATAATCAACAGATTAATCAACAATGAAAAGAATTGTTAGCTGCAGCCCTAACAATAAGAAAACACGAACATCTTGCTGTTAATATATTTTACATCCAAATAAAGTATGTGCAGCGCTTCAACCCCCAACACAACCCGTCATCTCACCAAAGTTGAATGCTGCTAGAGCCAATCCAGAAATGGTGTGGAACAAGTGGATAACTGTGGCTCGCTGGTAGAACAAGAAGTGTCGGTAAATCAATGCAAAGGGATACCCTGTAGGAGAGATGCAGAAAAAACACAAAACACAGAGGATAAATTGTTAATGGAGCGAAAGTATGTGACTTCATATCAGGCGAGTTACTGTTGACACCTCACAGTATTAACGACAATAACCTTGAGGTAAAAACAGAAAGGAAGAAAAAAAAAAAAAAGTGTGACGCAGACACACACCAGGGTTTTAGCACAACTTGTGTGGTGTGTGTGTGGTTGTAAACCTGGCACTTTAAGAAAGATAAGAGCCTTGCAGAAAGGACAAACGTACCAGTACTTTTAAAATGTCTTCTTACATCGGGGTCAATCAGTTCTGTTGATCTTCTCACAACGTACTTATTTATTAACATCTGCATTACTTGTTTGTCTGCAGTGTAAATACTCACATCAAAATGCTTCATTATAAATGTAGAAGTCAGAAGTATGGTGTGTTTCTGAGTTATAATTATCTTGAATAATCAACTGAGTTTAGTATGACTGAGGGACGCAGCATTTGGAGTCGCTCGTTCTAGCCAGAAATTCCTGCATCTTTGTCCTTCTGAGCGGGGAGAGGAATTGGTGAGATTTTATGGATACCAATGTCATTATCGAGTCTACTTATTGGTACAATTCTTTATCAATTCCATGTGGAAAAAAGTAGGCTGGCGCAGGTTATGTGAAAGGAATGTTTCTTCATTGTTTTGCAATATGCAAGAAAATCTGGATTCCCATCTCTGCTACGAAGAAATAAACTGTAATTAAAGAATATCAGGACGGGTTACCCTACAGGCACAACAGCACTGACATATGCTTCCTTTATTCTTTAAACTGACATTTAGTTTTCCCATTCGCTTCTGTTTGCTGGCTTGAGAGGATTAGGATGGCTGTATTGTCAAACTTTTAAGTAGGTAGGGTAGGTAGGTAGGTACTTTATTGATCCCGAGGGAAATTTTAGTAAACTTCTTTATATATATTTTTTTTTTTTTACAAATATCAGCCAATTCATGATCAGTTTTGCAAGTCTGTAGTAGAAAACAATGGGCTTGAGTGGCGGAAAAAGGATTATGAGACAGACTAAGGAGAATAATATAGAATAACACTTGCATTATCCTTTAAAAATGTGCGATCCAATAAATCAGGTACAAAGCTGCTCCAGAGCTAATTGTTAGAGACACTTGAAGGCCGACTTGTGCAATCACAAATCCACACACACTATAAAAAGAAGACTGAAACTGATTTATCTATAGAATATGGAAATATGGCTGCATGAAAGTCTTACCCAGCACCTTATCAAGCTGTAGCTTTTGCAAAACAGTTGGCTAACCAAAACCTATAAGCAAAACCTAAGTTATTTCAGCCTATGTAAAGCAGAAAAACAAGTCAAAGTCAAAACCTGTTATGTTAGGCTTCGCTGGTGCAGTGCAAGGCAGTTGCTATATGACAATTATTATGCAAGACACATTAAGCAACATTAGTACAAGGAGCATGTAATGGCATGGCTTAAGGTAACATTACCCAACCAAAGTCTGGTGTGAATGGCTATGGTCGTTATTTTATTTTATTTTTTTTCGTGTGGGGTGACACAGAAAAACAGACGTGTCCATGTGTCAAGCCAAAGTTCAGAGAGGACATTATGGAGGACACCCTCCCCCACCACACACACACGCACACACACACACACACTACCCGGACATTCACACCCTGTGTAAAGAGGACTTTCGCTGTTAAAACAGTAGTACTGGTAGTACTGCTCATTGGACTAACTAATACTCCAGAAAACCCGGAGTTTAAACAAATTTGTTTACCATTTGAAATGTCGCAGTGAATAGTTTGTCTGTGGAAAACGGGTTGGGGGACATAATTGCAGCCTGTGTTTTGTCCTCTCAGGCTACGCTTTTCCCTCCCCCTCCAAACTTTGGGACTATTATTCTCCCCAAACTCAACGACTCGTGCAATAATACTCCACGGTTAATTCAGTCGCCGAAATGGGAACGACGGAGGGTGATATTTACATTTTCTGCTCGACTAGTTGTTTAGTTAGGTCAGTCAATCTCTTTTACAACTGATGAATGAAAGAGGCCACCCGTCCCAATTCTCCCGTCACGGGTGACAGCGTTTGGTCAAATACTGAAGTCCACTCCATCAACTCCAGGTAACTGAGAGAAGCTAGCTGTTTGTGATGGTCACCACATGAAACAGGACGATTTCAGCGTTCAACTTATTGACATTTATTTGAAGGCTTTCTGGAAATGAATGGGTTGTTTATGGAATCCGCTGGTAGCTTTATCGTGATACTTATTTATCTAGTTGCACTGTTGTAGAGTAAATCAAATGAATGCAGCCTGTGGCTGTGTCACAGTTACTACCTGACTGAGCTGACGTGCTGTTAGCAGTTTTATCAGTTACACAGTTCAACGGTTATCCCAAGCTGTCAGCAGGATTAATGCCATTCCGGTTAGCTAACACAAACACCCTTGACTAAATAAGGCAAAACCTACCGATTAAAATTGATAAAATAAGCCGAACCGCTGGTTCTGGGGATCCTAAGTACTCCGACAGATCCTCCAGCAAGGGAGCCGCCATGTTTCTTGTGGGCGGAAACGTCTCTTCGCGGCGGTTCAGCGAACTCTAGTGACTCACGGCACACATTCACACACATACACACACGCTGCTTTTTAAAGGCCCTTTACGGCTCAACCTCCACGGAGGATTTACCCTCCTCCGTCTTCAGCTCCTCCTTTCACACACCTCACCCCTTTGCTGCACTTTCATCAGTATTTTTTTCCACTTTATGTCGCTAAAGTTAGACGTATTTATGGACTACTAGGTATCGGCGTTTCACTCAGAGCAACATAAATACATTTGGCAAATACATTTTAAATCGTGCTTTAATGTGAACGATCGATCATTTTTAAAACAGACGTTAACTTATGGTGTTAGTTTGCCCCCACGTGGCGATGTATAAGAAGGACACTCATTTTTACCCATGCTATTTTTACTATAGCCTCATATTCTAGGACAGCATAATACTGGAGTTATGAAATGGTGTAAAGTAACAAAGATAACAATTCCCTACTTAAAACACGACGCACTGCAGTAGGTAGACTGAGCAGCCAATGAACGGCGTCTTTGCAAATAAATAAATACATAAGTCCACGATAAACTTCTACCTCATAATACACTGTTATAGCTACACAACACTATTAAAATTAATTGATAATTAAAGACACTACTTAGACGCAAATATGCAACAAAAAGCAGAGTGACAAATCGAGGCAAACATCAAATATCCAGTCACCATGTCTTAATTTCAACATAACAGAGGGCTTCTCTTTAAGAGAAACCTACTAGAGAAATATCAAAAGAGCAAAACTTCCTGGTTTGAGCCGAGCCACATCACATAATTAGTACACTGGATACACGGGTTACTGTCATGGTGTTAATATATATGTCTTTAACGAAAATACCCAATAGCAACATAAATCAAATGTTGGTTTAATGTACACGAGAAAAAAGTCTTCAAATTAACATCCATCTACGTAGAAAAAAGATTTTTATCGCAGTACGTGCTGGTATGCAAAATTCGGACGACGATCCTCCAATAGGGAAGTTTCATACGCAACGAGGGGGCGGGTACTTCGTCGTCTCGACCAATCAAATGGTCGATTGAGCCTCACGCTCAAACAGTGGCACAAGATGACAGTTACATGTGATTTCACCATGAAGGCAACGTCAGAACTGGATTCAGAATAACCAGAAGAAGAAACTAAATACAGGGCAAAGAGTATATCTATTAGGCACAATGCGGTGCATGTTACAGATGCTTATATGGCATAATGTCTGTCTAACTTGGAAAATAAACGGTGACAACATAAAAAAAATAATGGTCAGCCTACATGTATTCGTTAAACCACTTTAGACACATTATTTATCCATCACACATGAGAACCCGAACACTTTGAACACTACGCATGATATAAACCCAGTGCA
Organism: Coranthus polyacanthus; assembly: GCA_037367275.1. Taxonomy (NCBI): domain Eukaryota; kingdom Metazoa; phylum Chordata; class Actinopteri; order Kurtiformes; family Apogonidae; genus Coranthus; species Coranthus polyacanthus. Next base: position 4,439 of record JAPQRN010000043.1, on the reverse strand, counting down.
ACTCGCAACTTCTACATTCAGCCAAGAAGTTCAGTCAGATAAATTATGTTATGACAGTAAAACAACTGCAGCTGAGTTAAACTTGTCATTGTTTACAACACTTGCACAATGCACGGTTTCAATAGGGGTCCGTTTGTCACGCAGCTTGCGCCCACCAACAGGTTAAAGCCTGTGGGAAAGTTTTTTTTTTTTTTTACCGGCAGCACTTGAAGGCAGCGTGACATTTTGCTCGTCCCCTTCCTCAAATGGGGAAACGCGTTTGCGGGCGTGCCGCCATAAACCAATGGAGCCGAGCGAGAGGAGGGGTCAGGGTTTTCTGTTCATAAATACCCAAAGCCGCCTCGTCTCGTCCGCTCTCTTGCCCCAGACAAGGTGGACCCCGGTGGACTGTCGATACCGTTTTGTTTCCAAGCAAGCACCTCAGAAAAACCGCAAACATGAGCAGGAAATTCTTCGTCGGTGGAAACTGGAAGATGAACGGCGACAAGAAAACCCTCGGGGACCTCATTCAGACCATGAACACTGGCAAAGTGGACCCCAACGTCGGTACGTAGCTACATTTCGACACCCGTTACGCTAATTCTTCTTTCAAAACACTTTAATATTTTTAGCCGTTTGTTTTCTCGTGGTTACGTTCACAGTTTAAATCGGCGCAGCTGTCTCTCGTCGCACCGTTTCCTCTTTTAATGTGGCATCCATCCATTTAGCCAAAATGGCTCAGAGTCATTCAATAAATCAAAGAGGACATTAGCATCACAGACGATCTCTTCTCGTTGTATGACCTTAAAGTTACATGAAGTGGGAGAGTCTTCCTCCCGCGGTTTAAACCGAGCGGCCGCAGAAAACTGAGACGGGCAGAAATGCTTTAATAAAGAGGACGGACGTTCAGATGGGATTTTCAGTAATGTCGGTGGTGGGTGTGCGTTTGCAGCGGCACGTAGTCCAGCAGTCTGCTCTGCCTCTGCTGCTGTGGAAGTGCAGGGTGCGTTCACGGGAGGTCGGTCGATAATGATGTCCCGTTCTTCCGTAAATGGATATAGTAGCCTTTTCCATTCCATACTATCGTTAGTTTAACTCGTCGAGTAAGTCTATAAGAAGGGGGGGGGGGGTCTGCTTAACGGGTCCTTTCGTGGTTATGAGTTAGCCTACAGTATTGAAAAGAACTATTACGTGTTTTACGTAGTTAAGTGAAGGCAGCAACCGTTTACCCTGTTGCAGTCTGCTTCTTAAACTACGCAATTTTACACGATTATAACGTAGTGTTTCCATTCAGCCTCAGCAACAATCTTTGTCCTCAACACAAACATTTAGAGGTTGAATGTGCCCAGGCCTGTTTCCGCTGTCATGATGCCAGCTGTGCTCCTTCTGCATGTTGGGATTATGCAACTGTAGTGTTGTGCGTACCAGTCTCAGGCCTGGTCTGCTCAGGGGCAAACCCTCACTATAAAGTCCACCACACTATAGACTATCCTTGGACCTTGCCCCAATACTGAATCCGCCCCCTTGCTGTGCCAGGTGGACACTCTAGGAGACTATTCCCATCGGCCTCTCTGCTGAGCTTTAAAGTCAAAGTTCAGCTGTTTTACACTCAGACTTTCTTAACACGTTTGATACTTAACGTCTTGTTCTTTTATTGAACGTTTGAACTCCTGACTGTCTTTGACCTCTGCAGAATGCAGCCATGTAGGCGACCTTTTGGAGGATGAACTAAGACCTTTAATTGAGAGGCCTGACTGTGGCCGTGTAGAAATGACCTTTTACCAAACCAGTAATAACAGGAGGTGTTTAATATAGACTCCTGTAACCCCAAGATATAGTTACAATGTGAATGTCAGTGTCTTTACTGTACTCTGACTTATGTAGACTCACTGTACTGCTGTTTGTATATTAGGAATATACTGTGTGGATTTAGCGAAACATGTGTCAAAGAGTTACAATGTGAATAGTAAGTTTCCTAGTTAAAGAGCAAATAATATGTGAAAAATATTACACCCTCTGTGCTTTGACACTTGGTTTGAGTAAGAAAAACTCAAAAACAGCAAAGAAAATTGTGCATTATTGTTGGTTAAATACCAGTGAAGTTTGTCTGTGTTTTTGCATTATTGTAGTGGGATCTTTCAAATGAGGTTCAATGAGTTTGTTTCATTAATCCCCAGGGTGTTGTAGTGCTCTGGGAAAAAGTGCAGATGTAGTTTTGAACCTGGCAGTATTTCAGAGTTGTTTTCCAGTGGTTTTACAGGCCACACTTTAATTTTCAGACTGTTTAAAGCCTACATTTTGACACAACATTAAAGTCTTCTATGATTTTTTGCTTATCGTTATATTGTAGCTCAGCCTAAATGTGGTCTTTTTGTGTGAGAAAGGTTCACTGCTTTATGAATTCATGTAATATATTGAGAGAATTTATGTACCTGTAGATCATTACGTCACCTGTTTGTTTTTCAGAATTTATTGCACCAAAAAAAAAGTCTCTCATTGCCTACACTGAAGAAGTTGGTTAAAATGTTAACTGAGCACAGTCTCCTGTTTTCGTTCACAGAGGTGGTGTGTGGTGCTCCATCAATCTACCTGGACTTCGCGAGGTCCAAGCTCGACGCCAAATTCGGTGTCGCTGCTCAGAACTGCTACAAAGTTGCCAAGGGTGCCTTCACTGGGGAGATCAGGTAGGTCATGTGTTCATCTGAGGAGTCGGAGACTAATCACCTGGTTTAGAAAACACCTTGTAATGCTTCTGTTGTGTTAACTGTATTTTGTGTTTTCAGCCCTGCGATGATCAAGGACTGTGGGGTGAACTGGGTGATCCTGGGACACTCTGAGAGGCGCCACGTCTTCGGAGAGAGTGATGAGGTAATCAGGGATTATTTTACCTTGTTCATAGAGTTTGCATCAGTTTTCTACTTATCTTTTGAATAAGTAGGACAGACAAAACATGCACGGTTCTGATTAGACTGTGTGTGTTTGTGTTCGGTGTTAGCTCATTGGTCAGAAGACAGCCCACGCTCTGGAGAATGGTCTCGGTGTGATCGCCTGCATTGGTGAGAAGCTGGACGAGAGAGAGGGCGGCATCACTGAGAAAGTCGTCTTTGATCAGACCAAGGTCATCGCAGGTGTGTAAGCATAAGTCACGTTTCAGGGGAAGGTTGCAAGCAAAAATGTGATGCAAATCTGCAAAATTGTGAAATACAAAATCAGCTCTTATCGCATGTCTCTTTCACAGACAATGTAAAGGACTGGAGCAAGGTTGTGCTCGCTTATGAGCCTGTGTGGGCCATTGGCACCGGCAAGACTGCCTCCCCAGAGCAGGTAAATATTAGAAACCCCTAAACATCTCGCTTGTGATTGTTACGATTGTTACCATAATTCATCACAATATCTGTTTCCTGAATGATATCCTAGGCTCAGGAAGTTCATGAGAAACTGAGGGGGTGGCTGAAGACCAACGTGTCTGAGGCTGTAGCCAACTCTGTGAGGATCATCTATGGAGGTCAGTTCAAAACACATTTATGTAATTAAAAGAAAAAAGCTTAAGAACTGAAATGGACACATTTAAGACCATTGTGTAGTTATATAAAGAATTAAGGGGCTCAAACACAAGTTTAAAAAGACAGAAGTTTAAAGCTTCACTTCAGAAAACAAGAAAAGAAAACACTAGACTTGAAAATAGTCTGAATATAAAGATGGACAATGCAACATTTTATACCATAATGGAAAAGTGCAGCTGCCATGGTCCTTTTTTTGGGAGCCACAATGTCTGCACGTGTCTTGACGGTGATTGGCTGTTACATCTGAAATGACCTCTGATTGGCCAGAATCTAATGTCCTTGGCTGGGTTTTCTAAATCCTGAAAACAAAGCCAAGAAGAGGTGGAGAAATCTAGTTTGCTCTCAGACCACTTGAATTACAATATGCTTAAAATGTATTATGCAATTTTTAAACAGTGACACCAAAACATATTGCCTACTGAAGCTTTAAGCAGGGTTTGTAAGAGGCAACAGATGGACAGTAAGAGGGGAAACTGTTCCACAGTGTGGGAGCAGAAATGGAAACATTTTATTCACATTTAGACTTTGACTGAGAATGTAAAATGTTGAGGAATAATTGAGTATTTTAAAGGTAACCAGCAAAATGGAGAAAAGAGGAGTTGGGAAATAAATCACTCTGTCATTAACTTGAATGTCCAAGAATCTGAAAATGTCAACTGTATCAAACATAGCACACAGGTCCAGTGGTGCTTGTGGTGGTTGATGGGTAGTTGACTTTCCTGTGTTGATCTCCTCTCATGTGTCTGGTCTTCTTGTCAGGTTCCGTGACCGGAGGCACCTGCAAAGAACTCGCCTCCCAGAAAGACGTCGACGGCTTCCTCGTGGGCGGAGCCTCCCTCAAGGCAGAGTTTATTGACATCATCAACGCCAAGGCATAAAAAGCCAGGACGCTGCAAC
>JAPQRN010000042.1:5942-21052 GCA_037367275.1 Coranthus polyacanthus | reverse complement strand
TATATATCACATAGTCATATATATACATATGACTATGTGATTGGTGACGGAGGACAGGTGAGTTTGGGTGGAGGCGGGGCCAGGGGCAGGACAGACAACAGGTACAACAAGACACAGGTGAGACAGATTACTGGGAACCACAAGGCACCAGGTGGGACGAACGAATGGAGGGAAAACTAGACAAAGACAGGAAGTAAAACAGACTGCCACTTCCACTGTATTGACTAGGTCAAAAATAATATGGATGAACTTCTGGTGTCTGTCATGTAATGTGCTGCCAGTTAAATACACTGTTCACTTCTACAAGTTTAATTTAATACATTCAACAATACAATCCATCTATTTCCAGCACTTTGTTGTTCTAGATCCTCATCTAAAGTGTTATTGTCTGGTTTCAGTCACTGCAGGTGTGTTTCTTACTTTTTCAGCTAAACTGTAATTTGTAGAAACTTACAAACGCAACAAAAGACAATGTTTACACAATAAAAGCTCTGTTAAGCAATGAATAGATTCTATCCACTGAAACGCCAGAGGGCTTTTATTTTGTAACAGGAAAATATTTTTGTTGCATTTGTAGGAAAGCACATTACAGTACTTTTAACATCACAAACAGGAGCAGATGAAAACAAGGTTTCGCGCTAATTACGACCATTTCTACTTATTAAATAGAGGAAATTATAAATAAAGGCGTGACTCTAATACAACCTCCTTTAAATAAAGGCCTGGTGCCTCCTGCAGTTGAGAGAAATAAAGGCCTGGACACTATTTGAGGAAATACGGTATTTTCAAAATAGTCAAAGATATTGCAGACTTTCTTGTTTCAGCATATGCATCAACTTCCTGCAGACATTATTTGGTTTCATTTCTGACACCATCCGTTTTGTAGAATCTATTTACCATGCAAATAACCTTTAACTCTGCTGAATTTTATTTCATTCTGTATTTTTAATTGTACAAGTCAAAGTGTAGCATATGCAGCCCATAATCAGTATTTTATGTTCAACACTAAACAGAGACCGAAACACTATCATTCTTTATCATAACTGTCCCCTTCTATATGTACTCCTTCTATCCATTAAAGACATAGCACTGAGACATAACCCACCAAACAACACAACCCGTTTTTACTCTTTACACAGTTTCACAGATAACACAGCTCCTGTTCTATGATGCAGTTAGAGGTTGTTTTTTTAATCACGACTACTACTAGCTGTGAGTCTCCCTGGCACTGATAATAATGATAAGGTGCATCTCATGGTGAGACTTTGTTCTCAGTGTGACACATTTAGAGATGCTTCGTAATGGCAGAAAAGAATGTGGTCCTAACCACACAGAGGCATAGTGTGACAGTACGTAGCACTGTTGCTGAGTGAGTCCCTCAAAAATCATGGAGGGAAACATTTTTCATAACCACTTTTGGGTTCCCACATTTTCATTACCATGTTCTATAGCAAAAGTTAGTGTTTAGCCACTCCTGCAAATTCAGCATAAAGCTCAGCAGATACTATACAATGGAGAGATAATGTGATATTTTACATCATGCATTATGCATACTGCTGGTTACTCCAGCGACTGTGACTAATAGCCTACATGATATGTAATATGCTGTAATATTATTATAATACATTTATGCACTTTACACCAGCTAGTCTGTGTGTCTGGAGGCATAACAAGACCAGATGTAAGACTGACAGAACGGAAAGCAGTGTGTGGAAACAAGTCAAAACACCAGAGTTTGTAAGGTAAGATTTTTGGAAACTGAGCTTTTTCCAAAAACTGGTGAGAAAACAAAACAAAAAAACTAACAAAGCAAGAGAAATATCGCTGAATATGTGCATTAGGTGAAAAGTATCTGGAGGCTCTGCTGATAGACCAGGCATTGAATGTAGGAGACGTGGACGTAGTCACTGTGACAACTGTTGGTTTGTGGACTGACGTTTTGAAGCCTTGACTTTGACGTTTGACCGTCAGCATCTTAGTTTTTTGGAAATGCAAGGGCTCATATCTGGATAAATGGAGGCAGGGATGAAACTCGCTAAGCTAACGCTAACGTAATGAAAACACCGACCGCATCAACCAACCTCATCATGTGAAACACCACCAAGTAATTTCAGCTGCTTCATAAATGTTAACACATACAGTTGCGTTTGATAACAGTAATGCCACTTTTGCGTAATGTATAAACCAATTTCCTGTAGCTGGGCTATTCAGCGATCTAGCTGACAGACCATACTGTATGTCCATCGATCCAGCGATCCATCCATTCATCCATCCGTCCATCCGTCCATCCATCCATCCATCCATCCATCCATCCATTCATCCATTCATCCATCCACCTTCTTCCGCTTATCCAGGTCTGGGTTGTGGGTGAATCAGCCTAAGCAGAGATGTCCAGACTTCCCTCACCCCGGCCACCTCCTCCAACACCTCACCAGGGAGACGTCCAGGATGCATCCTAACCAGATGCCCGATCCACCTCCACTGGTTCCTCTGGATGTGCAGGAGCTACTCTGGATGTGGCCGAGCTCCTCACCCATACTGTATAATCCAATAAGAATGAAATCATTAGTTAATGTAGCTAAGTTACACCAACATGCCGGGTATTGTACTTAAGTACAGGTAAAGTTCATGACAGAATCAAAAGCTCTCACCCACCTGTCATTCACAACAGCCACGTCCTTAATTATGCAGAACTTTATGCCTTCATTTAATTTGAACAGGTGAGTTATATATACATTCACCCCTGTACAGTTGTCATGAACAACCAGACTGTAACCACGTTTATATCTGCTGTGAATTTCAGCTCCAGCCTCAAGTGGACATTGAAGGAACTACAGGTTTTGACACTTCCATGTGGACTTCATCTTTCAGCCCTGGAGGTTACCTCTTGGGCATAATGGAGCAATGACCATCCAGCAGGGGTGTGATGAAATACTACCTCAGAATCAGGGAACTCTCTATGGGCACCGCTGCTCTGTTAATTGTTTTTGGCACAGATGATGGATGGCGGTAGACAAGGTGTACTTTTTCATTCAGTCCTACAGACGTATTACTGGCATAGTGAGAAAAGTAATTCACACACAACAAATGGCATATAACATTGCGTGCAATACATCATCCTAAATGTGACTTTTGTTCTAGCAAGTGTTTCAGCTGGAGGAAGGAAGTGTCTCTGTGATGGAGTTTCAGAGTAGACGTGGCTCCATATTTATCAAGAACACACCATAAGTTAACCTCGGACTAAAGAGCTTGTTTAACTCATGTCAGCCAAACAATATGAACATAAATCTCTGAGATAAAACAAGCCCTCCTGTTAGTTTAAATAATTAGTTCAACTGTTGTATATTGAGATGTCTTTTATTCTGCTGGCATGAGCTCCTACATCATACACATTATGAGACATAGAAACATGGTTGAAAGCTGCTTTATGACCTCCGATATCTTCAGAATCATTGGAAAGCTGCCTTTTTGTGTTTTATTAAAAAAAAAGAAAAAAAAAAAGAGTGAAGTTGTTGAAGTTTCCATCCAAATATAATGTAAAGTTGAACTGAATTTTCAGAGAACTGGTAACAAAAATATAGAATGCAAATATATGTGCGTTTCCATCCACTACAATGTGAATATTAGGAGGCGGTTCATGGAGATCAGCAGTAGGTGCAAATTAGTAGTCGTGTCATATTTGAACTTTCCATCTGAGTGAAAAGACCACAGTTAAGACTGAAACAGTCCTTAGTACTTATCAAGCTCTTCATTCTTCATTACCCTAATAAGAAATAAAGTAAAAGAAAAAAAGGTCTTTTGTCTAAAATACTGACTTTGTCAGTCAGATGCAATATTTCATACAATAACATATAAGCTGAGCTGTTGAGTGAGGAGCTGATAGATGTAACCAGAGGACTTTGACCCAGGATTTCATCCATTTAGACCAAAAACCTGAAGCTTCACCCTCTGAGCCGCTGATCGACATCTGGTGCTTCTCACTCATATAACTTTATTTCAAACTTAGGGTTAAAAACAACTTCAATAAATGTTGACGTGAACTACAGGATGAGGCATAATAATACTAATCTAAGCATTTCAGAGACATTTTTGCTAAATTAATATGTTTAAATAGCTCTTGTTCTCCAAGTAGTTTTAGGTGGGGGGGACCAGCCGCCACTGGTATATAACTATATATTTCTATAACATGCCATACCCTGGTGGCGTCCTAACTTTTCACACAGATACTTCTTTCCTGCTGAGACACCTGATTAGTAGAGTGTTATTACACTCAATTGTTTGAAGTGTATGCTTGTATCGTAGCTAACAGATTATCCAACATGCCCACAGTTGCAACAACACATAGAGGAATGTAATCTGCCACTTTGTGTTACCTGTTGTCTCTTTGTGTTTTGTGCGAGGTTGTTGACCACACCTGAATCCCACCTGTGAGATGGTTTGAGTAAAGTGACTTTGCCACGTCTGTGATTCGCCTGCCGCCTCCTATTATCAGACACCTGGCTGCCCAGCTGCTGCTCATCTGTTCCTGAGTATACGGAGAGCGACTTTCACTTTGTCACCTCATCTTCACCGTGTAGCCTCGGGGTTCTCACTTCTCCGCTTCCCTTCCTGCCCTCCAGCCTGAGGCGGCCTCGCTGTCAGCGAACAAGCTCATTTCAAAAACACCACAGTCCATCACGGCTCATCACTGTACCAACCGTGCTAATGGATTTCTGCATGGCTAACACCTGAGTCAGTGTTACATAATGCACCTTTAACGTGTCACGTCGTATTTGTTTAATTTGCACTAAAAACTGTTTCAATCGTCTTCATCGCCATAAAGTTGCCCAAACACATCACTGTCCCTCATCAAAAAATAGTCAGGACCATGACGCGCCAAACACCAACTGTTGTCTTAAACTTTAGATTTTCACAGATTTAAGTAAAAACGATGTGATGTGGCAATTGATGAGCTTCAGTATTTATTTGATCTGCCACAAACGAACGAGTACAGAAATGAAACTGGTATCAGTCTTCAGATCAGTTTTTCAGCAAAAAATTGAATGAAGGGGTATATACACTAATCCCAAAGCAACCATTGGTGCCTGACAGTGCAAAAGCTGAATAGATAGACCTAATAAATTAGATTTTAGTCACAGTCATAAAGAAATTCTGTCAGTACGAGGAAAAAAAACAACAAAAAAAAACGATTCCGGCCTTGGCTCAATACAGAACATTGCACAGACTGCTTTGTGCTGTTACAGTGATGTGTTTTTCATGCCCATCATCCACACAAACCACCTCTGTGACGCTACTGTATATTCTTTAACGGTAGCGTTTCATTCAGGAAACTGGATTGGCTGTTTTTTTTTTCAAATCTTCTTTTTTTAATTGCTTTCCATTTCATCAAACATTAAATATCACAAACAATGCAGTCTACACATTTGCCCCCCCCACACACACACACCTTTGTGGACCACGTTTGTGAGCTGGGACTGCAGTTCCTTTTCTAGAAGGTTTGATAGTTTAACAGTCAGGAAAGAGTTCATACCCTGAACACACACAGCGCAGTGACTGAGTAATGGCTCTAAATGGCACAGCATGTTAAAAGTGGACATACTGATACCTGATCCACTCTGTTCCCAGTGGATCAGGGGTCTGAATCTGACTGACTTTATGAATGAGGTGTGAGATGGATCAGAGCCATAACTCTGGAGTTGAACAGATGGGTAGCCTGCAGTAGATTTTTCCTGCTCACATCAGGGGCGGCTGAGAGTGTTGTTAACCGCTGTTAGGGAATCCCAAACTATCGCGTCCGTCCTCCTATATGTGTGTGTGTGGCTGGGTGTGTGTGTCCGGATCAAGTTTTCAGCCCTACAGGATTCATCCAGTCCTTTTCCCGGACTTGAGAATTCAATACCCAGTTTTTCTAAGCTGCTTGGAATGGTGTAGAAATGCTCTTGACAATTTCCACATTTGCAAACTGAAAACATAAAAAGACACAGAGAGGCAAAAGAAAAGGCAGTGAATAGACATACGTACAGACGTCACTTCGCTGTCATCTCCGAGGCGAGGCTGAACGCAACCTGACACACTGCGGTGAATTAGAGCACTCCAGTAAAACAGCATTAATCTTCACAAGTCAAAGGCTGTTACACAAGTGGATATTATTCACATTTTATCTTATCAAGAGCACTTGTGAGACTCTGAGTCAGAAATTTTAAAGGAGTAGTACTTTATGACAGCACCTGATCAACTTGGACTGTCCTTTGAATTGGAGAAAATGTCACGATTTTATATACAGACGCTGTATATTTCCCCAAGTGGCCATTGGGGGTACTGCAGCCCAAAAAGCTTTTTCCCTATACATCCCAGCTTTCAGTTGGAAAGAATGTGCGCCATTTTGAAATTTTGAAGTCAAGCACCCAGTTCTTAGGGTCCGTCCGAATAGTCCAAAAAAAATGAGCTCCTGTTTACTTTACCTTGACCTCAAGGGGAAACGTCACAGGAAAGATGAAGAGAATTCAAAATGCGCATCCTGTCTGTCATGTTGCTCGTTTGTTTTCGTGAACAGTCTGGTCGGCTGATGTTGTCGCCGCAGTGAATTGTGGGACATATTCTCTCCTCTCCTTTGGTAAAGGATGGTCCAGTGTATCCTATCCTAAACGAGACACTAAAGGAAGCATTGAAGCGCCTTTCCTTTGCGTTTAGAGAATTCGGACAGCACTTATCATGGCCGACACTTCCGGGTCATTTCTCTCAGTTAGGACCCGTCTTAAGCAAAAAGGACTATTCAGACACACCCTTAGAATTCATCCATGGCTTTACAACACGAGTAGCAATAGCAGAGTTAGCACAACCTCAATATCCACCTTTACACCAGAGTGAATTTTTAAACATGAGCAAACGCACAAAGAAATTAGGATCACCACCGACTGTAAAAAGACAGACTCTGATGTATAATTACATGACACAGGTGCACATACAGCCTGCAGCGTCTGTGTAAATATGAGAGGGTCATAAACACTGAAAGCCTGCATGTGTTCTGGCTGAGTGACAGCGAGACCACCCAGGAAGACTGCAGCGTCTGTATCCGACAGCAGCTTCATCTACCACCTGCTTCAGCCACACGCAAACCAGTGCACATGTGTTTTTACAGGTGACTTTTTAAACTCTCTCATGTAAATAAAATGCTTGGAAGTTAGCCATATTCAGTGGTGTCACATGAAAACCGTCGAACAGTGGGTGGTAGATGAGCACACGTCACCAGGCTTTGTCTTTTAGATTTGGAGGAACAGCCCTCGTTTATACATTTATTTTATTATTGTACTCAAATAGGCTTTAGTATTTTCATATAACATATATATAACATATAACAAACTGAGTGAACATCACAACCGGATGCTGTAAATTCTTAGGAATATCACATTATCATAGTGTGAACAAATACATATTGAGCTGTTTTCACGTAAGACGTAATTGTGCTCATTGTAATTGTGTTTCAGTTCCCTTTTATCATCAGTTTACATAAATCCCTATTTAATATATTCGGGGTCATATATGTGCTTTATGTAATGTAAACACCTGTCAGTCAAATGTTGATGTTACCATACCATGACCGACTTCATGCACGTTTGTCAAAAATAGAAGTCCGACATCAAATAGTTAGTCATTTAAACCACCCAGTTTAACCGCACACCCCGTGAACCATTCGGAATTAGATCGCGGCCCACTTTTGGGTCACGACCCACCAGTTGAGAAACATGGATGTAGAGAACTCGGGTCAGTTTTTCACGTGCCTCTCATTTTCTCCTCTACAGCGGCAACAGATTAGTTACAAATGAACTTATTAACAAATTAACGTCAGAGAAACAACTGTCTGCCAGCGCAAAACAGACTCTAACACAAAAAAAACACGCAAACATTAGATATTGAACCTTTAAAAAGTTTGAATGTAAAATAGATCTTTATAAATATAATACCAAACAGATGTATACATGTGTAATGGGTAATCATCGAGACTGGAATTGGATTGACCCTCTTTTTATACAGTATAGATGTGTTTTTGCAGGAGGAAACTGAGTCATTTGCCACAAATACTTGAGATTCATTAAGTCTGTTTTTTATTCATAAACAGTGGGCAGCATCACTCATCACCCCATTAATAATACTGATTGGCTGAGTAATATTGTTGTACAGTCACCATTTGAGCAGCTAAGAGGCTAATGATATCATCTCCTCATCCCGAAGACAGCGTTTTGGAAGATATTTGCTCAATTTCGATTAATTTCCACTCCACAGTCATGCGACTGAATGAGGTCTCTGTAGCCCTGGAGGTCCGTCCGTTGGTTCTGAGTGGAGCTGCCACTGCTCTCGAAGCGAGTACGTTTTTATAAAGGAAGGATACAACAGACCATAGAGTGCATACAAAGATGGACCTAGGAGGAGCTTTCCGAAAGTGACGCCAAAACGCAATCTCCCCCTAGTGGTTGGCTGCAGTATGGAATATGATAAATCCCACCCTCTCAGCATTAGTCACTGGGACTTGGACCAAACACCATATCCTAGACATTCCTCACAAAACAAGAAAAAATGCATTGATTTAATAAGAATGTATTTGACTCTCACTGAGTCGTGACAATCATCACAAAAACAACGTAACATCATTTGAATTCAAAAATAGCTTTATTCCAAAACTGGTCCTGACGAGACACACAGCAGAAAAACAAACACATGCTAATACAGAGGAGGCATACTGTTTACTTTGCTGTATTTGAATGCTAGTTAATTGTGCTAATTAGCTGTAGCCTCAACACAAAATGCAGCAGAGGCTAATGAGAATTTCATTAGTTTAGCAGATATTTATTCAGGAAAAGATGGCTAAATCAATACCAGATTTAGTCGTGAGGGGAACATGTGGAGCGTTAATCAGGAGAAGCGGACGTTCTTACAAACAGATGAAGCTGAGGCTTTTAGAATTTCTGCTAATTAACGGCACAGTTGTGATTTTAAAGACACACCAATCCACCGCCTTCACCCTCATCAGTCAAGCCACAGACCGAGCGGGAGAGATGGAAGGTCAAGCAACAGCATTTACAGGAAAAATATTCTTTAACACGTGACGTCCTAGTTCTTTGTAGCTGAAAGGCTGGTCCACAGCACCCTGCATCAGTTTCACTTTCTACTGGAGGAACTTTCATTAAAATTCGTTCACTTCCACTAATTTGAGGCATTTTAGATGGGTTTTCTTTTACCCAAATGCTCAAGATGTGTGTCCTGGGGATCAAAAACTAATTAGTGTACTACTACCTATTTGATTTTTTAAAAACTTCATACTGTTGAGAGTCAAGGTTGTCGTTCCATAATGTGCAACAAATAGTGCTTATTTCTAACCTCTCACTTTCTTCTGATAAGTTTAAAACAGCTCGATTAATCTCCTTGGGCTCAAAGCTGTAAAACAACATCACGTAGGAGTGTGAAGCTTGTAAACTGGTCATTGTTGGCAGCATTTGAGGTTCATTCTTAAAGGTTCAATATGGAAAATGTGGACATTTTTTTTTGTACTTACAGATACAGATTAACTTGATCACTCCCCAGTAGGAAATTCAATATATATATATATATAATATTATATACAGTACATAAGCCAGGATTATGGCTTGGATGAAACCCCTGGTTGTCTAAAGCCTCTTCAATCTTCAACAGCATTTTGTTTAATAAGAGGCCATTGAAGAGCGAAAAATATGACCCTTCAATCAAACGTTAGCGAGCTTGTTAGTAGTCATGTGCAAATGAATTCATACTTATTTTTAAAAGACATATTTGTGCCATTCACCTATGTCAGTATTATCTAGAAACCATGTTCATTCATTCAACCATTATTTAATCTCACACTATATTGAGGAAGAGGCCTCCTCTACAATATAGAAAAAAAAAAGCAACGAGGAACAATGGTGATTAAAAAGAATAAAAAGGAAATGCGGCAAACAATAACACCAAAAGATTAATTGAAGGAATTACAGCAAGAAACTTGGATAAGAAAACAATGGTGATAAAAACAATGGAAGGCAATTCAGCAAAACGATAAAACCATTAAGAATAATTGAAGCAATTAAAATAAAGCAAATGAATCAGCTCGAACAAGAACAAGACGTAAAACAGAGAGAATGTTTTTCAGGCAACAAAACAGGAGGATGCGTCAAATTGTCACATGTTAAATCCAGTGCATGCGATGATACATGAACCAGTTTATTTTGTAATGTTTGAGTTGTCATGTCAGGCGTGCTCTTTTATCTTATATACTACAAGCCTTGCCTCTGGAATTATAAACATCACAGACTGAAGCAGCATCTGCCAAGGTCGTAACAGTAGAGTCATCTGAATTACAGAATAGCACCAACACCAACCCGTAACAGCGTGAGGGCCCCATCTAAATTGCCAATTGCCTTACGTCTTACATAGAGCAGGATTCATGTGACTAGTCATGCGAGATATTAGTCATGTGATGCGAAACACCTGGGGATGTAGACCGCGGCTCAGGCAATGACTCGGCAGCATCACCAATCGCTGCAAATGGGGTCCTGTGGGCATTACGACATGGTGTATCAGGAAGGCTTACATAAGCACGCTTCCACCGGAGACAGCTCTACCTCCACAGCAAAGAACGGGGAGGTGGGGGCTGACAATTCATTTGTATCACCTCCACAACTGGATCAAATGTCAAATTAAATGGCTGAGGTCTGGAGAAGACACATTATTGATTTCCACAGCCAGGCAGTAAATGGGAGGGGGTGGGGCGGGGGTAAGGAAAGAGTTAAGGACGGCGAGCAATTTGAGTGTCTAAGACAATAAGCAGCTCCAGCGCCAGGAAAGCAGGAAATGGAAGGAAATAGAAGACAACAAGAAAAGACAGAGGAGATGCGGGGCCTGAAGCAACCCCTGGGACAGACTCACCGAGGCGAGGGCTGAGTCACAAGGGAACAGTTATTTTAACTCTCGTGTCAGAGGCGGCAGACAACAAAAGAAAGTTTCTGACGTCAGTTGGGGAAGATCCAAAATTACAGTTTGCACTTGCTTTGAGTTTGTTTAGGATTCTAATTCATCCAACTTCTAAGAATTGCATCTAAAAATCCTCCAGAACGTTGTTTCCCTAACTTTTTTTTTAGCAAAATTCTACTCCCCTTGGTTTGCTAGTTTTAATTGTAGTTAGCATTAGTCAGCTCCAACCAGATGAACTGTGCATTTCAAACATCTATAGGTGTGTTTCCATCCAGCTGTTTTCATTTGCATTTTGTATCGATGATGAAGAACAACCAGCTCTTAATATTCACGCAACAGTAGTGGATGGAAATGTGCATAAATGAGCATTTTCTTTTGCAGATTTTCTGAAAACTGGGTTAAAATTTGTGACACATTTGAACGAAAACCCACCTTACATTAAATAGTAAATACATCAGCTAATAGTTAACATTTAGAATCACATCCTAGTGGCATTCTCCTTACAACCTGTAACTGTCACCAATGTAAATAAAAAAGACAAATGTTCAGGTTTAAAAACCACTGGCCATATTGATAATTAGATCCCTGCAAAATTCCACATTAATCAGTCCAGTAGTTGAACCAGAAAATAAATTCATATGGAAATACGGAATAATACTGATGCATTTTTGAATCCAGGAAAAGGGTTTTGCAGCCAAAGTTAATGTATATGCAATTCAGTAGTGATTGAAGATGTGCAGATTGTAAAGCCCTTTGAGGCGAATTGTCGATTTGTGATATTAGATTATATCAATAAAATTGGATGGAATTGAAGTCAGTTTCTGTAGTATTTGATGATATATATATTTATTTTGTTAGTCAGTTTCCATCTACATTTTTTCATCAAGCCGTCATCTTACTCTGAGAGCTATTTGTTATTATTGTTATACATGTTATGTGCATACAGCATTATGTTTATTTGACCCAGCCCCACAACACAGCTCTATCACTGGTTTCAACAACGCTGCTGGGAAAGCATTTTTTCAGCATGGATGCTTTGTTTATTTCATTTTGGAATTCCCACATAGCAAGCTGAATACATCAGCAATAAAGACTGATGAATAAAACAGCCTTTAGGGGAATCTTTAAAACACATTACAAGGATAATACTAATAGTAATAACAAAAAAACAAAACAAAATACATTGAGAGGAATTATAATGCAGTGTTACCAGCGGAGAAGCATTTTTTGTTGTGTAGTTTGAATCCAAAAAAAATGGAAAAGACTTTGACATTTGACATCACAAGTCCTTCATTCCTAAAGGAAAGGTCAGGGGTTGAACAAAAACATCACAAAAATCCTATAGGGAACATGAGACCTGACAGCAAGATCAAATGTCTTATGGAGACTCATCATAAGGCCCTTTGAGCCACAGTTGGATGACAAATGAAAAAAAAAACAGTGTCTTTATGTTGGTTTTCATTTACTTTGTGATATATTAAATTGCATGTTTTTTTTCCCAATTGTCCAAAACATGATGTAAAAACACTAATGATGTAAAAACCACAGCATTGGCATCAGTGGTTCTTCCACTTGATATGTTGTCATGTTCTAACTCACCTCAACAGCCATAGTAGTATTTGTTCACTGACACCTCCCCGGGTCGTTCCAGAAAGCAGAATGTTCTATTTCTTTTACATTATTAGAACCATGTGTAATGTCGCCTTCAGCACCACCTACTGACAACACGAAGCAGCCTTGTTTATTCACTCCAAACCTGCTCATGTAAACGCATAGAATTTGCATTTTCTTTTTTGCGCCTTTTCGGTTCGGTTCAAATTTACTTGACATTTCATGAACACGACTACTGAAAGCTCCTCAAAAATGAGCCAAAACATCTCGATCACCCCCTGGTAGCTGGCTGCAGTGGAGGTCAAAAATCGCTCCTCCTCCATGAAAAATGGTACTTTAAGGTACACGCCCAATAAACGTTTCCCAAAGGCGATATCTGTCTTTTTAGGTAGATTTCATGAGATTGATTTGTGTTCAAATAATTATCTTTCTGATCAATTGGTTTTTAATAAGTTAATTGATAATGGGTGATTGACAGCTGTAACGACCAAACTGAATCACACAAGCAACACGGCAGCTCCTGGCTTCATTTTTATACTCTGAGGAAATGGCGCAGCGGCATCCATCTTTATATACAGTCTATGGTTGGACACACTGCCTGATGTGGCCGTCCTTAGGCCTTCCCAGTAGGGGAAGAATCCTTTCCCCCTTTGCTAGCTCTGTTACAAGACATCAAAACATCCCAGTGAGTTGAGTTGACTTGGGAATTCCTCAAAAGTCCTGCAGTTAAAGCATTAGCACATCCACCGCCGTAGCATGTGTGTTCTGCTTGTCAAGCAGAAGGCAGCAAAGGGACTATCTTCCTTCAAGTGAGTGGCAAAAAAGCTCCAATATCATTATGCTCTCAGAAAAGATGAATAAGCACTCTGGTTTTAATCTTTAACGAGTGGCCTTGGTTGATGGAGGAGAATGCCCTCCGAGGTGTACATTAAAGCTTTCTAATGGAGTCAGCAGAGACAAATAGTTTAGTGACGAGTGTTTCCTCTGCAGAAGTGATTTGTCCTCAGGTGTTATCCCTTACTTCTTCTTCTGCTGCTGTGAATTCTTTAGGTGATGTAGTGTCAGTGAAGACAGGCAGCGAGATGGGCTGAGCTCAGGGGCTCCTGCAGGAGGAAGGGAAGTGATAATATGCTAATCCTTATATAAAAACCCTGCAGTTAGTAATTCTTTTATTGATCTGCACCTTCCCGGTAGCACCCGGAGGCGCAATGAACTCAAGCGACTCAACCTGTTTACCCCTGCAGGCCACACAGCAAGAAGTGAAATCAATTAGTGCACGAAACAGAACATGTTTTATAGTCAAGCCGCAGTGAGAACAGAGAAGCGTGTTAGTTTGTATGTTTCTTTAGTGTGATTCTGGCAGTTTCCTATAGCCACAAGCCATCTCTTACTATGCGGGCCAAGCAGGACCCATTGCACCAGCACTCGCCTTTCATATCCCCAGGATGGTGTACACACATGCATTATTTTTGTGCATCTACACATGTGCTTGTGTGAAGCAGTGTGTGAATGTGCAGCTGTGTAATGTGTAATCTTGGTGGCTGCTGCAGGCTGGATTACTCTGTGTTGTACGTAGGAAACAGTCCTGGTGTTTTATGATAAATACCCCTTTTCTTACCGCCAAGCCCTCACTGTAACACACACGCACACCACATACACATGCATATTGTTAGCTGTCAACCAGCTTGGCCTCCTCACCACACACATGACATTTGCTGCAGCAAAATTCATTTGTTTTTCACACAGCGCTGCAGTCACATGTTCCTGTACATAAGCGACTTCTGAAGGCTCCAGAAGACGTTAATCTGAAGCAAAGAGGGGCTCACTAGAGACAGAAGATTCCAATCTTTAGGTGTAAACACGTCACAGCCTTGGGGTCTTCGAAGGGAGACCAGAGTCTGCTCTGTTTGAATGGAGTCCTATGGGAGAAGTGGCTCAGTTCCCTGAACAAACTCCTATTATGAAAACAATTCAAAACAGACAATCTCTGTGATGATCTTTAATATATTATCCATGGGCTAGCAAATTATGACTCCACCTGATAAAATCTTAAGTGAATCAACTGATGTGTGTTTTCATTTATGGCAGCTTTACGGTCTGACATGCAGCCGAACACACATGAGCTTTACGTCTCTATTCTTCTTTATATCATCAAGACCGAGATTAAAAGAAGCCAAACTCACGAAGCACGGCACTAATCTCTATCACCACAGCTGAGAAATCTGCTGCTGAACCACAACTCTAACTGTTGGAAGCTCCAGATTCTGCAGAAATCCTATGCGATCTCCCTTCCACTGCGTAGGACAGGAAGGGGATGAATTCCACCTCAAGTATCCACCGCGAACCACCACCTTGACTGTTATCTTCAATACAGTGCAGCTGGACAGTGTGACACTTGGAGCTACACATACCTGAGATCAACTAGTACCTACATAAAGTCACTGCTATCCTTTCCGCCACACTGATCGGATCGCTGTGCGTTTTCTGGTGTACTGATGTGCTTTGCATACATTTCCTGCACT
>JAPQRN010000041.1:0-14794 GCA_037367275.1 Coranthus polyacanthus | reverse complement strand
TAGTAATAGTAAAGAAAGTAGATAGTACACATATTTGTGTTACAATGTAGGGAGTAAAATATTGTCAGAAAAGTAAAGTACAGATACCTGAAAACTCTACTGACAGTTATGAAGTATTTGTACATTGTTACTTCCTGCCTCTGAAGCTCCAACTTAAAGCCAAATGCTGACTCAACTGCAGGTTCAAAGTGCATTTCACAAGGGGATATTACATCATTAACTACTTCTTGCTATACTAACAATGAAAAAGCTCCACACAACTGGATCTTACTCACAGCTTAAAACAAATCCTCCAATTGCAAATAGCCTCGTTCTTCTTGGTGAGATTCATGTGCTCCCTGAAGTCTGACTCAAGTTAGTAGATTGTGTCTGTTAGCTGCTCAGTTGCCCAGAATTAAATATTGCCATAATGTATTGTATGGGGCAGCCCATACAGTTCATTCAAGTTTGTTAAAATATTGATAGCAGTACTAAAGTGGAACAGATCTGCTGTTAAATGAGAAAGCTATAGGCATAATTACATTGGCACATCCCTGAATACTGTTTTAGCAAAGAGATAAACTAAACACATCACAGAACTCTTTTGGTTTGAATAGAAAAGTCATTTGGGAGGTGTAAATTAATGTTTTCACAATGTGCTGGAGAGTCTCCCTAACTTTGACAGACCCAGAGGAAAATTTGTGAGGTGGCATTCGCTGTTCCAGACTGATATTGCTTGTGGACTGTGTATTTGTGCCAGAATTCCCCCTTTTCCAAGAGCAGTACAATGCTACATAGCAGGGCAAAGCCCCAGAAAATGATGTCACCCACTAAGAAGCCTAATCCATGATCAGGATGTTGAAGTTGAATCTTCCCATCCTCCTTCCTGAATGAAAAGCAACTTAAAATGAGTACTGCTAAGCAGTACACATTTAAATGATCTGCCTTAACTCAAACAAAGGTATTTCCAAGTACATGGAGACGTTACATTCCATTTGTTCAAGCAAACAGAGGAATATGACAAAAGAACCTGACACATAGTTTGTTCAAACAACACATGGTTATTGCCCACAAAGCACTCTCTTCATTGCTGGTGCCATAAGAAATATTCTGCAACAATATATCATGGCTGATGGTGTAAGTACCTCCAAGAGGCAGAGTCAACTAACCCAAGTACTGTGGATCAAAGTGTGAGATCATAGTGTAAACAAGCTGACAATGGACATTGGCTATTATGGTAAACACAGGGATTACTTCAATGCTCCAAGGATACAACACAGTGTGATGAGATGAGGGTAAGGCACAAATATGAGAGTATTAGCTTAACTTTTTAGGGCCTTAGCGCACACAACATGCAAAGGGCCTCTTGAAACTCAACAACAATTATTATTATTCCTCCACTAGAATCACATCTTTGAGGGGCTAAACAATTGGCCATTTGCAGACATTGTGCTTTAGCAAACTTGAACAAATTAATATGAGCGATTTCAAATTTGGTCAGTTTCTAAAGTCCTTTGTGATGAAGAGTTATCAAAATGACAACTTGATGATAATAAGCATTGGTTTTCAACACCCAGGGTACCCATGTACTGTAGTGTCAATTTGTCAGTGTGAGTCCTCGACAATGATGGCATGGGCCAGACAACATTGTTAAGTAGCAAAAACCTTCGTAGGAGGAGGTTGGGGTGGTCATGGCAGAACACCAAAGTTTGTGGACTCAGGAGGACATGATTCGTGTCCTATTAGCTGTTGTGCTATGTTTATTTTTGTGTTTTCTCTCTTTGTCTTTGCTATTGTAGCCCTTCCTGTGACCTTTTTCTCTAACGTAGCCAAGTTGTTTCATTCTGCCATTCATCTTCAGTGCCCAGAGTATGCCTATTGCATCAATTTTCAACATGCAGGGTACCAGACAGAAGTCAGTGTAAGTGCTTAGATGTCGAGAATTGACCAGGTGACATAGTTAAGTAGCAAAAACCGTAGTAGGTGGTTGGGGTGGTCATGGTGGAACACCAGTATTTACACACAGGAGACCAGGGTTCGTGTCCTATTTTATGCTGTTTATTTTTGTGTTTTCTCTCTTTGTCTAGATGTGTTTCAGACTACCCCACATGTAGAAAAACTGAGAATGTGTAGTCATTAAAAGCTCGTACAGGTTTTGACCCTGACCTGGACGGGTATGCATTGCTGGACCTCCTCCTCACAGCACACATGATACAGTGTAATGTTCATTTCAGATGCTTAGTTTTCAGTTATGTGGTATTGTCCAGCAGTTTCCTGCCTTAAAGTGAGAGGGCTAAGAATGCAGGAAGGTGAGACTAACATAACAAAGCTCTAAGTTTACAGCAGGAATGATTAATGATGAGAGGAGTCTGAACAGCAAATGCAAACAACAGGGAAATGAATCTTTAGAATCCCTGCATCTTTCTTCTTTAGCATTATCTGATAAATGTAAGGTATTTGGGCAAAACAGTTATTATTTTCTGCATGAAATATTTCAAAACAGTTTTATTAGATGCCTTGGAATTCTGACATCTACTTATGAAACATATGACATCTACTTATAGGACATTTGAAGCCACACATTCTTTTTGGGAGTCCTTCCAGTCTGTGTCTAGGTTTGAGGCTTAGTATTTCAATCTGTTTGTGTGTGTGTGTTTGTGCATGTAAAGAGGGAAGTTCTGTAAATTAGAGATTATGCACAAGTTTTGTGGGGTTGTGGGGTTAACCTCTGATTAATTGCACAGCTCCAGTCGGTTGCGGTAAGGGCACGCTACTGTAATTTTGCAGCTGCTTGATTTCAGCATATAATACATGCAGTCCAATTGGCCTTCCGACCACATACCAAGGTACTTAAAATAGTGTATGCTTCTCAGGGCTCTTTGCTGTTGTCAAAAAACAATATGGGGAGTTGTTGATAATGCATTTTCCTCCTAATTGAAGGCTTATACTATACATAAAAAATCCTCTGTCCTGGATGTTTTTTTCTGGTTGTTTTTTACAATTGTTTTATTCCTGTTGCATGCCAAAACTTGGTTTAAATCATATCACTTTAAAGATGGGCTAAACACTATATCTTAGTATGTGTGTGTGAAAGAGAGAGTATGTGCGAAGAACTGTTTACTAATGGCACAGCAAAGAATTGGTGACTCAATAAGCAACAGACCGTAATCCTGAGTCATCAAGATGTCTAGTAAATTTATCGTAATTCATTCCTCTTGTTTTCATTCTGTCAGTTTTTCAGCAATCCTGCCAAAACACTGCACCTCTCCAGAATCAGGAAGGAACAAAGTACAAATGCTTTGTTATTGTACTTAAGTAGAGTTTTCAGGTATCTGTATGTTTCAAGTGTGTCCATGGCACAACTCTATAAGAAGGTGTGTCTGTCCATGGTTGGTTGAGCCCTATAATATTTAAAATGCAATATCCTAGGAACGTAATGGAATGTCACAGAATTTAACACAAATATTCACTTGGACTCAAGGATGAACTGATTAGATTTTGGTGGCCAAAGGTCAAAGGTAAAGACAGTTTTGTTGTGACCTCACAAAAAACACTTTTGGCAATAACTGCTTGAAACTGAGAGAACTGTATAAAAACATATTATATTTTCAAAACAGACTTGTTACTTAAGTTTTAATGCATTTGAGGGGAATTATCCAGTGTTTTTTAGTTTGCATCATTGCACTTCCATACATCAAGATATATTTCAACCTATGAATGGATGGAACAATAAGTGCTATAATATGATCTCTTTGTGTATCCATTGGTTTATATCACACCACAAATGTAACAAGACAAAAACATAATGTTACATTAAAAAAAAAAAAATCAAGACTAAAATTACATATTAGATGTAATGAGACGTAACAAGACAAAAACACAATTCAGTGCTTATTTTGTTCATTGTTTTAAATTTATTTTGATTTAATTTACAACATTAAGTCAAATGTAACAAAGTGAATGTGAGTGAAGTGAAGTGAAGTTTTTATTCAACAAGATGAAAATAATGTAAAATACAAAAAACAACTTGCCTACTTTTGACTTTTATACTTTGAGGTCATTTCAGTGCCTGTACTTTTCACTTTTTCTGCAGTAAAAAACTTACGAACTGTACTTCTACTTTTACCACAGTCTGTTTTTAAGCATCTGTACTTATACAGGAGGAAACTGTGTGGATTTTTGCCACCTCTGCAACTCTCCAACCACTTCAAGTTTATTTTCAGGGTAACAGTTATTTACCCAGGAAATCGTTATATTGAAGCCGTAGACACAAAAGATATGAAGACTGCATAGATTTATTTATATATTAGACTCATCTGCACCTTGCTCCAAGTCAGACTTGTCTTCCCCGATACAAGATGTTTTTAATCATCTACAGATTCTACTTCTAACTTTAAGAGACATAAAACACAACAGATGGAGTTGTCTGTTTGACGCAGTTTGATAGTAGACAGATATAGAGGAGTGTCACAAGCCTGACTGATTGAATTGAATTTGTTGCCTAATGACCATGGCGCCATGACAGTAGTGCTGCAGTAAAAATGTCAAGTTGCATATCACATTATAAATCATAGTTTTATGCCAACATTCTTCCTTAAGAGCTGCATAATGTCCATCTAACCAGAAGGAGCTGAGACAATGTACAATTGTGATCTAAACAATGGGAACCCTAGGACAGAAGCACCTTTATAAATACGGATAAAATGTCATAATCTTAAACTTTATGGAGAGAAGGATGTCATTTCCAGAGGTGGCAAAAGTCCACATTTTCTTCACTTCAGTGGAAGTACAGATACTCATGTAAAAACAGATGGTGGTAAAAGTAGAAGTACTGATTCAACTTCTTTACTGTAGTAAAAGTCAAAAGTCAGCCTTTGAAGGACATTGTTAGTGGCTGTTTGTGTGCAAAGGGAACTGAACCTCACATCATATTAATATAATGTGAAGACTGTTAAGCTATTCTAACTTCAAATCAAAACCAATAGACTGAAAATAATTGATTTGAACTTTGCTCAAATGTGCAAAAATAGTTTTCAGTGTCAGTACTAGAAATATTATTCATCCAGTCTCCCTTTAGTCTTGTTAGTCTTTTGCTTTGTTTTCATCTTTTTACATCTTTTATGTGATTTTCATCTTGTTCCATTTGACAAGTTAATGTGTCATACACCAATGGATTCACCACTCATTGTTCCATTCATTTAGGTTGAAAGGCGCAAAACAATGCAAAATAAAAATACTGGTTAGTCCCCCTGAAATGCATTCAAATTAAAGTAACAAGTTGTTGCTTGTTTTCAAAACAAGCATGTTTTGAAAATTTAAGGAGTAAAATGTATATATATATTTGTACTAAACCATAGGGAGTACAGTAAAAGGAAAAAGTAGTCACAAACATAAATACAGATAACTGAAAAACTCTACTTAAGTACAGTTACTTAGTTACTTTCCATCTCTGCTCATTTCTGCAAGTCACTGAAAGTCACCAAGAGGACTGGACCTGATTGCATGAATTTGACTTGAGAGACATATCAAAGTATTGAGCGGGGAACGGCTGCAGGCAGAGAGACTGTCAGCCTGTCGGGAGTCTGGACACTGGCCAAGCATCCCGAGTGGCTACACGGCAGCAGCTCTATGACGTGGCAGGTCCTGTGTGTGCTGAGAGGTGCACAGGGATGGAAACCTCAGGCTCGTCTATCTCTCCATCCAGTTGTTCTCACATATGTGGAGAGTCACACAAAGCTGCAGTAAAACGTCCATGTTCATTTATGTGTACACCTAGTATGAATAAAACATTTTAATCATGTGTGCTACTATGTATTATTGACACTGAGGTAGAATTAACTATATTTTACGCTTTAATCCTAATTTAAATTTATTGTTTTAACTCTTTGTGAGATTGCATGACAATACAAGGGGTATACCATAAAATATTTTGTCTACTGATGCATAATATCTTCTCGGTGAATCTCATCTCTATTAGGACTGTGGGGTATTATGTAAAGCCTGCATTAAAACTCCAGGTGTGGATTTGAAAGACATGAGCATATATATTCTATACATACAGTATGTGTATTAAGAGTGTGTATCCCATGGGATATTGCCAATTATCATTTATCAGGTGCCTGGGATGGTACAACCGATATGCATTTCTAATACGAATAATGAATAATGAAAATCTCTTTTGTGAAATGTAAGATGTCAGGAGAAAAATAGGAAATAGTTTAATTAATAAAGAAAATGCAGTGAATCCTCTATTTCATTAGCAACATATATTAGACACTCTTTACAAAAAAGCGTATCAACCAAGACAGCCCCCACCATCCAGAGCCTTAAAGATCTCAGGGCAGATCTCATCCATCCATGGAGCCCGGCCACAGATGACGTTTACTAACTACCTCGGAGACCTCAGCCACAGTGATGAGCAAATCCTCCTCTGAGTCCCCAGGCTCTGCTTCCCCTACTGAAGGCGCATCAGTGTAGTTGAGGAGATCCTCTAAGTATCCCTTCCATTTGGACTCAATGTCCCCAGCCTCCCTCGGGAAATGGTTGGGAGAGCATGGGCTGCCAGAGGTGGGAGTTAAAGATGTCCCGGATAGGGGTCTCTGCTAGACATTGCCAGCAAACCCTCACTACTCATTTACACTTGCTGAGTCTGTCCGGCATCCTTCCATGCCACTGTATCCAACTAACCACCTAATGATCAGTTGAGAGCTCTGCGCCTCTCTTCACCCGAGTGTCCAAATCATATGGGCATAGGTCTGATGAAACAACCACAAAGTCGATCATCAACCTACAGCCTAGGGTGTCCTGGTGCTATGTGCACTTCTGAACACCCTTATGTTTGCACATGGTGTTTGTTATGGACAAACTGTGGCTTACACAGAAGTCCAATAACAAAACACCACTCTGATTCAGATTGGGCAGGGCATTCCTCCCAGTCACTCCCCTCCAGATTGCACTGTTGTTGCCCACGTGAGCATTGAAGTCCCCCAGTAGATCAATGGAGTCCCCGGCCAGAGCGTGTTCCAGCGCCCCACCCAGAGATTCCAAGAAGGCCGGGTACTCCGAACTGCTGTTCAGCATGTAAGTGCAGACAACAGTCAGAGCCCGGTCCCCGACCCAAAGATGCAGGGAAGCAACCCTCTTGTCCACTGGGGGAAACTCCAACGTACAGGCACCAAGCCAGGGGTCTAAAGTAGACCCACATCTGCCTGATGCCTCTCACCTTGGGCAACTCTAAAGTGAAACAGAGTCCAGCCCCTCTCAAGAAAATTGGTTCCAGAGTCCAAATTGTGTGTGGACGTGAGGCCGACTATATCTAGCTGGTACCTCTCAACCTCCGGCACCAGTTCAGGCTCCTTCCCTGCCAGAGAGGTGACGTTCTATGTCCCAAGAGCGAGTTTTGGCAACTGGGGATCGGACCACCAAGGCCCCTGCCTTCGGCTGCTGCCCAATCCACATAGCACTGGACCCTTACTACCACTCCTGTGGGTGGTTGGTCCACAGGAGGAGAAATAAATTCCATCACTTGTAAAGCCAAAGAAAGCATTAATATAATTAAATCCAGAACACATTTTATTTCAAAATACTGGTGAGAAGTGTTTCTGGCAAAGAACTTAAATTGCCAAGAACTGAAAATGTATATATGGCTCCATCTCAATAGTTTTCCACCATCATGTACTGAGAGCACTTCTCAAAAAAGCACCACAGTTTTGTCTTTTTCCTCTAATTTCTAATAATAATAATACATTTTTTTTGACAGTGCCTTTCGAAACACTCAAGGACACTTTACAAGGGAAAAAAAAAACACAGAACAAATAAATAAAAACAACAGACAAAAGTAACACAGCAATGTAAGTGTGTCTATATTGACATGTCACTTATTGACATAAGTGACATTAGTGAGTAGCAGCGGAGATATACCTGCGTCATTTTGGATTGAAAGCTTCGTTTCCAGTCCAGATCAGGTACTGACAGGCCTGATCTTAATCAAAGCTATGTAGTTGGATTATGAGCGGGTAGGATCCAGTGTTTTCCATACTGAAGAGACCATAACAACTTATAAATCAATGACAAAGTGCTGAAAAAAGGCATATGTGTCTGGCTTTAGTGAGGCTGTGGAAGAATCAATATTATCTACATTGTGTGTGTCTTAGTATAGTGTGTGTAGTGGAAATTTTTAATTATTATCTAATTTGATTTCCTTGCACACTTAAATATCTTATAGCATTTAGAGGTCACAGGTGAAGAAATTGATTTCATGGTATCTCATGTGATGGTAACGACCATTCAGAGATTAGTGCATCTCAAAAGGGGGCCATGCCACAGCTTGTCTTCAGTGAGACATCGGTGAGCTGTTTTACAAATTCATCAAGAAGGATGCAGAAGGGCCAGGCTTCTTTTTGCAGCAGCCCCCTCCCCCTCCCCTCTCACTTATATTTTGGTATTCCCCTGTGGCGCTTTCTGCCACCCAGAGCTCGATGCACCACAGTAAATGAGGTTCATCCTGACATTTCCAAAGTATCAGGGTGTGCCGAATGGTAGTGGCATGCGAAGTGAGTCTAAAGCAGTGCCTGAACTTTTGAACCTGTCACCTCGCCTTTCTTCCCTGCAACTGCATGTGAACTCTGCCTGCCTTTGTGTTACAAGCTGAAGATGGAATCAGGGAGTTTGGACTTTGTGTGAACTCTTCTCATTAACCTAATTCCCCCTTAATACATACACTGTATACATTATACCTCCTTTATCCAACACATGGCATGCAAAAGATGGTATCATATATGAATCACTAATGCATACAATAGAATAACTTCATTGTTTGCATGAATAAATTATTTGTCTTTGATTTGTTATGGACTCGTACAATGACAGTGGTTGGCTGGCAGCTGCGTTAAAGAATAAATATGCATATAAACGACTCATACAGTCGTTTATATGCATAATTAACAAATCTATTTCAATATTCTAATGCCCTTCTCTTACTTTGCTTTGGGGTCTGATTCCACGACAGCTCAGGTCAATGAAGAAGGAGCTTAGCAGGACTAAAGTAACCCTTCATAAGCTTAATGCAATATTGAATATTGTTTTGCAACCAGTTTAGTTTATTTTGGATTTTATACTGATAAAATTAAAAAAATAATTATTTTCTTTCATTTGCAGGAGTAAGTAAGAAATCAGAAGTGAGTAGTCTCTGCTGTTGGTGGTGTGTTTTTCTACAAACCATGGATACCACATATTTGATGACAAATACATCAATGTAGTTTATTATCAATGGATCTACTTTTCCTCAATAGATAGGAGGTCCATGGGGTCAATGGCAGATTTACAAGATCCAGAAGTGCTTTTGTTAGTGTGTTAGTGTGTTTGTGGTTTGTTTTAAATATCAATAAATACAATGTAATCTTTTCTCACAGATTCTTTCAACAGCAACCCTGACCTCAGATGACAAACCACATTTTTTGGACTACACACCACCTATTAAATTTTTTAATGTCACCAGACATGTCTGTGATCAGTGAAATGAGGGTTTGAAATGGATTTGACCTTTTGTCAGAGGGTGGAGCTGTCATTTCAGAAAGCAGAGCCATATTGGATAGAGTGCCAACAACTGGCCCCTACAAATGCCCCTACCACATGTGTAGTAGCTCTTCTTCCTTGCAGCACATGGACCTTTTTGCCCACATTTCTTCACTGCAAACCAGCAGAGCAGGTGGTGGTAATGCACTAATTGCATCATTAGACAAAAGAAGGAGATGACTGGAATGTGGATGCAGTATGGAAAATAGATCCGTAAAAGAAACCTCAATTTGTTCTACGCATTTGAAAACACTAATACTAAATACTAAAATGGGAAACACAAAGACAGAAAGAAAGCACACACATAAACACAGCATGAAATGGGCTACGAACCTTGGTCTCCTGTCTGTTAAGTCCACAAACTTTGGTGTTCCACCATAACCACAGTTACTACCTCCTACTAAATCTTTGCCCTCAATGTCACCTGGCCGATGTTGTCAATTTCCAATATCTAAGGACTTACACAACTTCTATCTGGAACCCTGCATGTTGAAAATTGGTGCTGGAGTGGTACCCCAGGTGTTGAAAATGGAGGCCAAGGCCTCCTGTCAAAGTGGCAGCATGTGACGACTTGGGAGTGAGAATGGGCTTGTGAAATCAAAGAAATCAATAGAAATACCATTGACAGGAAGTAGTATATTCACAGGTGAAGAATAAATTGGGTTTCTGCTATAGGCAGTATACATCTGGGTATGTTTGAGATACAAGAGATTTTTCAGGTTTGTCACATACTACTTGCTACTTTTGATCAGAATAATGCCAGATGGTATAACATTTCAAACAAAGCTACTATTTCTGTGATTTCCCATTGTTACCCAGATTTTCTGAGTCAGCAAATCTTTCTTCACAGCAGACATTTTGACTTGTCATAGCAGGTATGGAAGCAGGCTGGAAAACACAGCTGTTTTTAATAACATTAAGAACAGCTGTGCCATTCCCAAATGGATTTTAGTCATCATTTAGTTCATTATTTGGTCCTGTGTCTTCCTGTCTTATGTAAAAAAAGGCCAGTAGTCAATGAAATATTCTAATATTGCTATTCTGACTCATATCAGAAAAAAGGAAATAAAAATATTTCATTTTCAATCATTAAAGTGATACTAAACACTAAGACATGTTTTTTTGAACTGTAAACAGAATTACTACTTAATTGTGATGAAACACGTCAATACTGGTCATGGTCACAAATACACCACTTCCTGTTTTAAAATCTTCTCGACTTCCCACTGATGATGAAGCAGCGTCACACATTTTGAATAGCTCTACATCATGAAAATTTGTATGAAATCAATCTTAATGCCTCTAACCAGAGGTATTCAGTCCTCCTATCCTTCAATGGAAGTCTGCCAAACCTCATTCATTTTTGGCCAGGTTGAACTGAAGTGGTTCTATCGCTCTGTTCAGAACCACCGGACTCCCATGGCAGCATGGATTTTGCCTTGTAAAAATGCTGCATCGGTTGATTAATTTGTTTGTTGGTTTGAATCCAAAATAACATATTAAAACACCACAGTGACACAAAAACACAGGCTGCAGAATTGCTCTTTTTGTTGAGGAACTCTGGTATGTTTTCAGACTTCATTCTACTGTAACACACATCCACACCTGGACATTCAGCAACTCTTCACCCCACTCTCAGCCTCTTTCCAGCTTACTGAATAAATGCATAAAGGCAAAGGTGCATTAGGTTGGGGAGGAGGAAATCAAACTGTCCACAAATAAATAGTGTGAGACAAAAGGAACAAATATATAAAAAGATGCAAACTATTGTATTGCCCTAGTAGATCTATTGTTGAATGTGTCCTTTGTGTGTGTCAGTCATAAAGTTATGAGGCGAGCCTTGTGGTGTGGTAAACAGAGGGAAAATATGAGATTGGAGGGTTGTGAAATAGTTCAACTGCTGAGCTTGGGTTTCAAGTCTTGCCTAAACACCTGGGTCTACATATTGCCTGGTGGAAGCAGCTGGGGAAAGATTTAGCCTGGAGTCCAAAACCTGGCTCTTACTTGGCCGCACTTTGCAGCGTGCTCCCATCTTGCTGGAAAGTCCTTTTCAGCTGGTGGAAACTGAGAGGGGTCCTAGAGCCTCAATAAATAAGTCTCAAATGACCCAGCATGTAGAGTGGGAGATGGCTCAATTAAGCATTTGTCACACATTAGTTGCCTGGGTTAGCATGTGTCTCAAATGGTTATCAGTTTGGTCAAGACCTCTTAAAAAAAAAAAGAAAAAAAAAAAAAGTTTGAATTAGTGTGTAATCACACTTTGGCATTGTGCATGTTATCAAAAACAGTGCGCTTAAAGGTTCAGTGTGTGATATTCAGTGACATCTAGTGGTGAATGTTCAATTCACCACTAGATGAATACTGTGAATACTGATGGATGCTAGTACTTCAGCACAACAAACATAATTTCATATTTAACACAGTTGGCCCAATTGTACATATGTTAGCTGTATTTATCTATGATTGCATGACACAGACTGATTCCAAAGGTTTTCTGCATGTCTTTGCACATTCATAAAACTCATACAAGGTTTGGTTGAAACATTCTTTATTTGGATGGTGATGTCTTCATTTCACACTGCCCAGAGATTTGTTCACGTGCACTTGCATCACATTAGAAACAAGCTCACGGAAATTTTGGTATTTTTTCTTGTTAATACTAGTGTTAGGCATATTGAAGGGAAACAGATCAGAGTGACAACTTTTCTAAGCACCTCCTACTGATGTAAAAGTCCATTCTCTCATGTTCAAATGGTACTTTTCAAATGCTAATTTGGACAATGTAAAATGTATACACAGATCATCCTTGAATGTGTATTTTGTATCATTGCACATCTTCATAACATCAAGACCGATTTCATCCTAAATAGATTAAACAATAATAATATAGAAATAACAGTAGTGGGTAACACTTGATAATAAGGTCCTGTAATAAGCAGTAATAAACAGTTAATAAACCACTCATAAGACCTTATAAGCTGTTTATAAACATAAATAAGTCCATGTAAGTGCTAATGAAAGCATAATTAACACATTAATTATTGCTTATAAGATACTTGTAAGCACTTACTAGGAACTTGTTAACAAGTTGTATATACCATATGAACCTTAATTAGATGTTTATTAGCATTAATAAGACTTAATGAGTGTCAATATCCTAAAACATTCATTATTGGCTTATAAAAAGTTTATGACAATTTATCCACATTTATAAGATTTTAATAACAGTAATAAGAGGTTAATATCAATGCCTTATGAAAGCTAGTAAATCCTTTATTATGCACTTATTGACAGTTAACAATGCTCCTTTGCAGCTACTGGATCTAAAATGGGAACAGTGTCTTATTAAGATGAATAAATCCTTTATTATGCACTTATTAACAGTTAACAATGAAAGAGTTATTAGTCTGAGCACAATTCACAAACTGGCATTTTTTGGGAGACATTTCTACTGAATCAACTTTAAATATGCATTCTTAATGGAATTAAGAACAATACATTTGTTTAAAACAGTAGCATGTGTTTCTTTGAAACATTTTCTTCAAAGAAATAACACCATAGCATTCGATATAAAAAACAAAACCATATTACAACTAGTAACTGCGAGCAGTTAGGAATGGGCCCTTGCACCCATGACTCGGGCGGGCTGCGGTCGAGGAGATTCACCACCGTGGGCACGTAGGCGTTGTTGGGTCCAACGTTGTTGAGGATGTAGTCACAAACACCATCCACAATGTGGCGCTACAGAACACCTTCCAAGTATACGTCACGTCACTGTATATCATGTATCGAACATACTGTGCAAATTTCAGGTCAATCAGACAATGCTTGTGCTGTGAGGCTGACTTCCTGTTGCCAGTAGGTGGCAAGTTAACTCTGATCAAATAATATTCAGAACTGTACTCTCATGTCTCATGTCTTAAACATGCAAAATTTTAGACAGATCTGATGCTCTGGATGTAGGCACTGGATTTTTGAAATTTTGTAGGGGGCACTATGGAGCCATTTTACCATATCTATCAACAATATACACTCCTCATGACACGTGTGGCAAGTTTCAGGACAGACCAAAAACAACTGTTTCATGGCGAGTATTGCATTCCCATGGAAACAGAGTTTGGCAACTGGTCAAAAGCTTCACAATCTAGCATCATCAAGGTCTCACAATTGTGCTGATGAAATTTCAGGTGGATCTGATGAACCGAGAAGGAGTAGTGATTAAAAGTATAGGACGTATTACTTCCTGTCATCAGTAGGTGGTGTTATACGTCAGAGTCAATATTGTTCATTGTCATTGTCATTCTGTTCAGGGTGGGACTCTCATCATACATGTTAAGTTTGGTGCAGATTGGACGATGTACAGCCGGGTTATAACCATTTCATGGCCCGCCCTGAACATATAGAGTCTCGAAACATTACAACCTGAACAACCTTGTATCATCAACTTGTTATGGCTTTCCTGACCAAATTTGACTTAAATATCTTCAACCTGCTAGGAGTAGCACAAAATATGACATTTCCTGTTGCCAATAGGTGGCGCTATGACTTAGGTTCAATATTGACATGTCATTGTGTTTAGGGTAGGAATCTAATCACATATGTCAAGTCTGGTGCAGATATGACAAAAAACTACAGAGTTGTAACAATTTTGTGTTTCATGGAGATGCATCAAAATTTGCTGTCCTGAATGTATAGTGCCCCGAAAACTTATCATTTCCATAACTTTTAATCTCCCACATGTTCAGACTTGGACTGAAGTCCATCCATCCATCCATCCATCCATCCATCCATTATCTTCCGCTCATCCGGGGCCAGGTCGCAGGGGCAGCAGTCTAAGCAGGGAGGTCCAGACCCTGAGGTGTTCCCAGGCCAGCCGAGAGATATAGTCCCTCCAGCGTGTCCTGGGCCTACCCTGAGGGGGGACCACCACCCCAGTCTGCCAGTCCAAAGGCACTGTCCCTGACTGACACGCAATGTTACAGAGACGTGTCAGCCACGACAGTCCCTGCACATCCAGAGACTTGAGGTACTCAGAGTGGATCTCATCCACTCCCGGTGTCCTGCCACTGAGGAGCTTTCCAACTAAATTGGTGACTTCAGCTTGGGTGATGGACGAGTCTGCCTCCGAGAACCCAGCCTCTGCTTCCTCAGCAGAAGACGTGACAGCGGGATTGAGGAGATCCTTGAAGTATTCCTTCCACCACCCGACAACATCCCCAGTTGAGGTCAACAGCTCCCCACC
>JAPQRN010000040.1:0-15333 GCA_037367275.1 Coranthus polyacanthus | reverse complement strand
CCTCCTCCTCCTCCTCCTCCTTCTCCTCCTCATCATCATCATCATCATCATCATCCTCCTCTACCTCCTCCTTCCTCATCATCATCCTCCTCCTCTACCTCCTCCTTCCTCCTCCTCATCATCATCATCCTCCTCCTCCTCTACCTTCTCCTTCCTCCTCATCCTCATCATCATCATCATCATCATCCTCCTCCTCTACCTCCTTCTTCCTCCTCCTCCTCCTCCCCCTTCTCCTCATCATCATCATCATCCTCCTCCTCTACCTCCTCCTCCTCATCATCATCCTCCTCCTGTCACTCTGAGATCAAAATGAAGATGTTAAAGTCCTCACTCTGTCATTTAAGTATTTCTGGATCTTACAGAGTCTGAAGTAAAATCTGTCTGTTGAGGCTCCATTGTTTCCTTTCCTTCCTCCTTGCCTTGTTTCCTGAATGCTGTTGGAGCTGCTGGGTTGTTATTAAAGGATTCACATTCTGGCCTGCAGCTGCTCATGCACTTACTCTAAATCACTCTGGATAACAGTATCTGAGAGGCTAAATGCCTGCATCTGTATATATCCTTATATTATAATTGCCACCATCTTGTATCGATTACACTCAAAAATCCATCAGGCCTAATGCGATTTCATTAAGATACAGTCAGAGTAAGCTATTCCACACAAACACAGTGGACAGGCGAGTCCATCTGCAAAGTTTTGCTGCATCTGGTCATGAAAACCTTTCAGATGCCACAAGACATTGGAAATCATTCAGGCATCCTGCGTTTCATTCTACCGTAATTATTTTCCAATCATTTGTTGTATTCTAGGTAGAAGTGTTTGACATTCACATGTAGTTGTGTAAAAGTACAGGAGTTTGAACATGGTTCAAATGTGTGGTAACATCTCCTGATCATGAGGCTAAAAAGATGATAATATTTATATTATGTCTTCAGACGCCTTTGATACTGTGATGGGCAGTGACTAGGAGCAGAAATCTCTTACAGTCACTGACACCAACATGACAACGTGGGTCAGAAAAGCCAACACCATCACGAGTTGGATGGGCTACAAGGAACCGTCTCTACGTCTACACAGACTACATGCTCACATTTTGAATGTCATTGCCTCTCATCTGCTCACATGCTTTAGGCTCTCATATCCAAGTCTATCTCCACACTTCGTTAACACTGTGCCAGTGTTTGGTGACAGGTCTGGATCCCTCCACTTGTTCTGGAATAGGGTTCAAACTTATCTGGGTTGTTTGTCTAGTTGTTGAGCGTTGCTACAGTGCATTTGTAAAACAGTGTCAGGAGAGAAGATGTTTCATGGAACATGTGCACATGAGGGAACGCTTCGTGGTATTAAAACTGTCCAGACTCCATCGCGAGGACATGGTTTGTAAGGTGGAAAGGAACACAGAACCAACATCTATTAACCTAGTGTTATTTTGTACTTTTTTGATTTTATTCTCCTCAGGTTGACTTTCATGATTCATGTTTGCGGCTCCAGTTTTCAGTTGACTTTAAGGCCAAAGAAACCATTATTTTACACTTAAATGCTATTGGACAGGAAATACTTCTGACGTTTTTAAAACCTTCAAGGTTTCACAAACATCTATATTCTGCTTCTTCCTACTTTTTCTTTTTAATTGTCCAATAGGCTCCTCAAGGACAAAAAATACACAGCAGAGTATTTTTAAAGAACTGCATGTGTAAAAGTTAAGACGTGAGAGAAGGCTTTGTCTACAGCTATGGTTCAGTGTTTTCAGGAGGAACATTTAATAACGCGAGGCTGCAAAACAAACCTTCAAACCTCCTCACAGAGGAAACGTTACATGTTTGATGTGTCACTGGTACTGACGTGATAAAAAGTCAGAAATGCTCCTTTAGCTTCCAAACATCTAAGCTGTTCGTGTTTGGACAGAAAAAGAATTTACTGGAAAACGACAGGGTTTTTAGTCTCAACTTCTTGTACCTAAGACCCACAAACGCCACCTTCACGAATAACAGACAAAATAATCATCAAGTGAGGGAAAACTGGGCTGTGAATGTGTGTTGTGTCACTGTCATCTGTAAATATTCTGCTCGTTGCCACCTGCCATATTTCCTCACCACATGCTTCGGAGGTTTCTCTGGCTCAGCGTCATCTCCTACGTCACGTTTCAAAACCTGAACCAGTCCCTGCATCCGAGGCCGTCAACAAGGACACGACCCACAATGCACGACATGAACAGAGGCCACGTTTATTTATTCTTTTTGGTAAGTTTTTAGACTACAGACCAAATACATCCAAAGGTTGTATTTACTGAACATCCTCAGACTACCTTCACTGGTTATGTCTCACTATGATTCTTAGACTCAAAGATTCACCTGTTTCATCAGCTGCTCTACTTCTCTGTTTCCAGAAGACAATGTAATCCATTAACGGTGACTTTTTAATGGGTTTTAAAGACTGAAATTCATCTCAGTTTGATGAATCCACCATAAATGTTTCCTAATGTGACTGCTCGTCTACAGATGACAGAACCCTGAGTTATTTTATAGTCATCACTAGTTAACATGGTTAACATGGTTAACTAACATGTGGACTAGGTACTGGATGTAACTGCAGTTCTAGGAGTACCTGCAGAGCTCTCTAACAGGCTTCACGACAAAGATAAAGATAATGTCAACATGTTCATTCAGATATTTGTACAGATGTCCCTCCTGTCCATATGTAGATTGACTCCTGTGGCTCTAATGTTAGTCATTAACTGTGGCAGAACATTTGCTTCTACACAATGATTTGTCTTGACTGATCGTGATTGTGGTTGTGATATTCAAACTAACTTGAAACTGTGCATTTTAATTTAATGTACATTAAACAGACCAGATCCCCGTGGCCCCGACAAAATCTAAAAGTGTTATTGAATGTTTTTCTAGTTCTGCTCATCACTATGTTCCCCTGAATTAAATGTATAACATCACCTGTTGCAAAGCCTCGATTTGGACATTTTGGCCGTCGCCATCCTGGATTTTTGGAAACAGGACAGAGCGGTGAAACCTGCACTGACACTAAGTCACTGAAAACACTGACCACGCTGATGACGAACATGTTAAACATCACCACGTCACTTCAGCTCCTGATAAACCTCAACACATACAGTGTTTCAAACTTCAGGTTGTTGGGAAGGTTGTAAAGTAAAAGTATTGGATAATTCAACTCCAGTGTATTAAAACTCAAGTGACGAGTCGGTTTTGAAAACGTAAGGAATAAAAGGAACAGATACTTGTGTTAAAATGTAAGAGTAAAAGGAGAATGTTGCAATAAAAATAAATACTCAAGTAAATTCCAGACACATGAAAACTGACCAGACGCTTGTCGACAGGGAGACATCTGACGAGAAGATAGAAATGTAAAAATGTCATCGGCTGAATGTCCATAAACAGAGGCTGTATTAGTCTGAGAGGAAACATAAAAGCAGATTATTTTGTTCACTGTTGAACTGCAGTGGCTTCAGCAGGAGAAGATAGAGATACAAACACCTGCAAAATGTTTGACTAAGTGAAGACAACCTGTGTGAGTTTTTATTTTCTGCTTCACTTCTTTCTGAGGTGAGTCATGGTGAGGTTGCGGCGTCCTGCTGAGATACAGAATGCGGAGGTTACCTGACTGCTGAAACCCAAAGAAGAAAAACCGACGTCCCACAGAGTTGGAAAACCACAAAGAACAAGTCTACTGTGATGCAGCCTAAAAAGTCCAGAGCAAGAGGGAGAAAATAGTGATATAAACCACGTCTTCATGTCGGAGCAGTGGGAGAGGAAAGGAGTCTGATTACAAAGGAGAGAGGTGAGGAAAACCGGAAGCTTGTGGAGCGTGAAAGAAACCGAGGCTACGGAGCTGGATCAACACGGACACACTGTGGGCTTTACACCTCGTTACAGCCACACATGACACAAAGAGAAACCGAACACTTTCAGACATGAAAAGAAAAAAGGCAGAAGTACATAGAGTATATGGAGAAGAAGAGGCTCTACGTGATGAAAACGAAACAACCATCAGTACAAGAAACAGAGTAAAGCTGAGGATTAGACATAAGAGAAGATTTAACACAAACAACTCAAATATACCAATGTTTTATAAACCAAACCGGACTAAAAATCATGTAAAAGACTTTCATTTTCCGTGTTTGAAACAACAGCCACATGAAAACTCAGTTCCTGAAGTTGTGTTCAATTATGTTAACATTACTCTTTGTTAGTGTTTAAATAACTGTCACAAGGCAGAGACACATGGATTCCCCTGTTTGCTCAAAATACACCCATCAATCCATGTTTTTTTACAGTTGATGTTCATTCCAGATTTATTTAGGTATTTATGACTTCTACTTCAGTTGACTGGGAAACAGCAACTGATGAACAATATGTATCAGCAGAACAGAACATTTCACAACCACAAAATGTTCAAACGTCTGAGTGTTTGACCTCAACAACAAAAAACAAACCAGCCACAAACTAAACGTCCATCATCTCAAATCAAGAACATCAGAGTGGACATCAGCCCCATTAAGAACATTTATGTGGACGTCACCATTAACTGTGCTGTTGTTGAAGTCCTGATCGACTACGTTAACACTAGTGTTTGACTCTGAACAAAATAAAAACACATTTGAGTTTAATGTTCAGTGTTTCAGACGCATTGATGTTTTTAGGTATTTATTTCTTAGATTAGCTGAAAAACAACAGCTCAAACTCAAAGCAACTTTGTTCTTATTTACTTCAATCCACCATGTTTTCTAAACCATCATAAGCTCATCTCTATGAGCAGAACATCTCCACAACATCAGCAACATCTGCAAAAACACCTCATTTTCAACAACACACTAGCAGTCAGAATCAAACCTCCAGCGGATTCACTTACCGTACTCGATGTCGTAGAAGACGATGAACTTCTGCCAGCGCAGCTCCTCCACCAGCGTCAGCATGACGTCGTTGAGGCGGACGGGTGGCCGGGCGGCCAGCGTGTAGCGCTGTCCTCCGGGGCTCGGGTTGAACTGGCAGGCGGTCCTGGGCGAGCCCTCGCTGTTCCTCTGGATGTACAGGTGAGGGATGTGCATGGCGTCCGTCAGGGACTGCAGAGCGCTGGCCGACGCGCAGCCGGTCGACGTCACCAACGCCAAGATGCCCTGGTTCATCAGCTCACAGGCTGCGGAGAGAGAGGAGGGAGAAGGGCTTCGTTTTACACAGAGAATTACCTCACACTTCGTTCTCAACACAAACCAATGAGTGACTTTAACCCTCAGAGACCACAGCAGTTTGTGCTGCACATCCTTCAGCATCGAATATGTTCATGGAGCCTTAACCCGGAGTAAAAGTACCTTGAACTTTAACTTGTATCAGGCTTCATCTGAAAAGGAACATCTTCTAGTCAAAACACGTTCCAATTCTACATTTGCTTTTTTTTTGAGAATGGATGAATTTATCAGGATTTCAGTAAAACGTGAATCTAAAGAAAGAAGTGTCTTTATTCAGAGAAAAGTGCATGAAACAGTCGTCAGCCTTTGAGGGTTAAATAATAAATAAACATGTTAGAGAAGCAGAATCCTGGTGTCTCGACCTGTGAAGTAAATGTGCTGAAGTGTGTGACTGGTAACACTGCGTCCTGACCTACTTGTGATCTTTAAATCCTGCCCTGTGCCCAGGCCGCCAGGAGACACTCGCATGATTAAACACACTGTGGATCCAAGTGCAACCTGCTCAAGTCAAACTAAAGGTTAAACTGTGGCGTCGGAGAGGAGGAAGGAAGAGTCTGTCTTTGGTTTGATGTTTAGGCTTTCAGATCCCAGTAGGACTGAGGTGTGTTATCCAGACGCAAGATGACACGATCACATCCAACCATGTGTAAAGAGGCTCTAAAACCCACGCGACCACACACACCTTCAAACTGTGACGAGCTCCACAGGTTCCTCTAGACCATAGACACTCACCTCCAAAGAAAACGTAGCTAATCTACAAATGTCCTGTCAAATACATTTAACATCAGTGTAACCCTGCCTGATTTCCTGCTTCACAATATTCACCTCATCGAACATGCACCAATTATGAGGAAAAGTATGTAAGTTTTTCAAGATTATCCTAAAACCAGGCAAAAAGTGAAATCCACTTTCAGTTCTACAAATATATTTAATTTAAAGATTATTTAACTGTGAATGATGTGGATCCGAGTTATTACATTTAATGAAAACTAAGACAAATATAAAAACAAGTTCACAAAGACAAACTACAATGAGCAGCACAGACGCATTAAAATGACACTGAATCACAGGTAAAATTGGCTTAAATAATAATAATAATAATAATAATAATAATAATGATAAAACAGAATAAAATGACTTTTCACAGTGGTTTTGTTTTTCATCCAGACTTTTTCAGCTTCTATAAATCAAGGCTTTCCTTATAGTAACTGAAAAACTAAAGTCACACTAACTAATGTAACACATACCTGAAAAAAAAATAGAAAAAAAATGAAAGTAATAAGAACAGTTTGGAAAAATGAGCAGGCGTTAGTAAGTTTATCATGAAAAACCAACCAAAACGGAGTTAAATGAACAGTTCCACACATGGACACTGTGCATGAACATGTACAGTATGTATATAAACGGCGCCGTGTGCCGAGCCCCGCCTCCGCACCGTTACCCATACTGCACCTGTCCTACAATGAACCTAAGCCTTTTAAAATGCATCCAGTGTTGCTGTGGCTCCTGCTGAGGCAGTAAATCCTCAGCCACAGTGTCATCACTAACCTTGCCTTTGCACATTTAAATTCCTGTGTTAAACCAGATATGGAGCAGCTCAAATCCCCTTTCCACACACACACACACA
This sequence comes from Coranthus polyacanthus, assembly GCA_037367275.1. Taxonomy (NCBI): domain Eukaryota; kingdom Metazoa; phylum Chordata; class Actinopteri; order Kurtiformes; family Apogonidae; genus Coranthus; species Coranthus polyacanthus. The sequence goes on along the minus strand of JAPQRN010000040.1, from coordinate 8,493 downwards.
CACAGACACACACAAAACACACACACACACACACACACACACAGACACACACACTGCTGAGGCAGCACTGAGCTCCAGCCAATCATCTGCTACTGAAACCAAATACAAGTAGAGAATCCACTATAACAGCCTTTTATTTGTCTTTAACTCTTGAAAACCGGGTGCAACGCGTGGCTTCTTCTCCATTAGCGGCAAACGCAACATGTGTGAGTTTTATAAGACGTCACCGTTTTCATGACACGCAATGGATGTGATTCACTGAAATGCACACGAGGGAGAAATTAAGTTTCAGACAATTAGTGACACTGATACAGATACAGCAGTTACTACAAAAATAATGTCCTTAAGTTCAAAGATTCAAACTCAGATTGTGAAGCAAATTTAAAACTGTTGAACTGTTGGAAAGTTGCAAAAATATCGGTTTCCATAAAGAGATTTGTAGTGAATAAACCAGGATGTGAAGTGTCATCAGAAGGTGGCGCTGTGGGCGACGTTACATGACTGTGACTGATGCTGTTTTACTTACAACATGGTTACTTAAAACATGGTTTCCATATCCCATTATGAACATGAACTCTGTCAAACAAGACGAAAACCACCTCAAGCTGTAGTTACTGCACAACTACTTAGTTTTATTTAAAGGTACAATATGATTAACGTTTCTAATCTAACGGTGTCTATTGTTACTCACTGTTGTAGCTGTTTGAGCAGAAGGAAGACAATGGAAAACTCAGGATGAAGGATTTTTGTGGAAAATCTGACACGAGTCATCGTCATCGAAACCAGTTTATCATGTAAACAAACAAGAGTCATGACCTTAGACATGAGTCAACTCATGTCAACACGTTACACAAACTTCACGTAAGCACAAGAACATCTTCCACATTGAACCATTAAACTATGGCTGAAAGAAGGGCATTTGTCAACACTTACATTCAGTTCAGTTTCTCTGTTTAGACTGTTTTTTTTTAAAGTTAAAGAACATTAGGGCAAAGACAATCATCAGTGATAAAAGCTGAAGGTTTAAGCTCTCAAACGGTTTTCATTTCATGTTTGCGTCTGCGTCAGAGGCTGAGAAATGAATCTTCTAGTTGACGTTGAGGATTCAGAGAAGCCTCAGGTTTTCAGAGACAAGGGCACCTTTTGTAAAACATATCTCATGTTCATCGCAACTTTTACAGCTTCTGAAAATCAAGGCTTTCCTCATAAAACCTGAAAAACCAAACTATAGCTAAAGTCACAGCCTGAAAATGAAGATAACACTACTTATGCACTGATCAAACTAAAGTCAAAACTTAAACTCAAAGAGTAAGTACAAATAAAATGAACATTTTAAAACTATAATAACACCATTTTACATCTGCAAATGTGGGGGAAGCTGCACCTGACATTTATGGTGCTGCTCTGAAAAACTAAATCTGAAAATCACACCTACTTAATGCTGCAGAGGTGTGAGAGCAGGGAAGCAGAGAAAGGATGAAGTGACTTTAAAATGTACAGACTGGTTTGTTTTGAGTAAATCGAGGTAAGTGTCGCAGCTAATATGAGGCTTTTCGCGCTGATGTTTTCTCTTTTTTTTTGTTTGTGACATAAAGCTCCGTTGGCTCCTGCGTTCTCCCCTGACGGACAGTTTAAACCTCACAGCAGACTTTCATCCCTGGTTAGAGCTCCACTTTCTCTGCAGGTGAATGTGTCCAGACTAAAAGGTCAGGAGACGCTCCAAAGGGCATCAGGCATCTTACCACTGAGCTCCCACTGGGGAAACTGTGAAAAGCAAGCACTTATGCAGAGGCAGAGGAGCGTGCAGCAACCAGGTGAGTCTTGCAGGAAAAGAAATGAGATGAGATGCAGTGGTGAACAGCTGGCTGGTCGCAGGGACTCTGACGCTTAATGTTTGATGAGTCCAACTTGGCTGAACTCAGGCTGAGCGTCTCCGAGCTGAGACCAAACGTAGGACAGAGTCGTGGAGGAGAACGTCGACATCCGCCCGCCATCCAAATGCACAAAATTCATCTTTATTAAAGGAGCTGCTTCCCGTTCGCTTCGTCAGCATCTGCCGGTTTTTGGGAAGCGATGACGAGGCAATAATTTCACCAACAAAAATTTCAATTGTCTCAAAGATAATGAGACAAATGTGCGTCCTGTGGAAGTGCAGTTAATGAACTCGCACTGAAGCATTTAGAGTGTAATCGAGTATTAAATGAGTGAATGTTTTTGCTAAAAGCCCGGCAGATAAGATGGGAATCGGACTCATTGGTTCCATTTAATAAAAAATGAATCGCTTCTGATCCTGCACATGATGAAGGTCAGGATGTGGTTTAACAGCTGCAGGATTCTTGACTCTGCAGGAGCTGCTAATCCACCGGCAACAACTTCATTACTTCAGCTTTCAGAAGAGTTAGTGTCAAAACGGACCACTGGGAGGAAAGCTGCCGGGTTCTACCTTCACCGTCGACTTTTCTTTCTGTTTGCTGACGTCATGCACCAAAAATGAACATTTTGGGTGAGTCAGACACAGAATCAGTGAGTTAGGACTTTAAAATCCTCATGTCGTGGGAGGACGACATGAAGAGGTGGGGAATTAAATCCTGCATAATTGCTCTGAATATGTTCACACTGTGACTTTAAATTTGGCTTCGATTCTATGGAAATGTAAGAGAAACGGAAACATATGAGACGTCACATGAGGGGTAGGTTGTTTAAAACCCTGTTCATGGAGGCAGAGCTGAGTCTCAACACAACAAAAACGATTAATGAAAATAATCTGTACTCAACCTGGGGCTTAGCGTTTGGGTTTGATGAAGTCATATTTTCAGCATCAGGGTGTGCAGACGTTTTTTTCTTCAGTAAATTTCCAGCAATTCTGTGGGTAGTTTCCTGTGACATTAATATAAAAGTCAAATCCCTCACAGCGGATTTTGTCATTGACAGGTCAGCTGTGTTTCTGTTTTCCCTCAGATACAGAGGAGGCTGGAGGGGGCGATGGACTTACAAAATCCAGGACGTTGACACCAGAGACCAGAGTTCACATCCCAACTCCAGTAAGTTTAGAGTCAGGGAAATATCCTGGTTTGATTTAAATATAAATAAACACATTGTGGATGTTTTATTCGACATGTCCAGACATCTCTATTACAAGGTCTGTTCCTGTTATGTTTTAAAACACAGTATCTCACAAACGTCTCGAGGAAATGTCTTCAAATTTGGCACAAATGTTCACTTGAACTCAAGGATGAACTGAAAATATTTTAACGACCAAAGGTCAAAGGTCAATGTTGCTGTGACCACACAAATCACAGTTTTCCATAACTGAAGATTTGGGATTATGATAGAAGGACTTTTGATGTCTCTGATTGAATTTACGGTTCTTTAAAGTTAACCCTGGTTCTTTCCCTAAACATAACATAGTGTCTAAATTTAACTGTCGAAAGTTTAACATCAAAAGACCCGTGAGTAGTTAAAACCAACAACTGCAGCTTCAAAGGGAAGCCATTGTAGAAGTATGTTAAAGTGTAGTACCACTGACAGCCACTAGAAGCTTCTCTAAAATGTCTAAAATGGTGGTTCATCTATAAATGATTTGTCCATTAATCAGACTTTCAGAGCTTCTGTTTATTGAATAAAACATATTTTTTCTGGACATACAGCTCTGCCACAGTCGAGAGGTTCCACTAACAACAAGGTCAAATGATGCTGAAATGTTCCATAAAGGTTACTGTTTGACCAGGTTACCAGTCTTATCCCATCCTTCCTCAAGCTCTTCGCTTTTGTCCAAATATGGTAACGTGGCGATGGCCAAAACGTAAACTCATGGTTTCAAAAGGAGAGACCAAAAACCAATGGGAGACATGATGGTGTCTCTGTCCACTTCCTTTACAACACTATAATGTACATAGACAAACATCTAGAAGTAGTGGATCTGAAACATTCTACTGTTTCAGAAAGGTTGCTAATTAATACAAGGTACAACGATGGTAAATGACCTGGATCAGCTCAGCATCATGTCAAAATGACAGGACTATTCAGACCATGCTTTACAACATGTAGATTAAAGAAATGTTAACATTTCTATTTGTTTCCCAGCTTTGTTCCCTGAACACATCACCTAGTCGGGTTTTGAACTAAACCTAGTTTCTGAGTAGGTCACGTGCTTTTTGTTTATGTCTATCCACATGATAAGAACAATCACATGTTTAATGAGCCTCAGAGCATCAGAGTCTGAGCTTCACAGTCGGTCCAGCACTGAAACCACTGCGGACCAATTAGTGTAATATACTGGAATGGGACTAATAGGTTTGGAGGCCTCAGAAACACAAAGCCGGTGGCTGTTGGGATAACTCACTCAGCAGAGAGCTGAGATGATTTGGGTTGTGGCGTGACTCAGTCGCTCTATGAGTCCACAGTGAGTCATGGTTTCATCTGTGCTAAATGAAGCCTGTGCAATATTTAGCCGAAGCGACTCCCTGTGCATCCTAATGACACTTACAGAGTGACTCCTACCAGACGGCGGGAGACAAAGACCATTAGGGTCGGAACAAGACAAAGATCTCCCTCCCTCCGCCTCTCTGCTTATTAGTCGGATTTTTATCAATATGCTTTAAATGAGCTCTTGGAAACAAAGCAAACTCATTTTATAAGCAGGAGGCTATAGATTTATAGAAAATCCCTCTGGATGTCAGCGAGATGGGACGGCACCGACTCTTAGAAATACAGGTCCAGGGTTTGAAATAATGTGTAAACATCACATTAAGGTGCACACAGTCTGCCGTCTTTGTGGAGGGTAATTTGTTACCAATGTAAACATCCTTACATCTTTGTGCAATTTCACTGGGTAAACAGATGGTTTTCATAAAAGAGCTTTGGTATATGTGTGTGTGTGCTGCATTTTAAGATAAATGAGTCCAAACCATGTGGACTGCAGGGACTAGTGTTCTGTACAGACCACCAAACCCCAGGAAACCACGTCTTTATGGAGCTGCCTTTGTGTCATAGCAAAACAAGAGACGGACAAACATTAACTATCAACACAAACGTGGAAGCACGACGATTACTGCCACAGCTGCTTCAAAATGTTAGGAAATACTGTATGAAGAGGTAGATGGCATGATTCTGTACAAATGGATGAAAGGACAAATGGACGGTTGAATTTACATTATTCAGTTAATTTGCAGCATTGCAGCTTCCTGTCTAAATAACGTCTCAGAGATGTTGTGTTTAGACGACAGTAAAATGTGTGTTAGGTATATTTCCTATACCTTAAAGGTTCAACGTGTCGTATTTAGTGCCATCTGGTGGTGAAGGCACAGACTGCAGCCAACAGATTACCCCTCACCTCCAACACAGCTTTTCCATAGAGCCATGATGGTTCAATGTCCTCATTAGGAATAATTAAAAGTCCATCTCCTCCTCCTTCCTCATGTAAAAATCTGTAAATATTGTACTTTTCTAAAACTGGTTGGTGAGGTTTAATGTGATCAAACAGATGAATATGGAAACATTGAGACAGTCAGTTGTAAAAGTGTTTGTTTTATCCTATATCTTTACATATGAAGATAGACCAGTTGTTGAGTTGATGAAGAACAGCCTCCAGTCTTTGTTCTTTGAGTCCTTGATAGTCCAGACCATGTCCTGTACTTGTCTCTTGGACCTCGAGGATTAATTTTTCTTCTACACAGTGAAGGAACAATATTTGTTTTTTGTGGAGTTGTACTTGGTTCCTAACAGAAATTCAGAGTTGAGAGTGAAACAATATGAGGAAATAAGAGGCTGAGAGCAAGTTCTTAGCTTTAAAATTCAACCTGCATCTGCAAAGTCGGGGAAAGTCGGGGAAATTGGGGTGAAGGAGTTTATTATGTTTATAAATTCAGGTAACTTTAGGGGTTTATTTTGTCGCAGATGAACAGCAGGAGAGTCCAGCACCACCAGAGTCCACGTTCAGAAAATCTGTGTGAAAATCCAGGATTTACTGACTTGAGGGAGCACTTGTAGAGAAAGCTACCTTCAGCCAGGCTTGAGCAGCTGCAGCGGCCAGTGTTTAAAGACCTGGAACCGTAACAAGTGGAAAAAATAAGGCCGGCTGCAGCTCTGATGTGGAGAAATCCAAGAGGTCGCACGTTTCTTTAATCTGTAATGAAGCTGCATGTTCACATTGACCCTGGTTTTTAATCTAGTGCCTATGATATCTGTTAATCTGCTCATCCTGCGTATCCTGCTGCTTTTAATCTCACCTCCACTTTTCTACAGCGGCTGCCTATGTGCAGTAAAACAGCGGCCGGATTGTTTTTAAGTTACTGCAACACAATAAGAGGGGAAATGAGATTCATTCATGTGTCGGAGGGCAGGGAAGCACAAATAATCGATGGAGGCGGAGGAAACAGATATCCAGACTGGCATAACAAAACAAAGGGATTAGAGCGACCAGGCACAGCCTTATTGAACAGATCAGTGGCACAAGACAAAGCAGGAAGACGAGGCGATTCTCTGATGCTTCTATCTGATCTTACAGTATTAATGGATGCACAGTATTTTCATATATTTCAGGCTTTGTTTCGCCGCTGTCAATCAGTAACATCATACATGTGGATTAAACCTCGCTGAAATGATCATATGAAACCGCGAATCATAAACATGAGAACACGATGCCGCCTGCAGTACAGCACGGTTGGTAGTTTGTTATTGAAGGATCCACTATTTCCACTGTCCTTGTACAACCAGAGGGAGGTGTTGGAGGCGGATGGAGGGGTTGAGTCTGTAGGTGTTTAGGTTCATTTTCACAAAGTCTGAACCAAGGCTCGTGTTTTGGTCTCGTTAGTTTTGCTTTGAGAGAAGCCTGAATATATGTCTTCATTTAGATCAGACTTTAGGTAAATGAACAGTTTCAAACTAAACTCACCTTAGTTCTGAAGATACTCAAGTGTTTGTTAGTGTGTTTTGTTGTGTTCTTTGTTTTTAAGATGAATGCAGTATCTCCTCCACCTCTTAAAGTTTATATAAGTCTGTATGTTATGTGTGTATATTTAGTTATTTTTTACTTGTCTTTAATCTACATTTCTTAGCACAAAGCTGTGAAGACATTGTGTTTTGTCTTGTGTTATTTGCAGATGATTCTTGTGCTTCAGTAGATTTTTACTTTGTTTTATTTAATTATTTACTCCTTTTCTCTTTTTTCCCTCTTTTTCATCCTAATGTAACAAAAGTGGAACATGTTGCACAAATACCCACTGAAACCAATTAACTAAGTATTAACTTAATTAAGATGGGAAAAGCAGTGCATGTGTGGTGTGAAATGTGCATCAGGAGATAAGACAGAAGGTCTGTTTCCTGCAGCTATAGGTGCAACATATCAGGCTTATTCTAATTTTTATTCTAAAATCATCAACTTGTGCAGTTGTCACAAGTTAAAAGAGTCAAATTTAACTGAAATGTCTTTTTAAAGGTCTGGGAAATGAAATAAGATAATCAAATATTAAAAGTTTTTGTCTGCTTTTGAGGAGGTGGTTTGTTTTACATTGGTTCTGGTTTGGGTGATCTCTTGGCCTCTTGTGCATCGTCATCATGTATTCAGTCAGTGTTGAGAGATAAGGATGTGGAAATGGTCAGAGTTACAGACGAGGACGAGCCTCTTTTCCTTCTTTAACGTCTGCTCGTCTCTGTCTATTTCCTGCTCTCCTCCCAGCATCCTCTGGGCCTCCGTTCCTCCTGTGCTGCTTTTCATCCTTCCTCGTTTCATCCTCTTCTGAAGTTTCTCTCCAGCTCCTCCCTTCGCTTCATGTCTCAGTCACCGTTCAGTCTGCCTCTGCCTCCGTCATCTGAACTCGCCTCTGTCTGTGTCTTTCTGTTGTTTTCTTCTTTTCATCTCCTCTGAGCACAGGGTTTTAGTATCAGCTGCAGAGGGAGTTGAACCCTGAGCTTTGGAAGAAAAGGTGATGAAGGAGCACAATCATGGCTTAGTTTTAGAGAAATAAGTGCTGTAATTTCCAGCTTCAGGTCCTACTTTGTCGTGTATCTTTACAGTCTGGTAGAAGCAGCTGCAGGAGCATCTTAGTCTGGTTCATGAACTTTGAACTTATGAAGTCATGATGAAAAGATAGATCTTTATCAAAATGCAGGGTTAGGATTACTGAATTCTTTCAGTCACAGACTGGCTTTTATTTAGTGTCTCAACATTTTTAGCATCTCTTTACTTTATTCTGATTCTTAGAATGTGGTTCTGTTGGCACTGTTTCAACAGACTCTAATATTCCACTAATGATGTCAACACGTGTTCATGGTTAAACATTCTCATGTCTTACACTTTTCCTACACCTTCCAAAGCAATGGCTCTAAGTTTTTGGTTTTAATGTTTAATGTTTAAAAGTTTAAACATTGGCATCCGGACATGATCCGGTCATGATCCAAACATGATCCGGACATGATTCAAACATGATCCAAACATGATCCAGACATGATCCAAACATGATCCAAACATGATCCAGACATGATCCAGACATGATC
>JAPQRN010000039.1:0-21091 GCA_037367275.1 Coranthus polyacanthus | reverse complement strand
AAATTAAGCAGGCACCAAACAGCACGCTACTGTTGTCTTTATTCTGTTTGTCCCCCCTCCCTCCCTCGCTTCCATCTCATCCCTCGTCCCTTGTCCCTTGTCCTCGTTTTGGCTTTAATTATCGAAGACTCCCTCTCAGCAGCCTTTGTTCGCCCATTCACCATCACTGTGTGTGTCCTATAGCGGCCATCTTGCAGCTTTCTCTCCCGCTCTCTAGCCTCTGACATGGGGCATGCTCTATGCAAATGCTGCTATGTTATATCAGTATGTAATAGACTGAAAAACCTTCAAAATCATCATAAGTAGTCCCTCCCTCTTTCATTTTCTTTACGTGTATCCTGTATAAGTTAGTCATTCCATTCTCACCATTTGCTGTTGATGGCACTGTGTGTCTTTGCTCCATCCTCCAGGTGAAGGCTGGCCTCAGAACGTTGATTCCCATTGAGCAGAAGTATATCGAGGAGGAACCCAGAGTGTCCAAACAGGTACATCAGCAGCCATTATTTATCCTCTACCATAGCAGTTCATTTTTATTTCTGTCTACCACTGTACCCCTTATTCTACTTAACTGTCTGAACCAAAACCAACAAGCCTGGAGAGTGGCATCTTGTAATGCACAACAACTGTGTGGGCAAGATACAACAGGATGATTGAAGGAAAAACAGCATTTTGTGTTTTTTTTTTTTCCTTCCCCTCTTTTCTCCCTTCTCTCATCTCACCCCCCTCACATCCACTCTGAGTGGTGAATAGAAATGTCAAGCTGTCAGCTCTGGGGTGCATAAGTAGATTGGCCATCCTTATAGTTGGCCCTCTTTGCCACTGCTGCTTTGCACTTCATTGTCACGCCGCTCAGTGTGGCGGCACCACAAAGGACTGAATAGCAGGGGCTGGCCCACATCAGACATGTCATATAAGTGACCGTTTGGGCTCAGCAGTCAATGCTGCGCCATGCACAGCCGAGCACAGCCCTGCCCAGCGCAGAACGACACACACAGTGAGTCCCATACCACCCTTTTGTCAGCCCTCTATCCATTCCCTTTCCCTCACTGTTTCTGCCCTCTCCGTCTCTCCGTCTCAGCCCACTCTATGCTTTTCTCCCAAGAGCAGAATCCTTTTTTCATCTTCATTTCACCTCTGACTCATAGAGATGACCCATGTCAGCGTCTCGCAATGATGATGTCACTGGCTGCTTTGGAGAGATTGCCCCATGAGGACTCTTTTGTGTGGTAGCAGCTCCCCTGCTGTAGCTTGCTGCTTAGTGTGCAGAGACACAAAAAAAAATGTAAAAAAAAAAAAAAAAACACCAGCTGCCTGCCAAACATGACCATTTAATTGTAATTATGACACTTGACTTAATAAATGACTTTTCCACTTTTCTAAGTGTTTTTGAGGAATAACTCAAGGCACTCTGTGCAATAATTCATGAAAAATGAAATATCCTTATCGTGGCAGTTACGGCAATAATGAGCCAAGAAGAGTACAGCATGTACATCAAGTGCATGTACTGAGGAGGAATGTGGAAATGGATGATTCACAGTCTTGCTGTCCTCAGGGTCTGTGTGTCCCCAGCAGGACACCATACAGTCATCCTTAGTTTGGCAACAAAAAGCTCCTCATAATTATACATAGGGAAGGAGTGATCCTTCTCTCAACTAGCATCAAAGAAGCTAAGCCACCCCTAACTGCTTGCAAATCCACCCGGAAACACACATAAAGTAATACTGTACGGGCAGTAGACTCTGTTGTCTTGTTGCAAACACATACTGTATGTCCACAGAATACACACATTCAAACACACACAATCTTCCAAAGAGTAAAATAATGGCCTAGAATTTTTTTGAAGAGCGATCTGCAGAGACAGTTTGTCCTTTGGGATCACTTTCTCCTGGTGGTGACCTGATTGGGTGGTTGGCGTCCTTTGCTGCTGTTAGACTATTCCCTGAATGGTTGGCAACCCAGGGGGAGGACAGCAGTTAGCCAGTTCTCTCTCATCTCTGGCCAAATGCCTGGAGAACCCTCAGGGAGGAGAATCCAGGGACTGTGTTGGAAATTGTTATTATTGTACTTAACTTTATCACTGGAAGAGTAGACTTAAAGAAACATTGTGAGTCAGCTTGTCACACTTTAAGTGGCCATTTGTCCTAGACAGTAATCCATATCCATATATAGCTACCCAAAGAGGGGAAACCAATGTCCTCACTGCGTTCTCAATGCTCTAATGTGGTCAAGCCAAAGTGAGGTCAAAGCTGCAAATCTCTTACTTGTAATCGAGTACTCCAGGTAAATGTACACACAGCTGATTAACACTATGTCAGTTTAACAAGTGTGCAATTGTCACCAATTCACACCTTAACCAAACCAAACAAAAAGAGTTTAATAGACAACAGGGTACATGTGGCACTAATGTGGAAAAGTCATAAAAACCTGTTGATGCTCGCTGCCTGTCACACCAGGTCCCATCAGTTATCTGCATATTCACGGTACTGCATGGCACTATGTCTTTTTTACTGACTCTCCATATGGTTATGTACTGTGCACTGCTTTCACAGTGGTGTGATAGATCATGTGTAAAAGCGAATAATGTCCTTCTCCTTGCTGAAGCATGTTTATGACGTTTACCATTCCCTTGTTTAAAATGTTCATTTGTCTCTTTTCCAGCTGCTGTTGCGCAACTTCAACCGAGTTAGACGCTGTATCATGTTCCTGATCAACACAGGCTGCTACATCAACAGCTGCTTCGAATGGGACTCTCCACAGAGGAGCATCTGTGCTTTTGTGGTACGTACAGGTACACTTACATCACGTTGTCACACAATCTCAGAAATATTGTGGATGTTGTTGGGTAGACGCTTTTGCGAATAAAAAAGAAAGAAAAATACTTCAATAACTCTTCCAGTTTAGATGAAATTCAACTATCAATGAAGTGTCATTGATAAAGCATGGATGCTTCACTAGTAATTGCACACTCTAGCACAAGAGATTGTTGGTGTCTCAAGCACAGTCAAGCACGTGTACATTCCCACGGTGAAACTCCACACAACAGGCTGTTAAATCATACTTTCAAACTTCTTGATATGAGAGTCTCCATTTTTTTTCTGGCTTTAAAATAAATGTACACATGGTAAATACATTGCAAGTCTGTTTTGTCACTCAGATGCTGGCGGTAAATGGACAGTTGGTCTTGCGGCTTAAACATAACAGTGTAAATGAGGCTCAGAGACATTCAGATACTTAAAAAACACAGTCTACTGAAGTGTGACAAGCTGTTCCTGCAGACAGTGGAAGTGGCAGATTCTTTCTCCTTTCTCCCATCAGCCTCCTCTTCATCTTCTTTCTCTCCACCCTCTCTCTCTTCTACCTGTCATCTGTGTCTGGTATTAAAAGGTGAAGTGTAATTGGACAGCAGAGCTATCAGTAAAAAGACATACTCCGGCAGGGTGGTGACTGGCTGCATGCAAGTTCCTACCCTAAAGATGACAGAGCAGGCATTTAATCCTGTCTGCTTCAGTGTCTTGACTTAAGTAGCTACAGGACAGGTGGACCCGCCCCAACCAAGGCCTTTACCATGAGGGCACTCTCCACAGCTGACATTAGACATTAGCAGCATTTGGCTGTCTGACACCAGTTTCATCTCTGTAGAGGCTCTATGTGTGTGTGTGTGTGTGTGTGTGTGCGTGCGCGAGAGAGTTTGTACAGCAGGTCACAGTGTCATCTCAAGACATGGGTCAGAAGAGACAAAGTATTGATCAGTTAACATTTTTCCAATGTGTGTGTCCAAGTGCGCACACACACTTTGTGTGCTAGTGAGTGTGTATGTGTAGGTTTGTATTTTCTACCGTGTAAGGCTGCCTTGGACGCGAGTCCTCGTGTCTCATATCTTTTGGAAATAAATGAAAATGTCAGACAAAAAATGTCAAAAAAACAGGGTCACTTCAGAATTGCCAATCTGCATGGTGAATGGAGAGGGCAGCATGCAGCCTTGGAGAGTGTAACCTCCGTGTCAGTTCACACAAACACACACACACGCACACACACACATACATGCTCCTTGTGTAGCTCTTCAACCTTTTTGAAAACGCATATAGTACACCCAGTGCCGCCTATTCATGTTCTCATTGTACTTACTTAAATTCAAAGTATTCAGATGATGATAAATGATGTATCTAGGCCAAGGACGTGGTGTTTTATAGTTTATAGAAAGTCTGAAATTTAGGTGTCATTGTGCTTTTCCTCCCCCGCTCGCTCTTTTGGGAGTCTGTTATCGTAGGAATATGCACTTAGCTAAAAGCATCAGAGTATTTAGGGCCTCTCCTCTACACAGGTACTTCCTCCCTCCTTTCCCTTCCATTTCTTCATCCCTCTCTCATTTCTCCCTCACTTTGAGAGGCCTCTTAATCACTTCGCTCATCTCTTTAAGTGGGTTTTTATGGGGGGCCATCTGGCCAAGGTGGTGCGTTCATGAAGGTGTACGGCTGTGTGTGATTATGGGCATGTGTGTCTGTTCACATGTGCACGTGCTTTTCTGTCTGGCTGTCTTTCTAGACAGATGTTACACTTAACTTTCCAAAACGGCTGTTGCTACAGAGGTGGAGTTGTGGGCAATTCACCCTCTAAACTTACAAATGTGTGCTTAACTGCTAAGTAAGCCTGAGGGGAGGAATGTGAATGTGTTCATATGTTTGCGGAGTTTGCGGTACATCAAAACGCAGTTGTCATACGGTGTCACTTTACAACATTTCGTCTACGAAATCGCTCAAAATTTTCTTCATGGTTCCTTACTCTCCTTCTGCCCAATGCTGCAATGCCAGCCGCATGTACACATCGCCTATTAGTGCCAGCTGTGATTAGTGTGTATGTTGTGTGTGTGTTTTTTGTGCATGTGAGAGAAAAGATACAGCGTAGTCTCACATGCAGCCTGTCTCTCTCTCTCTTTCACACCCACACTGCTGTCACCCACCCATCCCGACAGTGAATCAGCCACCGTGGCAGCTTTGCCTGAGGCGTTGGCACAATGGACGGGACTGGAGTTACCTCCTGTCCTGCATGACGGGTGGTGTCTGTGTGTGTGTGTGTGTTTGTAGGGGTGGATCTCCATCTCTCTGTCTCAGGGTTAAGCGTTAGCTTCCTCTTTCCACACCTGCAAGCTGAGTGTCTTTCCCTTCTATCCCTCTGTCCATCCCTGTTCCTTTTTATCTTTCACTCCCCATCCCTCCCTTCTCTTTGCCTTCCCTCCCAGAGAGCTGAGGCCATTGTGGGGCTGAGCGGTGTTGGGTTCTGTTCTCCTGCTGCTGCCAGCTCTCCCTACGGCCTCTGCAAGACAAGGCTGTTATTGCCCCAGGGACCGCAGGCCTCAGCAGCTCTTCCTCCAAACAAATTTGCTGTAACTTTATCTGCAATTGGGCCCTGAATTGGGAGCAAATAGAGGCAGCTTTGTGAAGCTCGGGGAAGGGCGAGGGCAGCGAGCTGGGGGTTGTTGGGGAGGCAGGGGAAATGATACCGGGCTCTTTTATGTCAGGCAAAGTAGGACTCTTATCAGGAAGAGAGCCCAGACAAGGGAGCTACTTCTAGAGGAAACTGGAGCACCTATCACCTGCTTTGCATTTAGATAAAAATTCACCCTGCTGAAATAAAAAAAAGGGAAAAAAAAGCAAAGACAGGTACAGAAGCAACTATTGGAGTGTGTATGTGTGTGGGTGTGTGGGTGTTTGCACATGTCTGGCTCGCAGTTTGATACACACACACACAGTGCAGAGACACCATAGCAGTCAGTGGTACACACCACTCCAGGTCTCTTTAAATTGCTCCTTTGACTCCTCTTCAAAGAACCTGTCTAACTTTTAAAAGTTTTAAAGTCGGGAGTTCGTCTTTGCCCACAGCAAGGGACAGCTTTGAAAGATATATTTCACATTTTACTGCTCTCTTGATTTGCAAAATGAATGATAGTTTAAACTATAGTGGCATGACTAACAGAGAATACCAAGTCATAGTTTAATCACCAGAGATTAAGACTCAACACAAAATGCGTGAGGCCTTTTGTTGAGGAGTCGGAGATAGTGCATCCGTACCGCTCATATGTACTGCACCAGGGTACGATTGTCATAAAATGGTGGATGATTTGTTTTATCGCGCCATGTTAATACAAAACGACTGGCTGTGACACATTTAGTTTAGTCATTCAGGCTGTTTTTGATTGAATGAAGTGCATTACTGCAGTGGTACAGCAGGGGGCAGTCTAGCACCACTGAATGATGGGTAGGTCCGGTCACAAACAGGACACAGTCTCCCTCCCTCTCTAGTTCCCTCGAACTTAACAGGACTTCTAGTTGCTATCTGGCAACACTTAGTGCCAGCATGGAAATTGATGTAAGAGAGATAAAGGGGAACTCTGAAATCCAAACTTCAGTTTCACTCCACTGAGACAGAGCAGGAGGAAAGTTAGCCTGGTGTGTGGTTAATGTAAGCCAAAGTACTGAATATTACCCTCCCACAGTGCCGCGGCTCACAGCCGTAAGGACGCGGGTTGTGTTTTGAAACAAATAATGCAAGATACGACTCTCAACGCACTGCTCTGAGTGTTTGAATAAATCATTTTGACTTTTCTGTTTTGTGAAGATTTTTTTTTATATATATTTTTATATATATATATATATATATTTTGGGGATTTTTTTTATCATTATGAGATATAATCAAAGATTATGACTGCAATGAAATCCAACCAACAAACATTTGTCAGAATAATTTACTTTACTAATTTTGTGAATTGGTATTTCAGTCGAAATATTACAAATTATACTGGCACCGTATTGCTTTGTTCTTATTTATGACTGTCTGTTTTAATTATACATCTCATTTGGATTTCAGATTGTGTCAGTTGTGAAGTTTGCCCAATTCAAATGTAGCCCTTTGACTGTATTCAAAATGTTTTAGCAGATTTGACAATATTGTTGTGCTTTGTTTTTTGACATTAATTTTTGACGTTTTTGAAGTTAATGATTTTTTTCCTGGACATTTTAGTGAATTTCACCATAGACAAAGCATGAATAATTTTAAAGGAAATCATAATAAATACTTTTTTTTTTCTTGTCTCCCTTTCCTTCCATTTTTTGATTCAGTCACCACAACCAGTAGTTTTGAAGACAACATAAAAATGGCTGCAAATTAACAATAAATAGATATTCAACAGTTATTCAGTAGTTCGGGTGGTCCAAAACAAGATTTTATACAATGGTCACGAGGAGAAAAACATCACTTTTTGGTGGTTTTACAATGTAGAACTAATACATTTATTTGCAAAATTACTCTGCTGTCAAATTATCTTAAAAGTACATTAAAGTTTGCTTATTTCAAATAATATAGAGGCACAAACACTGGGTTTTTAGGTTTTTTTACATTTCCATACAGGTAGGAATGGCTGCAGGACTGAGGCATGGTGATCATCACTGTGTGTGTGTGTGTGTGTGTTCATGCAGCTACATAATGTGTCTTCCACCACATAGAGTCATCTACAAATCATTCACATAGACTACATCAGATTTAGATTTCCTCTTTTTTTTCTCTTTGGTGCAGCAGGCTTTCGTCTTGTTTTTCTCCTCCGCCTCTCTCTGGTCACTGACATCCACAGCAGGCTCCTTCCCACTCCCTTTCCCCAGGCGAAGAGCCTGCTATCTGGTGTAGCGAGCGATGGGGGGTGCCTGTGATCGCCCAGTCCTGGTGGAAAGGTCCAGGCACTGCAGCGCCCCTATTACCCAGCCGGGGGGCACGGAGACGGGGCAGGGCTGGCCACTGCTGAGCCTGGGTGTCCGGTTCCTCCAGCTGCCTGTCAAAACTTCGCCCTCAGCTACTAATAACCAAATGGAGGAGGAATGAAGGGGGACGACAGGTTAAACAACCTTAGGCAAATGGAGAAGCAAGAATTTCTCTTTCCCTAAAATGGAGTTTTAAGATGCCATATAAACATCAGGACAGTGAGGAACAATTAATTTGTTTGTTGTTTAATAATGAAAGCACAGGCAGTTAGAGAACCACACACTAAATATATTTAAAGCACTTCATATGCCTGCTGTACCTGATTTTATAGCAGGGTATTTCAAAGAAGCACCGTGTGCGTCTGTGTGTGTGCTATTAATAGCTATGAGAATACGTTTAAAACAAGTCAGTTCCTTTGTTTGAGTGAAGTCATGTTTTTGCACCTCAACAGCACATTGTTTAGTTAGATATAATTCTAGTGTTTATCAGTGTCACATATAGAGATTTGTAAATTCTAATCCTTTTTAGGAATCTGGATAATTTTGGAATGGTTAGGATTTGAATAGAAAATGTTTTGTTGTGTATGTCTGTGCGTGAGTTCATGCTGTTGAGTTTACATGGTGCCAACATCTTTTTATGATGAACCAAGGGAAATTGTTGTGTTGCTTATCAGTATACAAATATAAATTATTGAAGAGTTTCTATTCAGTTCTTCAGTGCAGCCGTATTAAAGAGAGATTCTGCGTGTGTGAAGAATTGAGCGTGTGAGAGACAGAGAAAGATTTTGATTGTTTTGCAAGATTTGGTTGTTACACTAAGGCCAATGAGGTTTATTTGAAAAATGTTTGCGGCGTTATGCATACATAGTGGACGTTTTTATGTTTAATTTATGCCTTTTTTATTTGTATACCAAATGTCTGCGAGTTATTTATACATGAAGTTATAGTTCTCAAAGTTTAGATATGAGCCTTTCAAACTTTCTGTGAGAGAAGGGGAAAAGTTGCGGATGCAAGTTTAATTATTTTATTGGATTGTTTTTGTTGCATTGATTCTCAGATGCTCGTCTTTGAGTGTGTGGGTGAAAGGAAAATAAAATTCCGATGGCGCTGTGTGTTTGTGTACGTGTGTGTGTGTGTGTGTGTGTGTGTGAGTAGTCTTGTGGCAGACTGGCTTCACTACAGTAACAGTAGACTTACAACATACACACTGTTGAAGGGCTGTTGAACCTCATATTCATATTAACCTTAGACTGTAAAAAAAAATGAAGGCAATTCTCGCCTCTCTATGTCTTTTCCACACACACAAATATAAAACAATTTGATTGTTGATTATTAAGCTTGCTCTCTTTTGTTGATGGTGCTCAGCCAAACAGGATAAATCATAATTGGTACAGACCCATAAATCTGCTTTATACCCTTATAGTCTCAATTTCACCAATTTTTTTTTAAAGCTTCCGTCAAAACTGATTGTTGAACAAGGTTGCTTTTCCGTCAGAGAGGAATTAATTTCGTCTTTGTTACATCTGAAACAAAGGATTTTTTGTTAGTGAACTTGATAAATATGTTTTGCAAGGAAAACATAGAGTATTAGGCATGCTTTGCATTTTCTTTATTTGTCATAATTGCCAGTGAAACTTTAACAGAAGATTTTCAGAAAATATAAATATATTTTGTTCTGTTTGTTGCAGAATACTTTCATTCCTACAAAATAACCTGGCTAGACCTTTTGACAACAGTTAATGTTATGCTCTGTCACATCTGACAAAATTTCATCATTAGGAATTTTACTTTCCCACACGTATGTTCTTCCAACGACCACAATAATCTGTTGTCTGAGGCTAAAGAGCCCTGCCAAAACCGTAATACAGGGTTTTTAGAAAGGTTAATTTTCAGATGGTACTTTTCTTGTTTGGTGATGAGATGGGAGGTATAGGGGTTATGGTTTTGGCAGATGGGTGCAGAGAAGGTTAGACGGGGCATAAAACTCTTTTGGGGCAGGAGAGAGGGTATTGGGGCTTGGAGTGACAGGGTTAGGGTCTTGGGGTGTGGGGTGTGTGAGGTCAGATGCTGGGGTTTGGGGCTGAGTATGAAAGGGTCAGCTTTGACGTGCTGTGGTTGAAACGGTACATGACCTTAGCTTCTGGCATGATTGGCATGGAGGAAAGATGCTCTGACGGCTCGTACTCATCCTTCTCGCCGTCCTCCTCCTCAGCTGAGGGCCCAGAATGCCTTGAGGGTCAGGGTGTTGAACCTCAGCTCAGCAACACCAGGCCCGCACCTTTGTTGAAGCCCAGTTTTGTTTTTACGCTTTGTTCCATGGCAGTTATGATTCTGCATATGAATGTGTTTGAATATGAGCCATTCCCAATCATACATATGGCCAGCGTACGTTCTCAGCGGTTTGCCTTGTGAGGGTCAATACGGGGTCCTGGATCTATACGTTATTAGTCCAAACTGTTTGGGTTTTTTGTTCTCACTTTTTTTTCTTCTTTTTTTTTGCTGATGGTTTTGTCTTTTCTCCCTCTATAGCTTTTTGTTATCGTCGTTTGGAACTTTGAACTCTATATGATTCCTATGGCTTTGCTGCTGCCCTTGGCCTGGAACTACATCCTTATTGCGTCGGGGAAGGATACCAGACAAGATGTGGTGAGTAACCCGATTGCTTGTTGATATCCCTCCTCCTTTATTTCACTTGACTGTAAAAGCCTCTTTCCGTGGCACACAGTGCAAGGTTAAAACTCAGGCGGCATTGTTCTGTTAGACATGTTACTATAATTTGCCACATTAGGCACATTTATATACTTTGAATTCTTCTTTTAAGAGTAAATTTGATACTAACTGTGCATATGTGAGATGTAACGGGTTATTAGAGTCAGTATAGATGTACAGATGACTGACATACTTTTCTTTAGAGACAAGGAAGATGAGCATAATACAAACTCATTTAAAATATACCTTTTGATTAAATAGCAGTTGTAAACTTTGAGCAAAATTGGAACTCAAGCTGAAAAAAATCACTCTGTTGAATTTTTAAAAATTGAAAACATTCCATCTGCCCCTTGAGGAACTGCCTTCTCAGTGCAATCTCACATTTCTTACTTTGCCTTCTTTGAGGCAAAGAAAAGGGAGAAATAATAGGCTGTCACCTTGAGCTACGTTACGCCACTTACCTGGTAGTATATTTATTTAATTCATTTATTTTTATCTCTTATACCAATTAAATAATGTCAAAGCAATGTCATGGAGAAACAGACATGTTTTAATCATGGCCAGGCACATTTGGAGAGTAGAGAGTGAAAACGAGGGAGAGAGCTGGACTATGGAGTGAGCGTGAACAATGAAGTGATTAATTTTAATAAGTGCCTTTTCCAAGACCGAGTACGAAATAACCGGTTAACAGACCTCAGATTTCCGTGCTGTCTCACGCCTTCTGTATGTATACATTTATCTCTTCATAAGGATTCTTTGGGTTAGATTGGATTGGATTCGGAAGGGATATTAAATTTAGTCATTATAATGAACCAAATCTCATTGCTGTGTGTCATTGTGTTGTTGTACATAAGAATGCAACGCAATAACTCTACATAACATACGACACAGATTCACTTTGCAAGTCTTTAGAGCTAAGCCTCTCTGTTTATAATCTTCTATTTCCATATTTGTTAATTTAAAAAGTCAACAATTCAATCAGCAAAAGGCAGCGTTGAAAGGGACACAATTCTTCTGTTAGTGTACATAGTGTTTTGCATGGTATTTTCTGGTATATTCTTACAATTTTAGTTATTTAATGCATTTATGTCAAGAAACAAAGGTTTGTTGATTAAGTAGGTTTACAGACAAAATAAAGCACCTCACTTGTGAGTGATTCTTACATTTCAGGGAGAGTTTTGTCTCGCCTGTAGATGGCGACATTGCTTGACAAAAAACTCACACATGCCTTAAGACGAAACCATAGCATGGTGATTTGTGCCTCTACCCCTGCTTGTATTTATCCAGACCTAATGATAGTCCTTTACTGTGCACTTCCTAATTAAAATGAGGCAACAGAGGTTACATATTCCTGTAATGTGCCAGTCACTTCACATATGAGTAAGTACATGTAACTTCCACTTCATGCAGAATTGCTTTTCTCTGCTCCTTGAAAGAGACTATTGTGTCTCAAGTACCTCAGGAATTGCTTGGAACATTAATACATGTTGTTGATATTCTTATGGTGTGTGCCTTTTTGTAGGACAATAGTGTTCTGCACTGTTTACAAAGTTGTCCTATACTCAGACAAGAGGAACTACGGACAGTTGTTGTAGTCGTTATTGTGATATGGTTATAGTTTTCCTGTATGTAATATCTCATACTCTCTTGGTACTCTGTAATTTTCAAAGATATGTTCCTCATCATCTCAGGATGAAGTCTGGACCACAAGCTATAAAAACCAACGCATAATTCTTTGTTGGTCAGAATCATTTATATTCGAGTTTCAGCACATTTATATTCCTTTCTTGTTTGTTTGTTTTTCCATTTTGTTTCTTTTGTTTAGTTTTTGGTTATTTTTCTGCCTCTGAAGTTTGCATCAGTGTTGTCACCTTAACACAGAACGTATCTTCGCCACCGAAAGGATCGGCAACACAGAGGGTGTTTTGTACTCACGATAGCGTGGCTGCAAAATTTCGTATCTTTCATTTCTTTTCTGCTAAATGTCCACTGGGTAACTTTAGTTTAATGAGCTAGTTTTAAAGTGAGTGTATTGCACGTGTGCCTCTTACAGTTCAACAGTTTTCATGTGCGTGGATGGGCAGTGTCATCGATTGTAAGTGCGCAGAGGACTGAAAGGAAGTTAGTTCAGGCTGGTGGTGAAGTAGTCAGAGGAAAGAGAAGGAAGGAGAATTGGTATAGGAAGATGTACTGTAAGTGCATCAGTACTGTATGTGAATTCACAGTTGCGTGTATTGATTCTGAAAGTTGCGTGTGCATCTGCAAAAGCACACTCACATTTGTGAGAGTGATTTCAGGTGTATGTGTGCATCATGTAGGGGAAGAGAATGGTGTATTTTAAGGAGATAAAGGTACTTTGTGCGAGTCCCTGTGAAAAATGTCTGTGTGTGTATTTCTGTGTGGACAATTATGCATACATGGGTGTGCTTATGCATGAGTGTGTGCAGACATTCTTTGCAACAATATATCCCAGAAAAGTGGGATTAATTGTTGAAGATTAGCACCATTAATGCTTCTTTACTTGCCTGTGTGACAGTTGTGCCGAACAGTTCGGAGCTGCATGGGCGACACAAAGAAGATTCTCTGACAGTCACCGTCTCTCTTGTCTCGGCATTGCAATCTTACTGCCTCAGGATTGAACCTTCTTTCCCAGCTCCATTATCAACTCTCTGCCTTTTTCCATCCTGCTCCTTTAGTAATGATATTACTATCTTGTGTCAAATTTCAACACTTACACTAAAGGTAATGTACAATATCGTATGCATTCATTTTTTCAGGCATTTGTTTTTGCAAATGCTGTAGACACACACTGTAACACACACACATTTAGAAGCATGTATCCCCTGAGTCCTGTCCCTGTTTGTTTTCAGACAGTTTCCCAATCTGTGGCAGTGCAGGGGGGAAGTGGATACAGCAAGAGCATACAGTATTGCCATTCTTCGCTTCCTCTCCCAATTGCCTGGATTTCTCTTCCGAGTCCTTATCAAGCTGAAGTCATGGACGACTCACTGTTTCCCTCCCACACTTGGCAGAGAAAAGAAAAGGATAGAAAAGAAAACAAGGGAAAAGGCTTTCTAATTACTTTAAACAACACACCAAATTAAAGCATTGTGTTGAGCTGAGCAAGGGTCAGCATCCGGAGAGCTGCGGTTTTCCAACAGTCTGGGGAGAGGGTAATGCCAAAGGAATCTCTGTTGAACTCACTCTGAAGGGTGAGAGAGAGAGAGAGAGAGGAGTAAGGGGGGGGGGGGATAAAAAATTATTCACTTTAGAACAGACTTCCTAATGAACTGAAGAGCCTTGCTTCATCCGATGGGTTCAATGTGAGGGCCCTTCTCTGATTTTACACCGCAACCACAGTCCATAGCCTCATCCATAACAGATAAACAAACACACTGTTCTCTACATGCTGTAATTCACCACTCAGGGTCACTGACTGTTGTGCGGTTACATGCTGCTTTGCAAGCAGATCCCGGATCAGCACTCCTTACCCTCGCCCCAACCTTGACCATTACCTTCTAAGCAGTCTGAGCATCCTCAGAACAGCGATTAAAGAACCAGAAAGGTCACTGACCTCCACTCTTATCATGTAGCACTCTGACCTGTAAACCCTGATCCTTCAACACTGTTAGCTGACCCGCATGTCATGTTGTTACATACTCTCTGAAACAAACAAACAAAGTAAAAAGGTAGAGGATAATGAACCATGTTTTTGACTGTATGCAGAGTGTGACACTGCTTTTACTTTGAAATTCACAGATGATAATCTACAATCGACGTGCCTGTGTTGTTGAGTCTCTGATTGCTGATAGAAGGAGAAGCATTTTCACAAAATGTCCTTATTCTCTCCACCTCTATCTTGTTTTGAATCCACGAACAGTTTGGGGCTTAGATCTATCCCAAGCCTGTTGCAAAGGAAGCTGTCAGTAGGCTGGGCTCGGTCAACCAAAGGACAGTCAGCTCTACTGGAAGACAAAAAGGCTGCGAGGCGTGTGTACACTCGTGTGTAGCTTTTCAGAGTAGTGTGTTGGATTTGTGCGTGAGCCTGCTTGCATGGAAGTATATGATGGGCGCTGAGATTAACGAGCAGGGACACATCCCAAAAGAAATCCTTCCTTGCTGTTCTGTTGGCCCAGAAAGGCCCTTACCAGATGTTATGAAGGTGTTAATTTCAGTGCAGGCTGTCGTAAAGGGCACATACAGAACATGGTGATGTCTCTTTCTACCACAGGATGACGGGCAATTAGGCCTCGTCACACTGGAGGACCATCCTCTTTATCCCATGCTTCAGACCATTACATAGATTCACCCACTGGATCCGCCAACCCATTACAGAAGAGAAGACCTTAATGGCCTGAAGATACTTCACACTTACAGACATGTCTCCACTGGCGAGAAAGCTGACTACTTTTCAACCCACTCTACATCCAGAATTAGATAGCATTTCCATAAAAACAAATATAGAGCTTAATCTCGCTGCTAGAGGTAAATTACCCTTAAAACTAAAAGGATTAACTAAGTTTTCTCCCCATACTGTCAATTTGTATCCGTTTAAATTCATTTTCTACCTGTACTAGTTTAGTCTTCACTTCCCTGGCTGTGAGTCACTCAGTGAGACAATAGTACACAGTTCATTAATGTAAAAGGAATTTGGTTTTATTTCTAAGATAGTAATAATATCTGATTTTATTTGAACATTGTATCATTTCAAGAACAAGAGTTCATTGCCATTTTTATCTGTTCTATTTTCTCCCTGATTTTGCATCTCAAAAAACACTTCCCTGCATCTCTAAACACACCGTGCCTTGACATCTGCCCTCATTAAGAGCCACGCACAACACAGGTAGAGAAGAGTAAATATTAGAAAAGCGAGAAAGAATAGAGGAAGCGCAGCCTATTATACCTCAACTCTTCCAGAAAGTCACAGCTCCACTTTTTCCCAATAAAACCTCAACTCTGGAAAGAAAAGAAGAACGAGAAGAGGAGATGGAGTGGGAGCTGGAGACAGAAAAGAGAGAGGCAGAGAGGCATTCAGAGAAATGGAGCGACAGAGAGACACCGGCAAAGGAAAGCAACGGTGGATGGCTGGCAATCCTCAGTGCAGAGTCAGACATGGCAGTTGGTGACAGGTGACAAAATCAAAAGGTCATGTCACTTTTAACTGGGAGCGCCTGTGCCCCGCTGATTTCCCCCGTGCCGCCCCGGCATCAGCGCGCTCATCTTTGCTCCTCTCGCTGCTTCTCTGTCTCTGCTAAACTGGCAGATAGGTTGGCAGGCTGGCAGGCAGAAAGACAGGCGACGGGCATAGTTTGAAGCGGGACGGGAGCATCGGGAGCATCAGGAATGCCACTGCAGAAGCTTCCCAGCCTCCCTTTTCATCATGTTGTCTCTCCTTCTCTTCCTTCTCCTCTATTTGTCTACCTCCCTTCATCACACTGAACCTTTGTAACTGTCTGTGCTCTTTGCTTACAACGTCAGCAGCTCACAATGTCTGCCTCAGTGCTTGTTGTTGTTGTTTTGTCTATACAGTACAGTTTCCCGCAGTTTTGAGTTTTCAGTTTATGCCTTAAGCAATAGATCGCACATCAAGTACTGTACATACCAGCTTTAGCCCTCTTTTTTGCAGTTGAAAATGAAAAACAGTAAGACAAGTCGCACTTATCTGTGCAAGAAAGACAAACATATTATCACTGAATGTACTGTATTTACTGGCTATCTCAACAATACTGGTGGAGTGTATAAAATTGTGATTTCTGTAAAAGCCTCCTGAATCTCTGACCAAACATACTCGCTGATCTGTCAGCAAATAAGCAATGAGAAACGTACATTGTGCTCCGATTGAAAAATAAGCATGACTAACACATCTTTTTCAGTGCTCACAGATTTGGTGTTGCTTTCATGAATATAGGAGCCGCCCTTCTCACCCCCACCCCCAGCCTCCAGCTCTTGTAGCACCCCAGCCTCACCCCTATCTGGCCCCCTGCTGGGTGTGCCCTGGCTGGGGCAGTGCAGATGGAAGGGCCCCCCTCTGAGGGCCACGGCTCTGACAGCTTGTGAAGGGCC
Source organism: Coranthus polyacanthus (assembly GCA_037367275.1). Taxonomy (NCBI): domain Eukaryota; kingdom Metazoa; phylum Chordata; class Actinopteri; order Kurtiformes; family Apogonidae; genus Coranthus; species Coranthus polyacanthus. Next base: position 4,573 of record JAPQRN010000039.1, on the reverse strand, counting down.
CGCATGGGTCAGCCAGGCTCAGCCAGCAGCCCTTATCAGACGCACAGCCCTCCCCCAGTCTGCGGAAACTGTGGTGTAGGCAATATACACACACATACACACATAGACATACACTCATGGACAGTGCATACCAAGTAGGGCCTTGAGATCCCCCAGCCAGCCAGTCGGCCAAACCTCAGCAGCTGGAGAGGTTAAAACCCCCTCACGTATCAAAGAGGAAGAGCAGCAGGAGGATGGAGGGAGGGAGGGATAGAGGAATGGGAGAAAAAAGGAGGAGAAAGTATATCTTCATGTTCGCGGGGATGTCTGCCTTGGCGTCAATTCCCCCTGCGGCTGTCATTGGGAAGGTTAGGAGTGGAGATAGTGAAACTCAGTCCAGCCAGGGAGAGAGGAGCGAGAACAGAGGCTTTTCAGAGGAAGGGTGAAAATGATGTGGCTACTTGTTCAGATAGTGGAATTTTGCTTTCCCTCTGAGGAGTGTGTGTGTTTGTGCACTTCTTTCATGGATCAAAGCAGGTTCTGTCCAGCCTGCTTAAATAAAAGTAGCACCTGTCCTCTCAAAGCACACGTACTTTGTTTCATAACTTGTCAGATTAGGTTTAAACTGCTGTGTGTCTTCACACTAACTAGTCACTTCAAATCTGTTCGTCCAATCAATCGGCTATCTCTCCACAATGCTTTTAAAAGCTCAGAATTTGCTGCTTAGATTTCTCAGCCTCATTTATTATATCCTATTATAATTTGTTGTAATGTGGCTAAAATGCGGTCATTGGGCACATTTCACTTGGTGTTGGCTAAATTCTATACAGTATGGAATGAACATGCTTGCTAATAGGGCAGATAGATAGGGCACTAAAGGGAATAGAACTGGGCATTAATCAATTTTAAACAGAGTTTACTAAATCTATACCTACCATATATATGCGATTTAACTACAGTAAGGGGCTTTGAAGCATATTTTGGCCCCAAGAGTGTTCTCTCTGTCCTTGAAAAGGACACTAGGGGTGCTGTTGCACTGTTAAGGTACATATGGAGGCAAAAAGTGAATACACAAATCTTGTTGTTGGGGATCAATAGGCTATCAGAAATGTTACCAGATAGAGACGGATCTGTGAAAAAAACTTTTTCTCCTCTGTTCCCCTTTAAAACTCAAACATCATCACATCTCTGTCAATCAGTGCAGCAGGGGCTCGCTCAGGTACTGACAGGAAATCAACAGATCCAAATATTCTCTAGACTGTTCATTCACTTCAGGTTGTGTCTCTTTGCTGGAGTTTTTTTCAAATGCAGTCAAGACAGATTTGAGCAAGAAGCGTGCACTTCACCTGACACCGAGCAACAGTAATTAGTAGAGAAAGATCTGCCTCTATTAGGCTGAATGTGTAATAACTGACACAAAGGTGCAAAACATATAGTTCAAGTGTCAGTTTAACTCTGTAGCTGTAGAGTATCAGTCATCTAATAGAGGAAAATCATGTAAGGATCCAGTGAAGAATACTTGATGAAATGATATTACACCACCTCTATGACGGTTCAGTTGCAACATTGTTTTGACCAAGAGAAAGACATTCACGTACAAATCAAAAACTTCGACATGTACAGCAGAAGGCAGTTTTTACAGAGTGGAGGTAGAAGACCATTTGTTGCAGTTGATTTTACTGGACCTCAGTTCTTCCCTCTATTGGCATTATTTTGTATTAAAGGGAAGGACAATAAGGAGGAAGAGTCAGAATGATATAGCAGAGCTTGTGCTGGGACCTGAGCCAAAGCAACAGAAATATAATTCTCGCAAAGAATCTTTTTATGTCTAAACGACTAAGGCCGAACAGATGTATTTACACTTTCACATCCTTTTGAACTCTCAATGTCATTGTATTCACTTTGTTTTATTTTATATTATCACCATCTTTGTATGTATTTATGGGGCACGGTGTAATCTGTAAAAGTAGCCTGCATCATTCCCGTATCATTTGAATAGGTCTGAATATGTTAATCCCCGCCTCAGTAGATATTGAATTGACTGGAGCAGCTCTACAGGCAATGTGAGCTCAACACGATCCTGTCGACAGCAAGGCTTTGATGCTGCCGTGCTGTAATGATAGTAATTCAAACAACATGATAATGGGGGGATAAGCAGACAAATGATATCATACACCAAACAGGTCTTAGAAAGAGAGAAAGAATGAGACAAATAGAGAGAGGTAGAGGAAGAGAAATAAAGAAAAAATGTTTGGAATTCATCGGCTGCACTGAGGTAATTTATAGCCTCCCTTACTGAGACAGTAGCTTCAGTGCGCGCATTTAGCCGTGGCAATCTTCAGGGCAGATGACATGTTCCATGTCTTTTTATTTATTAATTTTACACTGTGTCTCATTGCAGGAAACATGACTTCTCTCTGTAACCAGAGGCGATAGAGGAGAGAGAGCAGAGCGGAGAGCAGAGGGAGACAAACGACTCTATCACTCTCTCTGTCTCTCTAGGTCATGCTTCTTCAGCTAGCTCATGCTCATTCCCTTTGTTTAAAGTTTGGAGCGTGTGCCAGGCATGCCCTAGTAAAGCCTCTGTGTGGAGGAATCCATTATGTTTGTATTTTGGCATGGGTGAAAGGATTTGGGAGGAACCGTGATGACTTTATAAACAGTTATAGTTCATTTGTTTATAGATGCCAGAAGGCTTTCATTTTACAGTATCACGTCTGCATCTTTTGCCGCGGCTGAGTGCGAGAATTCCCTCTCTGGTATTTGTATAGAGTAGTTGTGAATATATTCTGTATCAATAAAGAGATTGTAAACTGTAAACAGTCAAGCTTATTTGTCTAGACAGTGATGGAGTCTCAGTGAATTGGGAATAACCAGTTGCTATAAAGTCAGACAGTTACAAAAAGCAGTGCCATGCGTACATGCACAACACTTTGCCCTAGTGACTCTGAGCTATTGATAGAACACACACACAAACACACACATGCACTGGTGCACAGCACACCACTCCGCTGTTCTGAACTCCTCTTTGTTTGTGTGGGAAGCTGCATTTACATAAGAGGCTTATGTCAGCCGCCACATAGTTTCCCCCTTATTCCAATGAAAAACAAAAAGGGACAAAAGCTATTGTCTTGTTAAGTAATGATTTTTGGATTTCTCCAAACTAGTTTATGCCGTTCTGGAGGTGGTTAGGCGGTTGTGGTGATGTTGGGGCTGTGCAAAGGTTTGCAGGGTTTGGGGGTTGGGGCTGGTAAAGCATAGCAACAATAAGAACAGATGAATGCTCGGTTTGACAGCTGTAGAGCTTATGATATGGGTGTTTGTTCATGTAAATTCAGAGCAACAATGTGACCTTGTAGCTGTGATGTGTGATTGACAGAATAAGGGTGGAGAAGAGGTGCTGCAGTGGTCTGTGATTTTTGCTTCAGTGCCATCAGTATATCACTATACCACGTTCACAATGGCTCAGCTGCCGTATCACTGAACAGTAATCATGTGTCATTTCACAAGAGTGTGAAGGTATCATAGACAGTGGCCCAAACCGCAACTGTTGTTTTTAAAACTTCTACATATTCAAGGTTTGTGTTTTTCTGAGCAAAGATCATCTGTTCTTGAATAGTTAGTCATTGTTATAATGCTCTTTGCATGTATGTTTTTTTGAGGCTGTGTGTTCACATGTATGTCTTTTCTCCCCTGCGTTGTACAGTGTGTTTTGTGGTGTCTTGGGGCTCCAGAGCTACACCAGCTCCAGTTCCATCGGTCGTGGACCACTGAAGCATATAGTTGCTGTTCTTTGTCACTTCCTCTCTGTGCTGCAGGCTCCCCTTTTTGCTTTTCCCATGGAGCATCTTTCTGTGTGTGGATACAAAGTGATAGATAGGTGAATGTAGAGGAACAGGGAGGTTGGTGGAAGAGGTGAGACACGGGTGCAAAGGTTAAGGAGGTCAGATGAGACCAAGCTGAATTAGAAGAAGAAGAGTTTTGCTGTCTCCTTCCATTGAATGGTATAATATTTGAATGCTTTTGTGCAATGCGATTTGAGTGGATGAATAGACTTTAATCCTCAGCCCGTTGAAATTCAAAGCCAGAGCATTTGCTTACATTTCCAGAAGTGTCAACACATTTGAACAACAGAATGTTTCTAAAATTAAATTCTAATTCTAAACCATTCTGAGGCTCATGACATATTAGCACACACCAATCCAGTAGTCGTGCTATCTGCATGCTTTCCATACTCATTAACAAACTCTTGCCAGACATAAGCATAACCAATCAGCTTTAATATGCCTCTTTGGATGTTCTGATGATGTTAACCCTGTGTTATCTAATGTTTATCTGTACTATCGCTGTTGCATAAACATTTTTATTTTTCCTTCTCTTTTTTCTTTTTCTCATTGTCACAACTGTCAGCAAGCAGTGGAGGACCTGCTGGAGGACGAGGACGAGGATTTTGACAAAGATGACAAGGTAATTATGTCTTGTGTCAGGGATGCACTCACACAAAAACACATACTTATCATACGCACACACACACACACACACACACACACACACACACACACACACACACACACACACACACACACACACACAC